>BPTQ01000005.1:346513587-346942208 GCA_019973895.1 Chrysanthemum seticuspe | reverse complement strand
TTATATGCATGAGCAAGACAAGGAATAAAAACTTTAACTTCGTCTAATATTGCTATATCCAATAATATAGAAATTGACTTCCATGCAAAATTACTATATATATATAATTAAAAAAAAAATTCTATTCCAGAATAAAAGGTACTATTGAAAAAGGTTTTTGTATCTCTAAAAGAACTTTAACTTCCTCATCTTCTTCACTAGTTTTGCAGCTATTAATCTTCGACGTCGGCTATTTTACCAGAGACGACAAGGTGGAAAGTATATAGCTGAAACGGGATGCAGTGATGGATGGCAGAAATATGAAGAAGTGGGTGGGGTGGTGACGGGATGCAGTGATGGATGGCAGAGGTGGGTGGGGTGGTGACGGGCGCTGAAGGTAGGGGAAAGTGTTTTTGTGATATAAATGATGTTTTTATTTGTATAAATGAATCAATGATGAAGAAATTTGATCTAAAATGATAGATATAGAATTTTAAAGAGATGGTGATGAATAATAAAGAGAACGAATGCAGAGGGAAGGTAGGCAGATGTTGATGAAATGGGATTAAAAAAGAAATTAAAAAGACTAATTTACCCTCATTTGACTTGCACATGAAGGGTTTGACTATTAAAAAGACTAATTTACCCTCATTTGATGTTAAGTTGGATATATAGAATTGCCTCCTTATTATTTTTGGTTGAATAAATATGACATTATAGTTTTCATTTAATAATTATCATTTCCCCCATGGCTTCATCTACTACGTCTTCCTCTTCTCCAGTCACTCCGGTGACACCATTTTCCAGGTGAGACCCATCTCTTTTAGTGTTTTAACTAGAGTTTTAAATTCTTTTAGTCACCATTTTTATGTATTAGTAATGAAAAAATTGTTATCACTTAGAAGGGATTTTTCTTTTGTTAGATTCTTTCTCCTTCGGTCTGTTAGATTAACAGACTTCCATGGTCTTTTTTGTCATCTATAGTTTATCTTAAAATACATTCTCATATAGTTTATAGCCATGGAAATTCTGACCCATTAAAGTATGAATGAGTCAATGTAGGATATGTTTCATCTTTTACGGGTAAAACGAATAAAATAAAAAAATTTAGCTAAATTAAGGACATGGGTCAAAGGGGTCGAAGGTTTCACATAGTGTACAATTTATCCAATAACATAGGTTGATAAGAATATGTATTTTGTTATCATACGGGTGCACATAAGAGGTTTAATGAAATGCCAATAATGAAAATTTTCAAGCAAGATGTTAAAGACGCAAGTGATTTGGTCGAAAGCAACATGGGTAATATGGTTCTTGATGAAGTTTCTAAAGAATGTGATAAAGTGCAAGAAATTGAGTTTAAAGATTCGAGTAAGGTTGATGATGATGAGATTTATTAAAAAGAAGAATAATAGAATGGGTGTGCGTAATTTGGTTCCTGGTGGTGTGAATTTTGATGAGTCTGTTGATCATGAAGTTGTAAATGCGGTTGAAACTGTTAAAGAATCAATTAGAAATGGTGTTAAAGATTCAAGCTTTAATTCATGTCTTTTGGATAAATTGGAAGGTTCGATTGTAAAGAATTTTAAACTGAAAACGGAGTGTTTGTTAGGTGTATCGTCATCATAAAATTCCGATATTTTTAGCTCTAATGTTTTAATGGATATTCAAAAACCGAATGCTACTTTTATTGAGTTGATCGAGGTCAGTGTAAAAGATGATTTTAGTGACTGGCGATACTTTACCTGGTGTTCATCACATACTCGATATTGCTGATGTTGATTCATTAGTATCATCATTGGAAAAAGCACAAAAAGTAGTAGCGGTTGGTGGTGGTTATATTGGCATGAAAGTTGCAGTGGCTGCTGTTGGATGGAACCTTGATGCAACTGTCATATTTCCAGAAGATCATTTTCTTCCAAGGTTGTTCACTCCTTCACTGGCCCAGAAATATGAAGAACTTTACCAAGTGAACGGTGTTAATTTTCTCGCGGGTGTCTCTATAAATATCTTGATATCTGGTGCTGATGGAAATGTTGCTGCTGTTTGGCTTAAGAAAAGGTCTTGAACAGATACCTAATTCTTTAAGGCTATGGGAAGCAGCAATGGAATTTGCTAATGAAGAGGATGCAAAGCTTTTGCTTCAGAGAGCTGTGGAGTGTTGCCCATTACAGGTGGAAGTGTGGCTTGCTTTAGCTCGATTAGGAAAGTATGATGCTGCAAAACATATTAGTCTCTACATTTTGACTCAGCTTATCAAGTTTTTTGCATCAGATCACCTAATAAGTTGGTTGAAGGCAGAGGGATTCGCAACAGAGTTGTTTGAAGAGTGCGTGACTTCAATTCTTCACGATCGGGAAGGAATTCAGCTGTTAGATTTATTACATGGATCGTGTAGTTGGGTTATGAAATGGGTATTCACAAAGGGCTAAACGGGTGTTTGGCTTAAGGAAAAAGGTTATTGTTTTTTGGGTTGTTTGGCTAGCTACAACATAATGTGTTAAAGATCGTAAGAAAGGTTGCCCCAAGTTGATTTGAATGCTTAGATGCTTGAGGACAAGCTTCATTTTAAGCGGGATGGATTGATATGTGTCAAAGTAATATCAGTGAAAAAGTCAACAAAAGTCAACAGAACAACAAGATGAGAACAAAACAGATTTTCTGACCAAATCCTCCTTCCTTCCTTCCATTTCCCTTTATCAAATTGTAAACACTTTTCTTTCTCTCTGTAACTCTCTAACGTTCAGTTTCAGTTGTAACAAATTATCCCATTGTATTCCAATTTCGAGTTCAATTCTTAATATCTTGAATTCCTGGTTGTTTTACGGATCTAAGCCTCATTTCTTAAGTGATTTCTGGTTAAGATCATATCACTTTTTTGACAAATTAACAGACTTCCACGGTCTTCATTTTTGAAAAATTTCCTTTAGCTAACTTTCTTCTCCCGTCTATGCTATCTTTTTATACAAATTAACTGATTTCCATTGTTGGGTGATTTGACATCTTTGAATATCTTTAGTTTGCACTCACTGCTTACTTAATTTCTTGATACGAGTAACAATAAATTCTAACTGATATACAAATTTCCCATTGGTAATTTTTTAATTGTAAAACTGGAATTATTTAAAAAAATTACCAAAAAATCCATAGTACTATTCTAGAAAGGTAGCAATCTTCGTTGATATTTTATTTTCTTATTTAACAACAATCTACAACATAATTCAGGACAACAAATAAACATAAAAAATTTCTTAAACTTTATGACTTATGACTAGACATCATACAAAATCGATCAAGCATTAAGTTACCGATACATGCATCTTCATCCAAAGTCGATCATCCACCGACAATAAATCTTTTACTTGGCGCATTGTTGGCCTTTCCTGTGGGTTGTAGTTCAAACATGCCCGCGAGACATTCAATATTGAATGAGCTAGTTTCTCAACTAGAGAATATGGTGGCGGAATCCGTCTATCTCCTACATTGGCTAGCGATAGATCATCAGCAGACAATGTTGGTAGACATGATAAAAGTTCTCCAGGATGCTTTCCCATAATCACTTCTAATGCAACAACTCCAAAACTATACACATCGCATTTCTCTGTTGCCACCATCGTATAAGCAAGCTCTACATGGAAGGAAACATGAGAATACAAAAAAATTGTTATATCAGATCATGATATCTGAAACTTGAGAAGAAGTACGTATAGATAACTTTGAAATATATGGTAGTTACCTGGTGCAACATAGCCATAGGTGCCTACAACCGCACTCCAATTGGATGAATCCAACTTTAATAGCTTTGATGTTCCAAAATCCGAGATATGTGCCTCATAATCAGAATCGAGAAGGATATTAGCTGCGGAAACGTCTCTATGAATTATAGGTGGTGTGCAATCATGGTGCATATAAGCCAAGCCATTCGCTACAGCCCTAACAATTCTTACCCTTTTCAGCCAATCCATTTCCTTTGCTGTGGTATCGCTACTTAAGAGCGATTTTAGAGTTCCCTTCTCAAGATATTCGTAAATCAAAAATGAGTGACGAGCATGGAAGCAATATCCATAGAGTTTAACTATGTTTCTGTGTCTTATGTTTGTTAATGCTCGTACCTCATTTAGGAAGCCTTGATCGTCATTCTCAGATGATGAATGAAGTTTCTTGACAGCAACTAAATTGTTGGGTTGTAACACAGCTTTATACACAGTACCATACCCTCCCATCCCTATACAATATGAATCATCAAAATCATTTGTTGCCTTGATGATTTCATCATACATCTCCTGTCCATTAAAACTTGTTATTGAGAAAAATTTTCCACCTTCTTCGCCTGATGGTTTCTGTGGAGAAGTTTTCTTTCTACGTCGACAAGCAACGAGGCCACACACAAATAAACCAAGGAAAAGAGCCACAAAAAGTGGGACAATAGTTACAAGGATGAGCTTATGAAGAAAATGATTAGTTTGACTTTCACAAAGTTTCAAACCTGTAACATTTCCACACAGACCATCATTTCCTTGTAATGCTTCTCCAGACACATTAAGAAAGACAGCATAAGGGGGAACCGGGCCTGTGAGCTCATTGTAAGATAGGTCTATATCAATCATTCTTGGCAAGTTACTGAAACCGTTAGGAATAGAACCAGATAGCTTATTGTGAGAAAGATTAATCATCACCAGACTTTCTAAACTTCCAATTTCCGATGGTATCTCTTTTGTGAGTGAATTCCAAGATAGATCAAGAACATTGAGTTGACTTAATTTATCGATCTCTGATGGGATGTTTCCGCTGAGCTTGTTATTACTAAGATATATGTGAGTGATTTGTACCCAATCACCAATATATCGTTGTAATGACCCGTTTAACCTATTTTTGGATAGGTCAAGAACAAGGAGGCCATGCAATGATCCAAGCTCTTGAGGTATAACACCTGAAAGGTTGTTATTGCTCAAGTTTAAATTTAACAAACTTTTCATCCCCCCAAACTCCTTTGGAATTTGACCAACCAAATGATTAGAAGAAAGATCAAGCACTCGAATTGAATTCCCAAAGTCCGGCGGTATGCTACCGCTGATCTTGTTATATACCATCTTTAATGTAGTCAATTTTTTGCATTTACCCCAATTTGGAGATAGTTGCCCATGAAATTTATTATGACTAACATCAAAAAAATTTAAGCTTGGGTAGACACCAAAACTATTCGATATATCTCCACTAAATTGATTAAAATCGAACCTTGCTCTTATTAAGGTGGTGCAATTCCATAGCCCTCTTGGTATAGGACCAGAGAGTTGATTATGACTTACAGATAAATGTTGAAGCTTTCCCCCTTGGCACAAATCATCAGGCAATTGGCCAGACAACTGATTTGTGTCCAGATGTAGCCTAAACAATTGTAGGCTTACAATTCCTTGTGGTATAGGACCGGATAACTGGTTCACACGGAGAAACAGAGTCTGAAGGCTTCTCAGGTTTTTTAGCGATGACGGAATTGAACCAATGAGTTGATTTTCGCTCAAAGCTAATCTGGTGAGAGACTTCAAATTCCCTAATTCAATTGGAATGGGTCCAGAGAGTTGATTTATGTGCAGATAAAGGATATCCAAAGACTCCAAATCACCCAATGATGAAGGGATTGAACCATTGAGTTGATTATTGTTCAATCCTAAATTAGTTAGAGACTTCAAATCACCCAACGATGAAGGGATTGAACCAGTAAAATTGTTTCCGGAAAGTTGCAAAACGGTTAACTGGCTTAGTACACCAATGTTAGGTGGAATGACACAAGAAAACTGATTGGTTGAAAAATCAAGATAGACAAGTTTGGACAGGAGTCCGATTTCTGGTGGGATGGGACCAAAGAAGTTGTTTACACTAAGCACAAAATGGGTAAGATTGCGTAGAATAGAGAATGGGAACTGGTGAAGCGTACCTTTTAACTCAGACGTCGAGAGGTTCAACTTGTTAATGTTCCCATCAGCGTTGCAAGAAATTCCAAACCAAGAAGGGCATGAAGCGGGTGCACTAGTATTCTTTGGAAGGGGTGTCCAAGAAGATACAATTTGGGAGTTGTTTGGGATTTTAAGGCTTGCTTTCCATTTTAGAAGAGCATTTGCTTCCTCCAAAGAAGCAGAAATAAAGTTTGGTATAAATGAGAGAGCAACGAGTAGTAGAGCTAGAGATAAAAGTAACAACTTCGAAGAAGCCATTACTTGCTTTTGTATGTTTTTTTCTATAAAGTGAGGGTTTGTATGTCTTTATTTATACTTGAGCTAGCCTTTTCTCATATATGAATTTCTGTAAACTAATGTGTTTTGCAATATGAAAAAGAAAAGTATGGGAGACTAGCCTGGTTATGCATGCATGAGAAAAGAATAATTTGAAGATTTTTAAGACTTTTTTTTTTTTTTTTTTTTTTTTGTGGTGAAGAAAAGTGAAGATTAAATTCTACAGAATAAGTCAGGTAACATGTGAATGACATACAGTAGTTGACTAGCATGTTTTTCCAATAGTTCACATCTACGTGGCCACACAATTGGTCTATAAAAGAGACAATGTATTGGTAGACAAGAGTACTAGCATGTTTAACATGACATTTGTTTCCTATTATAAGGGCCCGCTTGGTTCAAAGTGGTGAAAGGGAAAGGGAAAAGGAAAAGGAAAGGGAATGCAAAGGAATGAGTGAGGTGGGTAATCAATACCTTACCCCTCAATTTATTCTATAATGGTTCATTACCCATTACGGGGTAATCAATCCCTTACCCCTTCCTAACCAAGCACTATATTATGAGTAAGGTGGGCCCTTTTGAATACCTTATCCATTCCCCACCCCCCCTTAACCCCTAACCAAGCACACCCTAAAAGTTTTTTTATATACATTGTCGAAATATTTTGTGAGAGAAACGTCTCATATATATCCAACAATTTTCAATTCTCAGAAATTAAATTTTAGGTGGTGTCATATTATTCCACAAATATTGTTTTACTTGAGAAATTAATGTCCCTTTTGGAGAATACTTTAACTATGTAGTACAATTTTAATCGCTTTGTAAGAGAAGTATTATATAGTATTTTTTTTCAAAATAGTTCCAGTAAATGCTTTCATCAAAATGATCAAAAAGATTTTAAACCTATCCAAAAACACCCCTAAACATGCCCAAACACCCCTAACAAAACTACAGGTCCCAAACTTTTTAAAAACAAAAGGTATTGACCCAGCTGGATTTAGCAAAATGGGTCAACGAAGGTCAACAAAAGAACCGCCGGTTCATAAACAAACACAATGAGATTAAAATTGTCAACACAAACATTCTCATATACATATAAACTAATCCGACTGATAAGATTATATACCACAGACATTACATACCGTAGGTAGTTACATCTTTGGCTTCGTATTTCATTTACAACCTCATTTAACTTCTATGACAAGGGGTCTTCATATTCCTTCAGTACCAACTATATCGAAAAGTTTGAGTTAAACAGATGATTGATGAATCAATAGACCTTCTGAAAGTGTTACTCTATCAAACATCAGACTTATAAGCCACAAAAAAAGCTATGCAATGAGCGATCATATACAGATACCAAATTCGACCCATTTGCATATATATGGGTCAATTTGGGTTGTATTTTATCACAAATGATTCAGTTTTGCTAACTTTTAAAAGCAGGCAAGATTGAAACGGTTCAAATGGCTCAAACAGGTTGAAAGCTGCCAACAGTGTATTAAAAAATGTAAACGAAAGAAAAAAAAATGATTCAAGTCGATTCAAGCCAACCAAAGCCCGTTTAGACCCATTACTAGACCCTCCATTTTGCCACTATAATGATACAAGTCAAGAAATACGAATATTAAGTGTACCTGACTGGGGATTTCACTAAAAGAAGAAAAGCCAAACACTTTTTTGTGTTATATCAGGATCTACAGAGCCTCCAACATATATTAAGCAGTCCTCTCCGTTTTCAAGAAGATAGATCCTGTCATCGCTCACATGTTCACTAGAGAGTGGTATAGGAGGGGGAATAACAGATCCATCGGTATCCTGTAGCCACAGATGAAACATGCCATAAAAAATGTGTAAGATGTAGAAATAGAATATAAAACATTTTGTGAAGTCAGATTATTCAATTCCATTGAGTCAATATCATGACCCTAATCATTCTGGGATACACAAGCGGGATTGCTAATTGAACAGAAAGTGAGGTGACATAGTTGATCCAAAATGACTGGTCATCTATACGCCCATCACTTCATAGTCCAATACTTTTAATCAAAGCTGAAATCAAGAAATAAAGGAGGTAAATTACCTGTGCATATCTTAAGCAGTAATAAACCAAAACAATTAAGTGGCATATAGGGGTGGACAAATCGAAAGAATCTGTAAAAGATCATTTATGAGCATTAGGGAATAAGAATAACAACGACATAAAGATGCGCAACGGATATAAAGAACATCATTGCTATTATTGAAGGTTCTTCGCTATCATAACTACTATACTAATCACTATAATACTATGATACTATTCTATAAAACACTGACCAATATCCTAGGCGTCCCCTAACGCCTATACACACACACTCTTTGGTGTTCACATCTTGACACACCCTAAAACCTACTTCCCTGCCTCTCTTTATAAACTAGAGAGTCTAGGGTTACAAATGACTACTAGGAACTACATAATAAATACTTCTTTAACAAGTAGGTCCCTTGTCATTCTTTGTCTTCTTAAGTCTCACGTTTCATGTTTTGTCATAATCAACTCAAATATAATTCTCAACAATCTTCCCCTAGTTGATAATGACAAAACCAAATAAGCACGAACTTCCCCTGAAGTTAAGATGTCATGAAACATGTCGACTTCTCCTTAAACATGCAATATCACCAAGGATCTTCAAGTTGCAAACCGTCTTTGTCGTCTTTCTTCCCCTTTTTGTCATAATCGACTAGGAGAAGCCAAGTAGAAGCAACTTTGATCTTCAAAACCACGAACCAATATCATACGACTAATCCATCTTTCCAATGCCTCAAGATACCCTCCATGAAGTTTTCCGCACTAAAAATGAAATTAAGGAAATAGAATTTGAACCAATAGTACAAATACCAACAAGTAGTAATAAAAACCTTCCCCTCAAATGATGCATGTAGATGGTTAAACATTTAACAATAAGCTTCCCCTGAAACCCATATGTTAACCATTTTCTTGATTCTTCAAATTTGTAGGCTCCGTATAATGATCACTAATGAAGAAAACTAAGTATTACCAACTTGATGTTGAAGTAGAACATCCCAAACTCGCGTTTATGTCTTGTACTAACCACGTGACGTCGAACTCATACTGAAAGTAGATCGCAACCTCTTGAAAAAATCTTCATCTACTATGAGACACTGAGTATAATAACTCCTTAAAGTGACAGAAAACGTGATCATTGAGCACCATCAGTTTGTAAATCCCACACCTTTGCTAGATTCGTCAAGTCTTAGTCACAATATGAACGTACGAACAAGTTAACTCCCACAAAAATGTATGATAAAACACGCATCCAAGTAGTTCCACTTCATCGTCAAATAGGTGATAATTAATCCTCTTCGTAACCAATTAATCCAATAAACCAAATACGAGCCATGTAAAACATTTAAGAACAAATAAAACAAACATCCAATGTGTGTGTAAACAAATAACCATACTGTGTGTGTGATCCGACATCATCCAATCACATCCGAAAACCAAAAACGTACTCTTGTTACCATCTTTAACCAAAAACCGTATCACCAATCTCATAATGAACAACCAATAGTTGTCTTTGGTTCTTGCTCATTCGCCCTCAGATCCTGGAATCAAAAACCCCTTGGCTTATTCTGTCAACAAAAATTAAATCATATAGCAACCTTCAAACACAATAAATTTCGTCCCACAATTAACTTTAAACCAAAAGATCTATTAAGTACTAGGTGACATGCCACTGACCTACATACAATAGATATCCCACCGTCCCATGTGACATAAGTTCATGCATTGATCATTACACAACCATGTATGAACGAGCAGTATGAATTGTGACAACTAGCAGTACTAAAAGTTGGGACCGGTACTTAAAAGCTAAGACCAGTACTAACATAGCGTAATAGTACTAAGTGAACATAAGTACCAGTATTAAAAATCTTCGAGCAGAACAGTATTAACTTATCATAACCACTATTAACTCCTTTGTTGAGAAGTATTAACTCACAACCACTTTTATCTTCGATTAACGAACAGTTTTAACATACGAGCAATACTAACCTCATTCCATTAAGCCGCTTGAGTATTTCTTAACTTCGAGAACATCAACTTTCAAACCATTGCTTAGACACGCAATAAACATATTACTACCAGCATCATCTATCCAAGCAGTTAAAAACATCATGGAGCACTACTAACTCCCTTTGATATTAATACCACCTTGATAAAAACATCAACCAAAATAATACTCCAATCAGATCAAACATAAATATTCATCGCTTAGGGTTTTTGGCTTCGTTATCTTTTTCCCAAATTCGATAGTAAAAACCTTGTAGATCCCTATATCAAGAGCTCCCCGCTCTGATACCAATTTTAAAAGATCGTTTATGAGCACTAGGGAATAACAATAACAATGATATAAAGATGCACAACGAATATAAAGAATATCATTGCTATTATTGAAGGTTCTTCGCTATCATAACTACTATACTAATCACTATAATACTACGATACTATTCTATAAAACACTAACCAATACCCTAGGCGTCCCCTAATGCCTGTACACACACAATCTTTGGTGTTCACATCTTGACACACCCTAAATCCTAATTCCCTGCCTCTCTTTCAGGGTTACAAATGACTACTAGGGACTGGATAATAAATACTTCTTTAAGAAGTAGGTCCATTGTCTTTCTTTGTCTTCTTAAGTCCTTCACGTTTCAAGTTTTGTCATAATCAACTCAAATATAATTCCCAACAAAATCTTTGTATTCGTTATATTTTCACTAGAGGTGGCAAGATGACCAGGTGAAAAAGAGAACAAGTCAAAATAGGTCATCTTTAGCATGAGCCGGGTCGAGATGACCTACAAACACTTTTTGCTTATCTTTTTTAAACTTATAGAGATTGTTAAAGAGATGATTATGATAACCATGATTATTATCTTAATCTTTTTAAAAAGGTAATTTATGAGGTTGTATACATTATAAAAAAACTTAAGGGGGCTTTTAACACATATGATACATTCCCCTTCGATCAAATTTGAGGTAATAAAATGAACTAACACCCTCTCCATTCAATGGAAGGGGTATTTATAGTGTTTACAAGGTCTTTGGGCATTGCCCTAGTTCTAGAAGGGTCCAGCCTATGGGCTTGATTCATAGGCCGATCCGTTAAGCTAACAATTACAAGCCAAGTAACTAACGACCTATTACAACGTTAATGACCGACACTTTATACTAATAACGTAATCCAAACACAAACAAACAATAAAGAAGATGATAGAATAAAACAAGAAGTGACTTTCAACGTTTGTTCCAGTTTTTCCGAACGAAAGCTATCGTTCAAACTACGGGAAAGTGTTAGATTGGTTAGTTGGCTCAAATTGGGTTTGAGTCCATTAGATTTAGGGTGTGGATAGCATAGCTTACTATCAAAGCTATCTATTTAATTTAAATATATATGCTCTCTCGTATTTAATTGATTTGATCAACAAAACTATTTGCTATTTAGAAGATTTGTTTTGTCTCCTACATGTTTCCAACACTGTGTTTTGTCTCCTACAGGTACCCGCTCATTTAAACATTGTGATTTTTTAAAAAAGTGTAAAAAGTGTTTACCACCGTTGGATTGGATCTGGTCAAACTCATTCCCTATTTTATTATTTTCGGTCAAAGGGGTATAATGGTAATTTGACACAATTTTTCGCTTCACCCTCAAACTTTAAACAAACGTAACTCTTAAACTACAAACTTTTAGGAAAAACCGATTTCACCATTATTTCTAAAACTTAATCCTCTTTAATTTGGATATAAATGTTGTTAATTATTTTGAAACTTTTTTTTTTCTACATATTCAATGTGTCTCATTTTTCATGATGTTTTTAGTATTTTAAATACTATTTTTTACATTCAAAAATGTAGAATCATGAAAAACTTAAAACACAAAAGTTGTAAACTTTGGTACACTCTTTACACAAAAATTTGAATCACTCAAATCCGATATGATATGAGCGAGATATCGCACATTAAAGATGACGTTTTTGTCATATTTGTTGCACATTTGTTGCATATTTGTTGTTTGATGAAATGTTTAGATTAAATTTTTAGTGTTAAAACTGAGTTAAATGCACTAAATTTTGTACAACAACTCTCCATTAATTATTTTATTAATATGAGATTCACCAAGTGATTTTTTTTTCTTTGTAAAAAATGTACGCATTGTTTTTATTGCTTTTTTAACCATAAATTTGACCAATATTAGTTTTAAATTAGCAAAGTTGTAAAACATAAAAGTTATTCATTTTAGGTCAATCTTCACTCGGGTTTTGAAGTACTCAAATCGGATGTCATATGAATGAGATGTCACACGTTAAAGATGATGTTTTAATCATATTTGATGATGGAAAATATGACTTATGAACAACATGGATTATGATGAACAATGATGAATTGATGAACAACACTAACTGATGAAAAAGACAAACTGATGATGAATGATGAACTGATGAACAAGATTAACTACTAATGAACAAAACAACATCCATCTACATGTATGCACTAACCAACACTCTCATCATCACTTCTACGTCAACACCGCACATAACAATTGTAACATAAACCAATGAATATAGTTTCATTATAGAAGAAGTAAGTACAGTATATTTTACTGTCCTTGTTGATGGACTATATTTTAAGAGAGTAAACGAAGGCTCAAGAGGATTAAATCCTCCACCAAGGATCAATTGTTGAAGAATTAAATTTTAAAAACTTAGATAATTAGTCACAGAAATTCATAGCACTATCTTAAATAGATATATTCCCTTCATCCAAAAGTAGGATCCAGTTCACAAATTTCTTTGTCCCAAAAAAAGCCATGTACGAAATTCTATCAATAAGTATAACTATAGTTTTCTTTACGCAAAGATTCAACCAAGAGACCAGTCACAAGTAGAATTTTTTATAATACATGGAATAAACCGTCTTAAGTGGCTAATTTCAAAGTTCAAACTAATTGTTTCAAAAGGAAATGAATGTTTAAACTCTCATTTGACAGCTTGTGCAAAAAATTTACTTTCCATGTTTGTTCAAGAGAGAAATGGGCAAAAAACTTCCATACCGATAGCTTGTGATTTGCAAAACAAAAAACATGTCATTTTTATATATTACAGTACCAATGTTGCAAAAATCATGAATTTATAGTCGGGCGGTCGACCACCCTGCAGCGATTAATCGGTCAAGGCGGAATTAATCGGTGATTAATCGAATTGGCATTTCCTGCAAGTTTTGGGTTTTTTTTAGACCAAACTAAAGATCTTAACCGATTCCAAGTCTACTATGTTTTCAAACCACAATAAAAGACTTCAATTCTAATTATGAGACTCATTGTGCGTCATAAGTGAAATAAGCGATCCCCAAATTAAGTAGAATGCCTATTATTTTTTTAAAAGTTGACCGATTAGTCCGAATGGCAAAAGTTCTTTGTAGATCTATTCTTTACTATAGATCCCAACTTTCAATCTCGTCCGTCCATCTATTTTACCATCCATGGTTGAGAACCCTTCTTCTTTTATCATTTACAGGGGCAAAAAAGTCACACAATCTTTTTTCTCATTTGATACACACCTCTTCTTTCTCGTAACTGTCACCATCACCGCCTCATTAATCACCCAACCTCTCAAATAACCGATTAATCACCATCAATCAGTCCGGCACTGTTGGCGAAGTGTTCTTGACAGCGACGGGTTGGAACCAGATGGAGATAATGGAGATGGGGCTGATGAATGTGGTGTTAGGGTTGATGAAGGTGGTGTTTGGGGTTGAAGATGGTGGTGATGATTGCCACAGCCGATTAATAGAATCAAATTGAACATGGTTGTTGTGTATGCATAAAAGGTGTAGTGGTGTAAGTTTAATTAACTGATTTTAACCTGAAAATCGTGCTGTGGATCTGAAAATCGTGATGAAGATGTTGATGATTTAGATGCACACCATGTGTTTGATGAAATGCATCTGTGAAGAATCATATGTGATTCTGATGAATCATATGTGATTCTGAAGAATCATATGTGATTTTGAAAAGAATCATATATGATTCTTCTACATTATTATACTTTATGATACAGTATAGAAAATAATTTTATTATGTTAGCATTTGATAATGAGTTTTAAATATGTAGGTGACCATTACTTCAAAAGTAACCTCCAAAGCAAAATGCAAAGATATAACAAAATGCTTAATCGACCAATGCAAGGCTTCTCATTTGGGTAATCGATGATTGGCTTATGATGGGAATAAAAGTGCATTTACTGCTGGGCCATTGCCTTTCGACCATTAGAAAATAAAAGTGCTTTTGGTAATTTTTGGGTGTAACAGTAGCTTAGTTCACCATTGTTTTTGACCTTGTTGCTCACTGTTGCCTAATAATCGATGCATGATTTTAGTAAGAATCATATATGATTCACTCAGAATCATATATGATTCTTACTGAAATCATATATGATTATACTAATGTAACTTAGTAGAATATTTATCATATGTTTATGTTGTAGACTGAAAGATTATCATATGTTTTATGTTGCAGACTCCCTGTGGTCACAACTTATGCTTGAAGTGCTTTGAGAAATGGGTTGGTCAAGGGAAGCGCACTTGTATGATATGTTGAACCTCGATTCCTCCTAAAAGCGTACTATTATGTTATGAACCAATACAAACCAGACAAATCGTACACCAATGTGCGTTCTAAGAAGACTGGGAAGGCTAATGCTTGTAGTGGAACTAGTTGCTGATGCTCTTTATCTCTTCTGCATTTTGTACATTTTTGTGAATAGCTTAACAACAATTATTGTAGAATCATATATGATTCTTGTAGAATCACATATGATTCTTTACTGAAATCATATATGATTCTAGTAGACCTCTTAATGATGATTTTGTGAAGCTGTGGTTTAAGCAATTTTCTCCAAAGAAATCTACTATTTACTCATAATGTTTCTTATCTATATGTAAAAAGTTATTCTTTATAGGTTCTACGTATCTACGTTGCTTTGAAAATAATATTGGTGCAGAAGCATCATAGTCAAAGGCGAAGAACTAGTTGGTCATGCTCTTATCTCTTCTGCGTTTTGTATATTTTGTGAACAGTTGAACAACAATTATAGTAGAATCATATATGAATCTTGTAGAATCATATATGATTCTAGCAGAATCATATATGATTCTTACTGAAATCATATATGATTCTTACTGAAATCATATATGATTCAGCAAAATGGCATGTAAAACATTCAGCAAAATGGCATGTAAAATACGTTCACTACTACGACCATCAGTAATTACCAAAAGAATACCATCAACATCTAAACTCAATAATATGAAGAAATTTACATAAATCACCACTCGTACATAACACCTAATCAAGAAATTTACATAAATCATCACTCGTACATAACACCTAATCATCTTCCCCATGAATTTCTTTAACACCTTCTTAAATTAATAACTTTCAGAATCTTCTCGTTGAATAACTTCCCTTTTTCTCGGAATAGGCTTAGACTCAGCTTTCGGCTTAGGCTTTTCTTCAACGTTTTTATGCAAGACCTATAGTTAGCTAAAATACGAATATTTAATTAGTAACAGAATCACATATGATTTACATTACAATTAACAAAATCACATATGATTTTATAAGAATCACATATGATTCTACTACAGGTAAATAAATATGATCAACAACGGGTTCCCAGTACACTGATCCTCTAAGAGTTTCTTCATGTGCGTATAAAGTTGGTTTTGGTGTCATCAGTATAGTGATTTACATTAAAAGGATCAAACAATATTTATTTTCATAACAGAATCAAAGTATGATTCTCATAAAAAATCATATATGATTTTCCTTAGAATCATATATGATTCAATCAGAATCATATATTATTTTACTTAGAATCATATATGATTCTTTTCTTCTTTATTACATAAACAAATCGATATAACAGAAAAACTAAAATATGTGATTTTGCTTCACATGTGATTCTTCAGAATCACATATGATTCAGAAAAACTAAAATATATGATTCTGAAGAATGACATATGATTCTTCAGAATCATATGTGATTCTTCACAGACGCATTTCATCAAACACATGGTGTGCATCTATATCATCAATATCTTCATCACAATCATATGTAATTCCACTAGAATCATATATGTAATTCCACAAAATATTCAAAATAAGTAAAAAAACAAAATAGAATAAGGAAAAAAATTATCTGAATCATATATGGTTCCACTAGAATCATATATTATCCATTTCTTCTTTACCTTGAATAACAGGTGTATCTTCTTCTTCCATAATTTCAGCATCCAGCAATATATCAAATTCAATCATAACCTCAGCATCCACCATAAGCTCATCTTCATATCTATTTTCATCAACAACATCATTATTTTCCATTATCAACGATGATGGTGGTGGATCTGTGATGGTGGTGGATTGATGATGGTGGTGGACCGGTCATGGTGGTGGAGCGGTGATGGTGGTGGATCGGTCATGGTGGTGGAGCAGCGATGGTGGTTGAGCGGTTATGATGGTGGAGCAGTGGTTGAGCCGGTTTTTGTTTTGTGTGTGTGTTTTTTCTCCTAAAATTTTTTGGGAAATAATGAAGGTAGGGTTTTTTTTTAAGTTTATATATTTGACTTTTTTGCCCTTTTAAGTGTAAATGTAAGATTTAATCTTCGCCTTTGGATGTAATTGGATTGGATGGTTGGGATGAATTGATTCGATCTATGGTTACTCAAGGATCTATAGGGATCTCAACTCTAGTCCGAATTTTGACCGATTCGGCCAATTTTTGACTGATTAGTTGCCGATTTTTGCCTAGGCCATTTTTTTCACCGATTTTCAAAAATCAAGAAGGTATAAGGCTGATTACCGATCAATCGGCGATTAATCGGCCGCCTAGGCCAATTTTTGCAACATTGTACAGTACTAAAAAAACACAATGAGACACTCACCTAATAGATTGTGCATGAGTTCTCTGTGAGCGTTACCTAGTTATGGGTCCAACCGTACAAAGCCTATAAAACATCATAAGTCTTCAATACTAAACAAGTTATGGATGCTAAGTGATGTCTACAAAGATGCAGTAAAGAAATATATTTTGAGACGGATAAAGAAACATATGCACAGTAAGTCAGAAACATGTCAAAATGGGTAATTCTGGGACGGGCTTAAACGGGTCGGGATATGTCGGGTTTACCCGATACACCTTTGTTCGAATCTTGTATAATATGTTCCTAACACACTATTTTTTTTAAATGGATTCGAGTACCATAGAACATCAAGCATATCACAATCCAAGAATTGACATTTTTCTCCAAATATAAGTTATTAGTCCAAACAAATGCGGGAATAAAGTAATAGAACTATATTTGAAACAACTATTTACATTAGACTCTTATATAATATAGAGTCGTGTGTTAAAAGGAAACAAACGAAATATGTTGGTGAGGTGTTGGAATTAAAAAAGAAGGATAAGCTTATATATGTATCGTAAGAGCATTTGCATAATGTCTTCAGTACAATCAGTTAAGTGATATAAAAATTAATGGCCATAAGAGTATTTAAGCAAATCCAAACACCCCTTCAAAAGCCCCATCTCCCCTTTAAAACTGGTGTATGGAATCACTCCCAAACACCCCTTAAAAGTCAATGGGTGACATCCATGTATCATACTAAGAATGTTTTCTGAGATAATGATTTAGGATATTATACGCGTTACAGATACACTTTGTGTGACTATCAGCTGTTATTTTGATGACCCATTAGAAAAGAAATAACCCAAATAGACCCATTCACAAGTAAAGTGAAGACATGCATATGAAATCCAAAAACAATGGCACGCATAGCAAAAAAGAAAGCGGTTAATTAGTCACTAATAGGCAATCAAGAATTAATTTGTTTAACGAATTCTTAAGATTTTACCTCCATGTACAACGAAATTCATGAGGTGGAAAACCTTCTGTGTTGTCCAACCATATTCGGGCACTCTGATTTCAATTCTAATTAACTGAATTCTTGTATTCTGTTTAAAAAAATATCAATACATATCATATATGGCAGCATACATTATAAACATTTAAATGTTACAAACAAAACAGAATGACTTGCCTGTTGATCCTTGACAATAAGCTCATTATTGCTGATGTGGGGTTTGCCAAATACAGGTTGCATCATGTAGAACTCTGACACGCAGTTTTATATTGTCTTTAACAGCAGAAAGATCGTTGATGTAGCCATTTACGAATTGAGCCATTGATTTTAATGATATGTGACTTTTCGTTTAGGAAGAAGGATGTGTACATTCAGGGCAAACTTCTTATCCAAATTTTTTTAGAAGGTGATTCAATTATAGCTAAATCTCTAAAAGTCAGCTACTAAAAAATAGTAATCAACATAAATAAAGCAAAGTAAAAAAGCTATAAATTCATAACGTACTTTACAAAAAAAACTCATTATGCTCAATCTACTTCATTTATTGTCATAATACATAAAAAAAAAAAAAAAAAAAAAAAAAAAAATTGAACAAAATTAATTTTGGGAATACACTAAACATTGAACTGAACATCAAACATAAAGATCAATAGCCCAAAATATATACAGTTATAATTATTCAAACATTTTATGGCCAACAACTATACAAGAATCATATTATTCAAACATTTTATGATAAAAAAATATAAAACAATCATACATAAATAGTATAATAATTCAATTAATTAGCATAATCATTGAAATAAACTTACAATCGAATCCAAAAATAGCATTTGAGTTGTATCTTATAACAGTGTCGAAATTTGTGATATTCGGTTTTTTATTTGAATGAGTTAATTAGTTAATTATGGTATTGATTGATTGTAATGAATTTGGCAAGGTGTAACTGATTTGGGTGTTGAATTGGTCAAATCCTAGTGGTTTAAGGATGAGGAATGAAGGATAGCGATGAACTGTTGTACAACATTAAACGACGGACCAATCACAGAAGAGACACGTCATATACTACATATAAAAGAAAAACCGTAAAACATTAAAAAGTGAAATGTTGAAAGTCAAAAGTAAGATAAATGTATGGTGTAATTAATACTTTTATTAAAACAACTAATTACTTAAAAGTACAATAATTTATTCCCATCAACCAATTAAAAGCATATCTACCAAATTAAAAACAACCAATTAAAACACCCTTACTAAAAAGTATAATAAAACTTTCACAATGTACAATTTAAATAAGCTACAACATAATCCAAAATATAAAATAATTAAACACACTAATTAATCTTATTTTTAAAATACCCTAAAATGAAAAGTACATGTTATTATACACATTATACAAATTAATAAAACATGCAAAGTTTCATACAAGCTAACAAGTTGATAGTACATATAGTTTTGAAAATCTGACCGGACCAACGACTTCAACCGGGAACCGGTGTCGCCACCGGTTCGGCTAACCAATAAAAACCATCCGAAAACGAACCAGAGAGGACCCGTTGAAACCGATACAAACTGGTGAATCAAGTCTCATCGAGATCTATTTCTCCGGTTAATCGTCACAGGGTACCCGCCGCCGCAACGCGCGGGTACCATGCTATACTATATATAAAGAAAAAACCAAAAAGTAAAAAGTGAAAAGTTGAAACTAAAAAAGAAAATGTTGAAAACATATACTTTCAAAAGGAAACTATTAATACATATCAAAAACCGAGTTGACCTGAGACGCTTCAAACGCGGTGGGTTGACCCGGTTTTATTTGACCCGTTTTTTACCCAACCCGTCGGGTTGACTCGGTTTAAATCGACCCATTTTACGACCGGAACGGTTCAACCGGTTGAACCACCCGGGTCAAACCGGGTTTCAAAACATTATGTTTAACACCCAAATCTTAAAACTTTTATTATTTTTCGTTTATAACCCATGAACTTTTTTTTAACACAAAACGATCTATCGCTATAAAATCTCGTTGCTATGCAAGGATACTCGTCTAATTAGATTAAATAGATGAGTTGAGATCAATATAGATCTCATATTTGTCATATATCTAATAAATCAATCTTAGTCATCCAGTTTTGATCAAAATTAGTAAAAATACTATTTCACCCTTTTTTTTAAAACAATATATTTTGCAAACGATAAATCTTCAAACTACAAAAAATACACCATCGCGACGAGAATTAAATTATCTTTCTATAGATATGCACTTAATTATATTTTCGAAAAAGTTTTTTTTTCAAAAATTCCGCCCAGAGAAATCATATGTGATTTGAAAAAATCATATATGATTTGTGAAAATTGAATCACATATGCTAAATATAAAGATTAGAAAGAATTTGCAGATTAACAGTAAAAATATTAGATAACTAAAGAAATTTGAAACTCCTATACATGGTAAATACAACAAGGTACTGAAATTGAAGACAAAATAGACATACCAATTTGTTTGACAAAGCCTGTAAGTCAATCCTTGAAATTAACTTCACAGTGACTCTTTGTCTCACATTATCCACATCCATAACCTGCAAGAGAAGAGGCTTCAGTTAACTTGACTAATCCCTGTCAAGAAGAAAAAATAAAGGCTATTTACCGTTGAAAGGTCCCCTTCGTATGTTCCAATCTTCATTCTGACCCAAGTGTCCTTAGTATTTGACGGTAAAAGAATAATATGTCATTAGTATTTGACGGTAAAAGAATAATATGTCATTAGTTAGTTGATCTTTAGCAAAGAATGGGTTACTAAAACTTTGTAAGCTAAATTAGAAAGGTACCTCTCTACGTCTCTAGGCTTGTTCAACACTTCTAAATGATGGAGCTACTCCAACCGTTGTTCCCAGTTATCGAGCTATGTCCATCTGCACATATGTAGCAACAATATTAGTCATAGTGTCGTACTAATAAATCCAAAAAAACTCAACAGGTTACGAGTAAAAAAATTACATTTAGTACTTTCGTCAAATACTTTCGTCAGACGATTAGATAATGGGTCAAAATGTGTGTTCTTTGTAGATGTTGGCTGCAAAGTGAAGCATGAAGCTATAAGAATGATGCTAAAAGACAACCCCTTAAAGTTGCATTATACTTCACTCACTTAATTATTGGAATAAACTATGTACCTGATAAAGGTCTTGTGGAATGGTGTTGCATGCACCACAACATTTTAACCCACAGAGCACTATTGTATTCATAATAAGATTTATATGATAAAATACATTTTAACCCACTTGTGACTGGATCTGCATTGGTGATGTCAAGCGGCATTGACAATTATGGTTAAGTACCTTGTAGAATCCAGCATATCTAAAACATAATAATATTGAATTAACTAATAGATAGAAAAATAGAATAAAGGGTGTTAGGGACTGCTTATTAAAACAAAATAAGGGGTGTTTGGGACTGCATGTTAAAACTACTCATATAAAGTTGCCAAAATATTTCTCTCGACACGACAAACATACCAGGCCGACGGTTTTGCGGATGAGTCAGTTGAATTGAAGACAGAAATGCTCTAGAATGATCGAAGTACATAATGCACACCTAAAAAATTAATAAGCACCAAACCCATGATTGATGAGTAGCAACAGTTGAAGCATATTCAAGAAATAAAGTACAATCAATGATTTAAGTTTTCGAAATAGATAAATCAGCGCAATGGGGGAACAGATTGTTACATTAGTTACTTAGAGTTGTAGAACGTCACCTGAGTAGAAGGTCAATGGGCATTGGCCATTCGCCGCCATTTTCTTTCATTAACAACTGCAATCCTATTCTACCTTGATTTCAACATCGTTAAGAATGATACAATTGATCTGCCTTACACCAACTCCTACACGTGCATTGGTAAATATGGAAACATTTGTAACAATCTGTGAAAATTAAAGGAGCAATATATCGATTTAATCAATTGGAGATCAATTTTATTTAATGAAATGAGTTTCTTATGCAGCGCTTTTTGTTGTCCATTAAGTAATGTCTTTTATTAGTTGTCCCATTATACTCATGTTACTTATTTTATACAGCTGAATTGTGTTCCATCTACGTCACTTTTAGACATTTTTATATAAAACTTAATATCATATATAATCTAAATCTTGTATACGAATTGAATGTTTTTTTTATATAAAAATCATCATTTTTAAGAGGCTGTCATATACACTTTTATCACGATCGAAAGTTGGAGACTGTAAACTATGTTATCGATTTATAGAAACCTATACTTAAACAAATTACTCACTACGTTTGTACCTTGTTGCTGACTATAGGGCTTCAAAGCTGGATTGTTGTCTTAGGTTAGCTGCAACGCAATCAGAAAGTAGGTTTCAGGGTGTATAATATCGAGTCAATATTGATATCACAGATAAAATTAACAATCAAAATCTATAAATTTATACAAAACTAATCTCAAATGATCATACACAAAAACTAATCCGCTAACCTAATCTGATTTAATCAGACAAAAAGATAAAAATAAGAATTACCTTAACATAGGTTGATCAAAAAGATACCTTCGATCAGTGGATGATAGTACCAGATTTTTGTGCGTGTTTTTTTGAATCCCACTAATTAGGGTTAAATTTAGGGTTTTGGTTTTAGTTATGATCGTGGGTTTAATTTGATGATCGTGATTTGTTTGTGAAATTGAAATACTCCATGATTTTCTGTCAAGATTTTGAAAATCATATAATCAAAACCCCGGATTATCCTCAGTTAAATTTATTTGATGATTCTTCTATTTTGAAAAATATTTGGAATGTGCGAATGAAATGGGGAGGTTATGAAGAAGTGTTGACTGACATTGAATTTTTAAAGAAAAAGCTGCATATATGAGTAGAAGGTGAAGTATATTACTTTGGAAGTAGAAGATGATAAACAAATATGTGTATTGCCTCAATGGTTGAGGCGTGAGTTGTGAAAGTTGAGACCCATGTTCGAATCTTGGCTGTGGCAAAAAAAAATTATAATGTATACGGGACAAGTGCCATGGTGGCATTTCCACCTCATCATAGAGGTGCCATGTCATCATTAAAATGCCTAGTAAGCATTATACATGTGTCATGTTTAGTCCCATATATATGTATAGATATGGTATCAGGCCTTTAAATATTTACGCTCCTTCACTAAAAACAACACTTTCCATCACGCTCCTTTCCATAACTCTAAACCATAGTTGTCAGTCATAATCTTAGGATCTTAAAATTTTACGATACTACAAATCAAAAATGATCCGGATCCTACATAGGATCTTTGTAAGCTTAAGATCTTATAGGATCCCGATTTTGACCATACGATCTTAAGATCAAATCCGATTCGATCTTACTTTCTCGGATTACAAACTAAAAAACTACAAATTTATGAGTTTTTTTTTGTAGAATTAAAAAAACAACTTGTTAATCTTTTTATACGTTTCATAATTATAATTTAGGACAATATTTCTATGAAAAATTCATAGTATTTTGTGTTTATAATTTATAATAATTTGTAGATTTGTATGATATTACAAAAACTATTAAGAAATAAAATTAGAGTGGAATCTTAAGATCCCGATCCGATCTTACGATCACAATCTTGCAAAGACGAAAAAGATCCGGGGTAAGATCCCGATCTTGAAAATTCTCTAGAACCCTAACAAAAATGCCCGTCCTTGATCCTGTTTAATTAAATATCACGTGTTGGTGATTGTGCTAGGTCATTATTCCGCACGTTCTTATGGTATTCGTGCTAAGGTCACGAATCTATCGTTGGTTACTCATCTTTTTTCTGGTCTCTTGTTAATTATTAACGGTCTCTACAACTCATTACATACCTAATAAAAACCCGACCCCATGACAGGTTCAACCAACCCGCCCGACGCCTACTATTCCACTTTCTGAAAAGTTATCAAACTTGACACACCATCACCTTCTTACTAGGGTTCCCGTCAAACTCGATCTTGTTAATTGGAATTTTGGAACGTGGGAATTCTTTTTCGAACAACTATGCTTTAGTTATGAGGTAAGTAGATACATTCATGGTGGTACCACAACCTCTTCAACTGTTACTACACCCTTCACACATGAGGAACTCAAGGTCAATAAAATCATACTCTCATGGATCTTCACAACTCTCTCGGACACGCTCCAATCAAGATTGGTTGTGGCGCGTCCTAAGTCGGCCAAGGAAGCATGTGATCACATTAATGCTATATTCAAAGACTATAAACGGTCTCGCACAAATGCTTTAAAATCCGAGTTACATTCCATAAAACTCGGTGACCAAAGCATGGAAACCTATTTTGGAAAACTTGAAGCAACCACTACCATCCTTGCTAGTCTTGACGCTCCGGTTAGCGATGAGGACCTTGTTCACTACGCTCTTGAAGGACTATCGAAAAAGTATGATCAAGTGTGTGGCATTATGCATCATCGGAATACATTTCCCGACTTCAAAACCGTCCGTTCAATGTTAATCACCAAAGAAATGCGCTTGAAGTCTAAATCACTTGCCCTTCACGTGGACTCGTCATCTTCATCTCCATTGATCCTAATGGCTGAAAAAGGTACTACATGCAATCCCTCTAACCCTCAAATCAAATCATGGAAACCATGTACTAATTATGCCAAGGGTGCGTGCCGATATGGTGCGGGTTGCAAGTTTGTCCATGATTCTATCCCTAAACTACCATACGAAACATAGACAATAAGGACACTAATCAAACTGAATAAATAGTGATTAAATTATTAGGGAAACTTGGCGTTACGGGGTCATAGCCTTCAGCTTTACATCACACCAACACAAATCCAGTTGGGCAATCCGTTTACCTCGTTGCTACTAGTCTACTAAGCCCAACAATCTCATCCTATGTCACCCCACATGCTAGCCTAAACTACACTCCACCCCCGCCTGGTTTTCTTATAGCATCAACCCACCCATACACCCAAACCTACTACCTCAGTCCACTGGGTTTTGCCCATGTTGCAACCCAACCTACTGTCCCACTTAACTACAGCAACCCATCACACCATCAACAAGCCTAATGATAAGGTTTTAAAATGTACCTTTTTGAGGGGTCGTTTGAGCCCATATTTGATCACTTTTGTATCCGTTATTACTCAATATCGTTCCTTTTCACTTTTTAGGTCTCTTGAAGGCAAATTGCTGGAATGGCATTTATTTGGACGAAAAGGCGCGGATATATGAAGAAAACGGCCAAAGTCAAGAATTGAGACACTCAAGATGCTGAAACACAAGGGGACGGCGTCAGGTGTTATCTGCGATGCCGTCGGAGCACATGTTGTGACGATACAATAGCCAAATTGCTTATTTTCAAGTGACGGTGTCAGGCTTTAAAAGAGTAGGTCGTCGCAACTCAGACGGCCTAGATTTGATCCAGAAGGCGTCAGAGGCTGAAGGGGACGGCGTCACAAGCATAAGGTGACGCCGTCGCAAGACTAACGTGGCCAAGACGAAACTCTAATAACGGCGACCCGACGGCGTCACAAATTAAAAGGTGACGCCGTCGCGAATGTAATCTTATATATAGAATCCAAATTTTTTAGTTTTCAGTGTGTAGTCTTTTGGAGTAAAAACCTAAACCAAACCAAGGCTGTCTTGTACAGTGTTTTAGGGTTCCAAACCCTATCTTACCTCAAGATAAGTGTTTTACTTCATTAATTTAATTATGTCTTCAATTACTTGTGTGTATGCTTGCATGTTCTCCATGTCCGGCTAATTTAATTGTGTGTTTACTTAGGGAATATGAAACTTAATTATTGAATATTGATTGGTTGTCTCTTATCTTAATTGTTAATGATCTAGTAATGTGATAGGTCATTCATTGTGTAGTTAATGCTTGATTAATCTTTGTGAACCTTAGACTATAACACCTAGAGTAGTTGTAGGCTAAACCATCCAAAGAGTACCTTAGAGTTAGAGTTTATAAATCCTAGAGATTTTGTAGACGAGACCCTTTGGTAGTTTCAAAGAGTTAGGGATAAACGCATACCCTACGACCTTAGACACACAACACAATTAAGAATAAGGACGTGACAATTCAACCATCAATAGGAAATAATTAAGGAGTAATAAGACCTAAGTAAACACATCTTTAAAATATCATACGAGCACACAATAATTAGACATAGACTACCCTCACCTTAGTTAATTAGATAATTAGATAGTAGAAGTAATCAGTAGAAATACCAAACCCCCAAATCCAAACCCCGAGATTCGTACCTTTCCATTTCCTAAAAAATATAAAAAGATAAAAAATATTCTTCCTCAACCCCAACCTTAGCGTAGTAACCTCTCACTAGCATTCCTATTACCCTAGAGAACGATATCAATTCCCGTGGCTTACCCTAATACTACACTACAACGATTAGGTTCACTGCCTAGGGTGTTGAAAAACTTGCTCGACAAAAAGGAAGTTCCTTTGACCCCGAACGACGCGTGTAGCGTTATCACCCAACTGCCACAATCCGGCCTAACAGCCCCTCCCCCCCTCCACTTACACCGGTCACTATTCATCAGGCCTCCCACACTCCAGCAGGCCCGCATACTCTACCCATGGGACAAACGACACCTCCGGGACAAGCAACAGTTTTGCCACATGCTTTCACTACCGGGACTCTTCATGATCACACTATCGGAGCTTGGAACATGGACACAGGTGCGAGTTCACATTTAAATGCTTCAATTAATAGTCTTAGTCATTTTTTTTAATACGCGCATGTATCCATCCATCTCGATTAGTGATGGGCATTCTATTCATGTCACCAATACGGGTCATAGCATTCTGCCAACTCCCTTTCGACCCCTTCACCTAAATAATGTCCTTTTTACCCCTCATATTGTCAAGAATTTAATATTTGTTCGTCAATTTGTACGTGAAAATAATTGCACTTTTGAATTTGATCCTTTAGGTTTTTCTGTTAAAGATTTCATGATGCGTCAGGTACTTCTCTGATGTGATAGCACCGGAGACCTCTATCCAGTAACGGCTCCGTCTCAAATTCCTCAGGCACTCCTAATCAGTCAACATACATGGCATAAGCATCTTGTACATCCAGGGAGCAAAGTGTTACGTCATCTAGTTTCCAATAATTTCATTTCATGTAATAAAGAGAAGCCTCCCGTGCTTTGCCATGCCTGTCAGCTTGGTAAACACGTTCGATTTCCCCTGCTTAATAAATATGATGTTTGGGTTTATCCTCGTGTTTTTTGATCATTATTCTCACTTTGTTTGCTTAAATATGATGTTTTGTCTAAATTTATATTCTTTCGTAATTATGTTTACACTCAATTTAAGTGTGAGATCAGGTCATTTCAGTGTGATCATGGCGGTGAATTCGACAACAGTAACCTACACAAAAATTTTGCTGATGTTGCCATTCAGTTACGTTTTTCATGCCAAAAAACATCCCGACAAAACGGTAAGTCTGAACGGATGATCCACACCATCAACAACCATATCAGGACCTTGCTTTATTGAGCTAACCTTCCCCCAAAAACTAGATTAGAGCCTTATACGTACTTTTGCCTGTTTATGTTACCCACACTCATATCATGATCACAAACTTGAACCTCGTGCCACACCTGCCATTTATTTAGGACATGCCTCCAATCATTGTTGATATCATTGCCTCTCATTGCACACCAACAAAATTATACTTTCTCGACCTGTCACATTCGACGAAACCATATTCCCATATGGATCCTCTCAACCTACAACTAAACCCAATTTCACCTTTTTAGATGACTCACCTGATATAGTTCCCCAAGTCATCCCAACCTATCAAACTCCCTCACCTACGGCTTCACCTGATGTTGAAACTCTGATTCGTTCAAAAGTATATGTAACTAATATCAAAAATATCAAGTGAACGCGAGATTCGACAAATCAACCCTTTAGGAAAAAGGTTAACGTGCCAAAACTTACGTATGTGATAAATGTGATACCGGGCAAGTGAATACCCGGGTCGTGTCCCAAAGAGGTGTGAATTGACGGTTACGATTGAGGTTTGGAATCAAAGTGCTTGAATGGTACGGGAAATGACGGTTTTAATTATGATTTTTAAAGATTAAAGAACGGGAATGAAAATTAAGCATATAAAACAATGTAAACACAAATTAAACTACTACAAAGCCTAAGAAACAATAAAACGAAGCTAAAGTATGTCCTACGGTGCTAAAACACAAAAACCAAAAAAAAAAACCATGAACGCACCGAGCCATAAAAGTGAAAAGTTTGCAAATTAAGGGCTACGGGTTCAAAACTAATTTTCTTACATTCTAAACGACTAAAAATAATTTTAGAAAAAAGCCGAGTATTTTTTCGACTTTTATTTTATTTATTACTAATTAAAAACTAATTTAAAGTAATTAATTAATAAAAAATATTAAACTAGGTTAGAAAAATCTGAATAAATTACACAAATACTTAGAACTATGGGGGACCTAAGAATAATAAAACTAGGCCAACAGCTTATACGGATAAGCTGTTAAAAATAAGCTAAGTGGGCTAAGCTAAAAATACCAATTGCCCTTAAATATTAAATTTTGCCCTTAAAACTAGATTAGAGTCTCAAAGGCAACTGGTTTGAGGTGTGGTGTTAGTTTTCTGAGTGAGGTGACCCAGGTTTGAATCTTGGCTTCTACAGTTTTGGATTTTTTTTTTTTTTTTTTTTTTTTTTTTTTTCAATTTGGCTTTTTGGAAGTTAGGATCAAAATAAGAATATTTTGTGAAAACTTTTTTTTTGTGAAGCCCTCTGAATAAGCTGTTATTAACAGCTTCTTGTCACAGATTTGACAAAAACAAACCACACACCCACTTAAGCTACTGTTAAGCACTGATTAAGCTCAGGAGCTTATGTCCTCAAAAGTGCCCACTTTGGCCTGTTCTGCAACAGCAGACCAGATCAGCAGACCACAGTAGCAGACAACCTTTTTTTAAGTGCTTATTTAGGTTTTAGCTTAGCTTATCCAGGTTTACTTAGGAGCTTATTAGTGCATTAGATTATGTTCAACCCTTCTTAGTTTATTTCAGCTTATTTACATCTTTTAGGTTGCTTATTTTGAGTAAGCTAGAGAGGACATAAGCTCTTGAGCTTATTGGAACATGAGGTCCACCCACCAAACTATCATTTACCCCTATGGCTGTTCATGGGAGAGCTTATACAAGCTTGCTAGGAGCTTAAATAAGTGACTCAGTGGGCTGCTGCTGTGGTGGACTGCAGAGACAGAAACACAGAAAGGGCTTGTTTTGAGGGCAATAAATCAGCTAACCAATAAGCTCAAAAGACCAATTAAGCAAAGATAGGTGATGTTCAAACTACAAACTACCTTTAGGAACAAAATCACATCCTAATTCTAACTTAATCTACACAGAAACTCTAATTACCTAACTAGTCAAAACAGATAAATTACATATTACGAGGAATCTAAAAATCGAGTTTTTAGTTAAAATGAACTAGAGTCAAGCCGCTAAAAAAAACCGAGAACATGAGCATAATCTACTCTAAAGGCTATCAAATACTCAAAACAACTTGAAAACACTAAAATGTTACCAAGCAAAACTATTTTGAGATCCACCCTTGGGTCAAAACTGAATTTGACCCAACTTTCCTGTAAATCCAAACACCCCTTTAGGCAGAGAACTGTGAAACTGTTTTGAAAAAAATGGTTTTTGAAAACTGTCATAAGCCAAAATTTACCAAGTTTTTGACGAAAACAATGTTTTCATCACTAAACAAAGGTAAATAAATAGTTTACAAGCCAAATAACTTTGTGAACTTGTATTGAACTCAAGGCAATAGTGATGAAGAACAAAAAAAATCCAAAATTGCATAAACTTGAATAAGAAGTACAGGATTGAAAACTTAAAACATTACAACTGAATTTTAAAGGATGAAAATAAAATGAAAATTACAATTAAACTAAAAGTGGACTAGAACTGAATTTTCTAGACAAGTTTTTCATGTATTCTAATTGCCTATTTATATAAAAAATGAAAACTGTCGTCTGTCTTTCTCTCTTTGTCAGCTTCTGTGTGCTTCTGCTGTGTTACTTGTGTGAGTGTAAACAAGCCAAAGGCTTCTTGTGCTTCTTTGAATCAATCTCTACCCTTCATTTAGTAGGTACCAGTTGGGAGATAATGTGAGCCATCCATGGGGCTTTTGTAAGTTGGGATTGCCACAGTGGCATTGGGTGATGGAGTGAGGATTTCTGGTTTTGGGTATTAGGGAAAGCAGAAAGATGATTTGGGGAAGGAAGAAAAATGGGAGGGAACGGGTGAAAAGGGTCGATTTTCTTATTTTGGGTGAAGGGTCAATTGGCAGGAGGTTCAAGTGTAGTGACCGGGGGTTCAATTGGGATATGATGGGGGTTCATGGGGTTTGTGAAACTTTTTTAAAAGGGAGGTGATTTGTACACTCCTAAAAATGATTGGGACACTCATATTTTGAGTGCTTGGACATTTATACCCTCACATTATTTTTAGTTATGTTTATCCTATAAGGGTATAAATGTCCAAGCACTCAAAATTTGAGTGTCCCAATCATTTTTAGGAGTGTGCAAATTACCTCCCTTTTAAAATTTTAAAAGGTAAAGTTTTTATTAATAAAAGGTTTTAAAGTATAAAAAGTTTTTTTTTTTTTTTTTTTTTTTTTTTTTGAAGTTTTGTATTTTTTTAAACAAAATTGGTTTTAAGGAAAATAGTTTTTATAAAAATTGGATTTTGGGTAAAAATAGGGATTTTTTGGATTTCTTTTTTGGTGAAAAGGGCAAAATGGTAATTTTGGGATTCGGGGAAGGGTAATTTGGTAATTTTGTGTTTAGGGTTAGGTTTGAAGATGGTTTTCCCAAACTCACTCCAAAAATATTTGACCAACGAACGTAGAAAATCTCTTCCCAGATTCGTCTGTTTCAGCACTTTTCTGATTTCGGCTCGTTTTTGTCCGTTTTTGCTTAGTTTTCAATTCTTTGGTACCTGCAAGACACAAAACACACTCCGATGATATTTGTAATATATTTTGATCATATTTGGGTGTTTTTGTTCATTTTTGTGGTCTTAGATGGGTAAAAACGATGAGTGAATAAGCACTCATCAAACTCACAAGCCCTCTTCACCACGAATACAACCAAATAATGAGCCTACTTCACCATCACCTCAACCCAATATGGCCACGACTAATTTGGAACCACCAACACCATCACCACCAAATATACGGACACAACATCAAACTAATCAAAACCCTCACATTATTCCAAATCCTTCTCATAACCCCAACCCTTCCCCGGTTCATTCCATGGTCACACGCTATTGTGTCGAGACTAATCGTCCCACTCAACGTCTTATTATGCATGTATCTTCCGTGTCTCCTTTACCAAAATCTTATCGTCACGTGTTTCATGATTCAAATTGGCAAAATGCTATGCATGATGAATACACTGCTCTTATTAAGAATGGCACTTGGACTTTGGTACCTCGTCCCCAGGATACCAACATTATTCATTGCATGTGGCTTTTTCGCCACAAGTATTTAGCTTATGGCACTCTCAGTCGCTACAAAGCTCGTCTTGTCGCTAATGGTAGTACTTAGTTAGAGGGGTTGATGTTGATGAGAACTTTAGTCTGGTGGTTAAACTATTCGGACTTTTCTAAGTTTAGCCGCTTCTCGACATTTTCTGATTCATCAGCTTGATGTCAATAATTCCTTGCTACATGGTGATTTATCCAAGACAATTTATATGCATGAGCCTCTGGGGTTTCGGTATTATGAGCATCCTGATTATGTGTGTTTATTGCAGCGGCCTCTGTACAGCCTCAAGTAGGCCCCTACAACATGGTTTCAGCTATTTGCATCTTACATCACCCGAGTTGGGTTTTCTCATAGTCGTTGTGACTCATCCTTGTTTATATTCAGACAAGCGGCGGGCACTGCTTACCTACTATTATATGTTGATGACATCGTACTCACTACATCTTCTGAGACTTTGCTACAACAAATTATTCATTCCCTGAGTTTTCCATGACAGATCTTGGTCCTCTTAATTTTTTCTGGGGATTTCAGTTACATGAGATTCTTTAGGGTTGTTTTTATCTCAGAATAAATATTCAATTGAGGTTTTAGAGATAGCGCACATGCTTACCTGTAACCCGTGTAGGACTCCTGTTGATACTGAGTCTAAACTGGGAGCTGATGGTGATCTAGTCTCTTATCCGACCTTATATCAGGGTCTTGCGATTTCTCTATAGTATCTTACATTTACTAGACCTGATATCTCTTATGCAGTTCAATAGGTGTGTCTCTGTACGCATTATCCTCGGGATCCTCATTTCTCGGCTCTTAAAAGGATCTTGAGGTATGTTCAGGGTACTCTAGATTATGGCTTATAGTTATTTTTTTCATGTACTACAAATTTGGTTGACTATTATGATGCGGATTGGACCGGTTGCCCCAGTACACAGACCTCGGGTTATTGTGTTTTTTTTGCAACAACCTTCTCTCTTGGTCCTCTAAGCATTAGCCGATGCTTTTTCGTTCTAGTGCTGAAGCAGAATATCGTGGTGTTGCCAATGCTGTTGTCGAGACTTGTTGGTTACGGAATTTACTTTGTGAGGTGCACACTCCATTATCTTCTACTACGCTTGTCTACTGTGACAATGACAGTACTATCTACCTATCTTGTAACCCGTTTCAGCATCAGCGTACAAAGCACATTAAGATAGATATATATTTTGTCAGAGACTTGGTTGCTATTGGTCAGGTGCGGGCTCTTTATGTGCCGTCTCGCTATCAGTATGCGGATATCTCCACGAAGGGTTTGACATCCGCTCTGTTAGAGGAATTTTGCTCGAGTCTGAGCATCCGGTGTCCTCTTGCTCTGACAACGAAGGGGTGTTAACATAGCCCATATATGTATCTTGTAATGGGCCCGAGCTCATGTGTAAAATGTTGTATATAGAATACAATGTATCCTAGCATTTGAATCAATGAAATGTGTACATTCTTATCTCATCATATCATATTAGTCAATAATTTTCACCAAATATACGTGTCATATAACAACATAATTGATTAATTGGCATTTTTTTTTTAATTTTTTAATTTGTCAGAAAGATGGCATAGACCAGAGAAGAAAGAATCTAACAAATGAAAATCCCTTTAGAGGGATAGCAGTTTTTTCATCACTAATACAAACTAGTGGTCACAAGTTTCACTAATTAAAAACAAAGGTCTTTTTTGCCGGCTATAGTCTATTTTTAAAGTACATTCCCATATAGTTTTATAGCAATGGAAATTCTGACCCATTTAAGTACGAATGATTCTTTGTTTCATATCTGACGGGTCAAAAGAGTGAAATAAAAAAAGTTAGCTAAAGAAAACGTGTCAAAAGAGGTAGAAGGTTTCACATAGTGTACAATTTATTCAATAACATTGGTTGATAAGAATATGTATTTTGTTATCATACGTGTCACACTGATTATGTCTATACGATTTAATGAAAGTTTGCACCAAAGGTTTTTTCTGGCAAACCAATTGGACACGTACCATGTTGCTAAACCTAATTGACCTGCCCATGTTGCCACCTCTATCGTTTACACTAAGTACAACAAGGAGAAATTAGATACCCTGAGAATAATTGGAGACACCAAGATTCATGCACTTTTTTGGATCACCAACTTTTAGCAACTCCATACAATTTGACTTTTCCATAATGTGTGTGGAGTTGTTAACGAACACCCCACTTGGTACACCATGCAAGTGTGTTTTGCCAATGTAAGTTGGCCTTTCAAATGGCTGCCGGACATGTCATGAAATTTAGTCAAGTTCGAATCATTGGGAGCAAATGAAGACACCAAGATTCACAAAGACGGTTGTTATGATTAACTTGGAACCCCTTGGTGAAAAATTTGAAAACTTCACCACATATGTAACTGCTCAAGGATTATGGCTGAATCAAGTGCCTATTAAGAACTCTCTTTTTGGCAATTATGAAGTTTTGTTCATGAAGTATCCAGGTACCTCTATAGTCTATACTAAGAGATCGAGTTAATGGCCGAGTTGATAGGGTTTGGGCAACAGTTCAAAACGAGCCTTTTTTCAGTGCTGGTCGAAACGGCCTGAGTTGCTCTAACACACTTCATTATCCATTTGACCTATTTTTTTCATCTGATTTTTGACAAAATGTATAAAATACAACGCAATTCGACAATCGACTCATTAATAAGTAAACGGGTAGAAATTAACATGGAAACGGGTTATCATTAACGAATTTCACATTTACAATCAACATTATCCTGTAACCACCTACTTTTTATATATTATAATCACTACAACTAACTTCAACATTTAAAAACAACATCTTTAATCCTATTTAACTTTTTATAACAGTTCATTGCCGCATATGAATTATTTTTTCAGTTTGACTTTTCAAACATCATAATCTTCTTCGGGTGTGTTTGGAAAAAGTAGCAATGAGCTGTAGCAGTGAGCAGTAGATGTGAGATGTGAGCAGTAGCTGTGCAGCTCACTGCTCACCACTCACATCTTCTTAAAGAAGCATTTGAAAATTAAGCATTCCTAAAAAATAGGAAAGCTCACCGCTCCTTTGCCAAACGACTAATAAAAATCAAAATGCTCATTGCTCACCGCTCCAAAAAGCTTCACACCGATCCGTGCCATCAAAATATCCATCTGTAAATTGCTAACAAAATTTTTGGTATCATCAAAAGAGAGATGCAAACGCATAGATTAGCCGGCGAAGGCTTGGCTGGAGGTGGCTGACGGTGGCAATTAACAGGTGATGGGTGGTGGGTGTAGCAAAAAAAACACACACACAGAGAGAAAGAAGTCTCTGAAGGGTGTATGATTTGTTTTTTTAAATAAAAATAGGGCAATTTTGTAATTTCACTTGTATGAGCATGGGTTTGACGGTCAAGCAAATGGAAATATTGGTCAAAGAACCAAACCGTTAGGGGGTCAGAACAACAAGGAGAGGATAAGAGAACAAAAAGTTTAGAGGCGAAATCCGTTATGCCCGACAAACAACATGGACTATTTAAGTAATTGACTCTAATCATAATCATCTTGTTGTTAATAGGTCTTCCTCCATCGCCACTTATGCCATCATCATGCAACGGTAATGGTGGACCGTTTGGTCACCGATACAATGGTAAGGACGTAAACCCCCTCGGTGTCGATGCAAACCCAATCCAAGAATTTATTAATAAAATATCCATCTGTTAAACAAATGGAAATATTGGTCAAAGGAGGGTCAGAACCACAAAGAGAGATCCGAAAAAAAAAGAAAAAAAAAAGTTTAGTGACCAGTCACGGAAACAACAGTAGGGACGTAAAGCCCCTCGGTGTGGATATTAGTAAGCAAAAGTCTAGCAATAGGCTAAGTGGTGGCATAATTTCCATAATATTTCTCTCAGCAGTTGTAGCCGTGGTTCTAGTCTCTGTTGCTGTTTGGGTTCTATTGGTTAAACGTAGGGAAGGGTGTACCAAAGTATCAGCAACAATAGATAAACAATAGAACTTTTATTCAAACCTAAGCCACAATAGTCGGCTTAGATTAAATCAACAATAGTATCCAAAGTGTTACAAGATTAGATTAATGTCAATGAGACAGTAACCATACAAATACAAAGAAGAGACAAGATCAATGTAATGATCAGAAAGAAGAGAATGTGAGACAATGACTGCACACACAGTTGTATCTAACCCTAGAATAAGGGACTTATTAAATAGGAGATAAAGATACACAAAGACCCCTCTAACGGCTATAAATGACTCATCAGCAGAAATGAGAAAAGCTTCAGCAGAAATGAAATTCTTGGAACTTTAAACCATTTATGCTTTTTCCATGATTAACCCCTGTAATAAGCCTGCACTGAACATAACTTGAAAACCATTAGCAATTGATAGAATGACATGTTTGCCACAGATTAATACCCCAAAATTTAACATTCCCCCTTAATCTGATGGGCAAACATATCAAACAGTATCAATTTTTCACACAAGAATTTATGCTGATAAACAGGGAGGTTTTTAGTAAGTATGTCTGCAGTTTGGTTTGAAGAGCCAATCTTTTTTGCACTTATAACACCTCTTGCAATTTTTTCCCTGATGAAGTGAACATCAATTTCAAAGTATTTTGATCTTTCATGGAAAACAGGATTGAGATTTGTAATCACAAAAAAGATTAACAGGGAGATTGATATCAACTTTTAGATCTTTTTAGATTTTTTGAATACAAATAATTTCACAGGCAGTAGTAGACATAGATCTATACTCTGCTTCTGTGGAATATTTTGAAAGAGTGTTTTGTTTTTTTACTTTTCCATGAGATCAAGCAATCATTAAAGAAAACACAATAACCTATGACAGATTTCCTGTTTTTCTTGCATTTAGCCCAGTCTGCATTACTATATCCTTCAAGATGATTTTCAGAGTTGCTGAAATTGTACCTTAGACCTTTTCCTGGAGCTCCTTTTAGATATCTCAGAACATTGAGGGCACATTTTAGATGAGATTTCAAGGGAGAATGCATATATTGTGCCAGACAATGAACTGAGTATAAGATGTCAGGTCTTGTATGGGTGAGATAGATAAGTTTCCCAAGTAACTTCTGATAACCAGTGATGTTGACAAGTAAGGGATCATCAGCAGTGGGAATGTATGGAAGAACAAAGTTGGGTTCCATAGGAGTTGACACAGGTTTGCACCCAAGAAGACCAAATTCTTTGAGGAGTTCAAGACAGTATTTTCTTTGGGTGAGACATATGTCATTCCTAGTTTTTAAAACCTCAATGCCAAGAAAATATTTTAAGTTTCTCAAGTTTTGATATGAAATTTTGATTTTAAAAACTCTTTGAATAGGTTTATCTCATCAATATAGTTTCCAGTAAGGACAATATCATCTACATAAACAAGCAGAGCAATAAACTTGTTATTCTCTATTTTGGTGAACAAAGAATGATCATTGACAGATTGAACAAAGTTATTTTCCTTTAAAACACTAACTAGATTTTCATTCCATTTCCTGGGAACTTGTTTGAGGCCATATAGAGACTTGACAAGTTTACAAACTTTATTCTTATTATTCTCATTACAGAACCCCTTAGGGATGGTCATATAGACATCCTCATCAAGGTCTCCGTACAAAAAAGCATTGTTAACATCAAGTTGGAAAAGAGGCCATTTGTTTTTCACAGCTAATGCAATAAGATATCTAACAGTAGACATTTTCACAACAGGGGAAAAAGTTTCATCATAGTCTATTCCTTCCCTTTGGTTGTAACCTTTAGCAACTAATCTAGCCTTGTATCTATCAACTTCACCATTGGCTTTATATTTGATTTTAAAGATCCATTTGTAACCAATGGGAGTTCTATTAGGTGGGAGATCAGTTATATCCCAAGCATGATTTTCATTTAAGGCCTCAATTTCAGAGTTCATAGCATCAACCCAATTACTATCAAGGATATCTTCTTCATAACATGTAGGTTCAATACTTTTATTAAGACTAGAAGCAAAGCAGTAATTATCTTTGTTAAGGTTAGAGTAATTAACAACCTTTTCAACACCATATTTGACTTTCCCTTCTAAAATAAAGTCATTAAGATTACTGGGCAACTTAGACACTCTGGTTGACCTTCTAGCAGTAGTGGCTGGCAAGCCTCCTTCTTGTTCAGAGTTCTGATTTGAATCAGATGATGTATCAGCAGAATCAGAAGATGCATCAGCAGGATGTGATTCATGTGATATGGTGCCCTCAGGGTGTGTATTATCATCTATAGACGTTGCAACAGGTTCATCATCCCTAGTAGGATGACTCAACACTGTGCCATCATCATAGGATGTCACTCTCCCTTCATCATTGGGACTTATTTGTGAGTCAAAGAAATTTTTGTGATTTAAATCTTTAGGCACATAAGTTTCAACAAAAGGTTTTGACAAAGTATTTTTCATTTTGAAGGGAAAAACAGTTTCATAAAATTTGACATCTCTGGAGTAAAAGATATTTTTTGTTTCTAAGCTCAAAAGTTTATAACCTTTTTTCTCATTTGAATAACCAATAAAGACACTTTTCTCAGACCTACTCCCAAATTTATCAGAGATGTTGAAAATGGTGGCATAGCATAAGCATCCAAAGACTCTAAGGAGAGAGAGTGAAGGGTCATGCCCATACACAAAGGAGAAGGGGGACTTGCCCGACAGAACTGAAGAGGGTAACCTGTTTATGACATAGGTAGCAGTTAGAACACATTCAGGCCAAAGATATAGAGGTAATTCCCCCTGAAACATAAGGGATCTAGCCACATTAAGGAGATGCCTATGTTTCCTTTCTGCAATACCATTTTGTTGTGGTGTATAAACACAAGAGGTTTGATGTAAAATTCCTTTTTCATGAAAGAAGTGTTGAAGTTTATTATTGACAAATTCTGTCCCATTATCACTTCTTAAAATCATAACATTGTGTTCAAATTGATTTGATAGCATATGAGTAAAGTTAAAAATGGAAACATAAACATCATCTTTTCCCTTAAGCATATAAACCCACACTGCCCTAGAATAGTCATCAACAATAGTTAAAAAATATTTGTAACCATCTCTACTAGTGACTTTATATGGTCCCCATACATCTAGATGAACAAGTTGACCAATTTTAGTTGATTTATGTTCACTTAGAGGGAATGGTTCCCTTTTTTGTTTAGCTTTGTTGCAAGTATCACAAAGATGGTCAGATTTGGATGAACTATCAAGTTTAAGAGTGGATTTAAGTATATGTAGGATTTGGTCAGAGGGATGACCAAGTCTTTGATGCCAGAGATTTCTAGAAACATGACAAACAGAAATGCAGTTATTAGAAGTAATCTTACATTTAGAATCAATATCAAACATATATAACCCATTGCATTGTTTACCAATCCCCATAATCCTTTTTTGATGTAAATCCTGTATATAGCAATTAGATTCATTAAACCCAACAAACATCTTATTGTCTCTAGCAATCTTGTGAACAGACAGCAGACTGACATTGTACTCAGGAACAACCAGAACATCAAAAAGAGTTAGGTCATTATTGACCTTTAAGTCACCAATTTTAGTAATTAGGGCCTGAGTACCATTGGGATGTCCAACAGTTAGACCAAGATTTGAAATGTCAACAAGATTAGTTAAATATTTGGCAGATACCGTCATGTGCTGATTTGCACCATAGTCAACAATCCAACCAAGACTGATGTTTCCAGATAAGGTTTTTGTGTTGTTGTTAAAAAATTTATTGAAGTTAATGTTAAACTTGACACTGCCATTAAAGAAGGTTCCTGAAAATTTTTTACCTTCCATGTTGGCATTAGCAGAAGACACATTGTTGTCATTAAGAAGACTCATAAGTCTGGAGAGCTGTTCATTAGACAAAGAGACATGAGAGTTGCTAGCTCTATTATCAGTGATATGATTAGTATCAGTGGAAACATTGTTAATGCTGATAGGTTTAGCATTAAAGTTCTTTTTAACATATCCAGCAGGATAACCAACAAGATCATAACATCTATCAACAGTGTGACCAGGTTTTTTGCAGTTAGTACATTTGAGATTCATGTTTGGTCCTCTGTTATTAGAGCTGTTACCAGTATTAAAACCAGACCCTTTATTGAAATTGTTGTTGATTGATCCTTTTTTGTTATCAAAAAATTTTCCACTATCAAAAGTTTTTGCAGCAAAAGCAGTGGCATTGGGTTTAGCAGAGCTATTCCCAGATGACACATTTATGTGAGATTCTTCTCCAGAGACAACAGAGAAAGCAGATTTGACATTAGGCAATGGATCTCTGGTTAGAATGTTACTTCTGATAGGAACATAAGTGTCATCAAGAATCGTAAGAAATTGCATTAATTTGATTAGCTGATTGTGTTTTTCAAAATGTTTTGCAGCCTCACAAGTGCAGGGAGGCAAGCTAATCATACAATCAAATTGTTTCCATAAAGAGTTGAGGTTGTTGTAATAATCAGCAAGAGAAGACCCATTTTGACTAAGAGAGTTTATATTTTTATGAAAATTAAAAATAGCTGAACCATCAACCTTATCATAAGTATCTTTAAGATCATTCCACATTTCATAAGCAGTTTTAGCATAGATAGCACCATCAAATAGTTCAGGACTGAGAGAGTTAAGAATCCAGGTAACCACAACAGAGTTACAAGTATCCTATTGATTAGCAAGAATAGGGTTTGAGTCATCTCTTATGCAAGTACCATCAATAAACCCTAACTTATTATGATTCCTTAAGGCAAAGGTCATGGCCATATTCCATATTTTATAATTTTCAGTTCTAGTGAATTTGATGGAAATAATGGGAGTACCATTGGTGTTATTGGGTGTAAATACAAAGCATCACCAAAGGATAAGCTTCTCTCAGTGGAAGAACCACCACCACCACCAGTATTATCATCACCAACAGCCACAATGCAAACAATAAGACAGACAAATAACACAGACATAGATAACAGCAAGAGCAGATAGACAGACAAAGAAATAAATAAGACTTTGTAATTAAGAAACAACGAGCACCAAGCCTATGGACTGGGGTAAACCAGAGCAGGTATTCATACCACTCAGAGGTGGCAGATCAAGATGTTAATCTACCCGTTTGCACCCACAAAGACTTAAGTACTGTATGTTTGAAGAAGAGATTAGATTTAGACTTATAGAGCAATATGCAGCGGAAAGAACAAATCACAATAGGAAATAACCAGTGATTATGCCAATAGCAATAACCCCAAACCACAAATTTTTTGCTGAAGAGATGTCCCCAAGTTTCTATGAAGAAACCCTTGGATGGTGAATCAATAATGATCATGAGCCTGAAGCTCTGATACCATGTACGAAAGTATCAGCAACAATAGATAAACAATATAACTTTTATTCAAACCTAAGCCTCAATAGTCGGCTTAGATTAAATCAACAATAGTATCCAAAGTGTTAAAAGATTAGATTAATGTCAATGAGACAGTAACCATACAAATACAAAGAAGAGACAAGATCAATGTAATGATCAGAAAGAAGAGAATGTGAGACAATGACTGCACACACAGTTGTATCTAACCCGAGATTAAGGGACTTATTAAATAGGAGATAAAGATACACAAAGACCCCTCTAACGGCTATAAATGACTCATCAGCAGAAATGAGAAAAGCTTCAGCAGAAATGAACTTCTTGGAACTTTAAACCATTTATGCTTTGTCCATGATTAACCCCTGTAATAAGCCTGCACTGAACATAACTTGAAAACCATTAGCAATTGATAGAATGACATGTTTGCCACAGATTAATACCCCAAAATTTAACAAAAGGGCCCAATCAGAACACACCCCACCAGCTACTTTACTATCCGTCACAAAATCATCAGGAGTTGGTGGATCAACGATAGGAAGTGGGCCCGAGTCAGCTTCATTATCATTCCGGTCTAATATGGCTTATAAAGGATCTGGAAAGACATTTAGTTCAAGTGATATGAAAAAAGAAACTGATAACTTTAATGAGTTGGGTATTTTAGGTGAGGGTGGGTTTGGGCGGGTTTATAGCGGGACCCTTGAAGATGGGACTAAAGTTGCTGTCAAGGTACTTAAACGTGATGATCAACAAGGGGGACGAGAATTATTGGAAGAAGTTGAAATGCTTAGCCGCTTGCACCATAGAAATTTGGTTCGGTTACTTGGCATTTGTACAGAAGAAAGAAACCGGTGTTTGGTTTATGAGCTAATCCCAAATGGAAGCGTTGAATCTCACCTTCATGGTCTGAAATGCTTGACTTTCCAAAGTCAACTGTTTTGGCTTTTTTGTGCTTTATTTTTTTTTATGAAGATGGTTATATTTCATGTGACAATTCGGTTGGTTAGGGATCGAAATGTTTGACTTTCAAAAGTCAAATATTTTGACTTTAATCTTTTTTAGTACAACAACATACCTAATTCCGCCAGGGCGGGGTATGGGGAGATAGAATGTTGACGGATCCTACTCCTACCCCAGGATAAACCCGAGAGTAAGGAGACTGCTTCAAGGAAGACCTCTGTCAAGTGTGCGGTGAGAGTGCCCAAAAGATAAGTGAGAAAGAGAGCAATGACTAGGAAAAGCAGGCAACAGACAAGAGGATAAAACAAGCATACAACAAGCAAACAAACATACAGAGCATATAGGCAGAAAACCATCAAAAGAACATAAAAAGGTAAATGCAGCAAGAAAACCAGAAAAAAGAAAGGAAAAAACAAGTATACAAGCAAATACAGCAGAAAACAAAGACATAAACAAAAATAAAAAAAATGCCGCAAGAAACCCATCAAGATGGTTTATAATTGGAGTGAATTTTGGTTGATTAGGGATTGATAAGGAAGTCGCACCACTAGATTGGGGGGCCGCTTGAAGATAGCTTTGGGTGCGGCTAGAGGGTTAGCTTACTTGCATGAAGATTCAAGCCCAAGAGTCATACATAGAGACTACAAGACTAGCAACATTCTGCTGGAATATGACTTTACTCCTAAAGTTTATGATTTTGGTTTAGCTCGATCCATTTTAGATGAAAACCAACATATTTCGACACGTGTCATGGGCACTTTCGGGTAGGCTTTTCTTTCTCTGTAAAATGAGTACATTAGATCAAGTTTAAAGTCAAATGAGCTTTTTCTCAGCACAAAAGTCAAATTATATGTCATGGCCCGTTAGGGAACCAGTCGTGTCCAAACTTTCTTAAACTTCTTTTCATTTGATTTCAGGTATGTGGCTCCTAAGTATGCAATGACCGGCAATCTTCTTGTAAAGAGTGATGTATATAGCTATGGAGTGGTACTCCTTGAGCTCCTAATAGGAAGAAAACCCGTTGACATGTCAATGCCATTGGGCCAAGAAAACCTTGTCGCGTGGGCCCTACCTCTCCTCCCAACAAGAGAAGGTCTAAACATGCTTATTGATCCATCACTCTCCCCTGAAGTTCCATTCGACAGTATTGCTAAAGTAGCAGCAATAACATCAATGTGTGTGCAGCCCGAAGTGTCACACCGACCCTTCATGGGTGAAGTGGTTCAGGCCTTGAAATTGGTCTGCAACGAGTGCGAAGAAACACGAGACTTGGGTTCAAGGACATGTAGCCAAGAGGATTTAATTCCCACGGACTTTGATCCACGAGCCAGACCCAGGTCCATCGCATTCCACCTATCCAAACTATGAATCTCAGTTGATGTGGAGAGCTGGTTTTCAGGTCTTGGGATAGATGTACATTCGTATAGGATAACCTCAAGTTCAGGCCCGTTGAGGCCTAGGAGACGTTTGCAGATTTGGGAAAAGATGAAGAGATTTTCAAGTGGTAGTATGAGCGATTATGGAGACTTTTTGAAGTTATTGTCACGATCACGTTGACTTTTTTGAGTTATTTTTTTCTTTTCTTTGACCATGGTCATCCCAACCGTCGGGTTTGCAGGAAAACTGCTGAATGAGATGTACATAAAAAGTGTTGCGTTGTATTGGGAATGTATTTCCTTGGTATAGTTGTAAATACAAACTGCAGCAGCAAATACAAGAGGTTCGGGTTGTCTATAAAAGTAGAAATCTTTGTGTAAATTTTCTTGAAATCGCTGCGATATTTTTGTTAATTTCAAACTAGGTTTCGTTTCAAATCACATCTTCTGTTAGGTTAATACCCACAAATATTTTGGTAAAATGCAAAATAAATAAGGTAAACTTTTATGTGAGATTGTTGATGAAGTGTAACGAATAATATAAAACAGATGAAACAGAATAGGGGTTTAAAAACCCCTTAAGGACAATTTGATGATCGGCAAGTTGGTAACTTTTGGGGCATTCTATGAAACCAAATATATGTTTATATAGAAGCTACAGATTATCAGTTAAGGAATTTTGTAAACTCAAGATTGAATTTGATTTTAATTTAGCATGTCAGGGTTGGTGTTTGCAAGGCGTAATCAAGATGCTACTTAAAAAAGTCATAAATCAACCAGGGTCAATCTCTCTTTTAATAGAAAAACATAAAAATTCAAATGTTCTGAATAATCATCAACAATTCAGCAGCGGACATAGATCAACAATTCAGCGAAGCACGGCCTTGTACATTGTGGAAAAACATAGAAAATTCAGTACGGAAGAATTCCAACTCTCGCTTCAGGTTTTCATTCTCTTTATTAAAAATGTCAATTTGCCATTTTTGCCTTCCATTTTTAGACTGCGAGCTGCTGCTCTGCTCCCACCGTCTCCGAGAGAGAATTGGAGACTCGTAAATGTTTACAATGAACATATATAAGTCAAAAGAAGTAGCATTTCCAATACGGATCCAATTAAGCAAAAAAAGTATATGTTAGAACAAGGCTAACATGACATATGAAAGAAGAAGGATAGGACTGGATTTATTAAGAACAAAGAACTCCAATGAAATCAACAAATCCCTATGGAGGGGACTCAAATTGAAATACCAATGCTCTACCTTCTGCCTTATTTTATATCTAAGAAAAGTAACTAAAAACTGAAGTATGGTAAGTAAATATCTGGAGATCAGGGAATGCTTAATGTGCTTGCTCATAATAGAATGCTGAAAATCAGGGATTGATTTTTAGTCAAATCAATGGTTGATATGTGATCCATATTCTTCTCTCTTTCCCTTTGATTTCTTCCGTGTAGAATATGTAAGCTTCCTATGAGTACTCTCCCCATGGAGACATAATCTTCCCAAGCGGCTTCTTCAAGAGGTCGGTTTTGCCATTGCACCAACAATTCCAAGGTATTGGATACGGATATCCAGCGGTGTACTAGAATCTTGTCAGGAAAAAGAATCTGTCCCATTCAGCAGTGATGGGTAAGGGTGCAGGGGGTGGAGAAACCAATTGACCCGTGTGCCGGACGTAATAGGGAACCAGGGAAGATAGGGTGTACTTTGGAGTCTGCAGGAAGAGCAAGTTCATAGGCTACAGGACCTACTCAGCGAGTCACAGTGTCCAGTCCAAAGTATTGTGGTGAAAGCTTCTCAAACTTTTGTTTAGAAAGGGAGTGTTGACGGAATGGCTGAATTCGAAGAAGAATTACATCCCTCTCTTCGCTTCAAATCTGACTCTGCTCTCATACGTGACTATTCTTTAAGCAAGTTGGTTCACAAAAGCTGGAGTGCATCATTACGAGCAACCAAATGTTTCCTCTAAGTATGCATTATGAGTTTCAACTTGAAAATACAAGTTAAGTAGAGAAAGGTCATGACCATAAACTGACTTAAAGAAGTATGATAATCGGTATAGAGCAAGTATTCTGCCCAAGCCAAAAACTTGCTCCAAGAAGAGGGTAGCTCATGAGCAAAACACCTTAAGTAAAGCTTTTAGGCAACAGTTAACCACTTCCATCTTACCATCAGATTCTGGGTAAGAAGCGGGGCTCATATACGTAGTCGAGGTTGACTAAGACGGTGTTGGATGATAATTGTAAAAGTCTTGTTGGACAAGGTTCACAGTACAACGAACGAAATCCAAGGGACTGAATATGTTACTTTGATAGTTAATAACCGTTTGGCGGTTATAGATAGTTATTGACGGTTACAAAAGTTAGTTAAAAGTTAGTTATTTTCGAAAAGACATGATAGTTCAAACATATCGTTTGGAACCCTATATATATAGATTAGTATGTAAACGTTTTATAGTGTCTTAATATACAATATAACCATGTTATGTTGTTAGTAATATAATGAATCAAATTCTTGTAATTCTTGTGCATATTTCGATCCTGTGGAAATCACGAATAAACCGCTGCAACGATTCTACATTGGCATCAGAGCCAAAGGTTCAAAACCTGGGAAGTGGCATCAGAAATGAAGGTTGCAAGATTACAAGTTTGATTCAACATTAAAGACACCAAGGAACACGTTGGAATGGAAGAGTCTTGGTGGAAGGGGTGTTGTTTCAAAACAGAAAACAACACCTGAACAAGGTTGCTAAGTTATTGGGATTGGCACGAGAGGATGAGCAAGATGTTAAGGAATGCTATAGGGAATTTATAGCGTTGGTAAAGATTTACTATGAGGAAGCGCAAAGATCCATGCTGGAGAAGCCAAGGAAAGAAATGGTCGGGCAAAAGGAACCATTTGGTTTTGCAAGGATGAGCGTTGAAGTAGAGGGCGTACATGGAGAATCTTCAAGGAAGAAGTGCAAGATTTCTCAAGGTGATGCCAAGGAAGATAGCAACATGGAAAGAACAAACAGTCATTTGTTTAGGTAAGAATACCGAAAGGTATTCAAGGTTTTGTGGAAGAGGACTTGGAATTCGAGATAAAAGAAAACAACAACGAGAAACGTTTGGCTGTTTGGGAAAAAACCGAGAACAACAAGTTCTAGGGCACGGTTTGAGAAAGAGGAATTCAAGTCGACACAAAAGGAGATACCAACGTGAGGAACAAGACTTAAACAATTAGGGAGGAATTGTTGGACTATAATTGTAAAAGTCTTGTTGGACAAGGTTCAAAGTACAGCGAACGAAAGCCAAGGGACTGAATATGTTACTTTGAAAGTTAATAACCGTTTGGCGGTTAAAAGCGGTTATAGATAGTTATTGACGGTTACAAAAGTTAGTTAAAAGTTAGTTATTTTCGAAAAGACATGATGGTTCAAACATGTCATTTGGAACCCTATATATATAGATTAGTATGTAAACGTTTTATAGTGTCTTAATATACAATATAACCATGTTATGTTGTTAGTAATATAATGAATCAAATTCTTGGAATTCTTGTGAATATTTCGATTCTGTGGAAATCACGAATAAACCGCTGCAACGATTCTACAGACAGAACAACTCTTGCCAGAACTTGTTTCGAAAAATGACATCTCTATCAGATATGATGCAAGAGGCATACTGTGTTAGCATTAAATGGGTGAGGCATTGGTAAAACGTAAAAGTGACTGTATTTAGTCAATCTATCAAGCACAACTAGCAGTATCAACACCTCCTGATTTCGGAAGCCCAAAAATGAAGTCTAGAGAGATATCTTCCCAATCACGACCTAGAATCGGTAGAGGCTGTAGTAGACCAGTCGGAGCAAGTGTTTGGTATTTGTTCTGTTGACATACCAAAAAGTTTTGCACAAGAATTTTTAAATCACTCTTCATTTTTGGCCAAAAGAAATTTTCAGGGAGGTTCTTAAGCATTTTAAGATAACTACCATGCCCTCTTGTTAATGAATCATGGCACTCAGACAAAGTTTCTTTCGCAAGGACGACCCATTTAGGATAACAAGACGATTTTGATAGAACTTTTAGTTTCCATGACCAGTTAATCGAACAATTATCTATAGAGTTTTAGATTCTTTTAGCGACCACTTTTTTGCATTTTTTAATGTATTAGTGACGAAAAAGTATCTATCACTTTAAAGGGAATATTCTTTTTGTTAGATTTCTTCTTCTCCACTAGATCTACTATGCCATCTTTTTCGACAAATTAACTGACTTATAGTTGATTTCTTGTTATTAGCAAGAATAAATTCTAACTGGCATATTCCTATACAATGTTAGTGTGTCTACAAAAGGTGATAATTCTAACACCTAATAAATAACAATCTTCATTGATATACCTCATTTCCTTATTAAATAACAATCTACAACATAATTTAGGACAAGAAAACAAAACATAAAAAGTTCCTTTAACTTTATGACTTATGACTAGACATTATACAAAATCGATCAAGCATTAGGTTATCGATACACGCATCTTCATCCAAAGTCGATCATCCACTGAAAATAAATCTTTGACTTGGCGCATTGTTGGCCTTTCCTGTGGGTTGTCGTTCAAACATGCCCGTGAGACATTCAAAATTAAATGAGCTAGTTTCTCAACTAAAGGTGACGGTCGCGGAATCCGTCTATCTCCTACATTGGCCAGCAATAGATCATCAGTCGACAATGTTGGTAGATATGATATAAGTTCTCCAGGATGCTTTCCCATAATCACTTCTAGTGCAACAACTCCAAAACTATACACGTCGCATTTCTCTGTAGCCACCATCATATAAGCAAGCTCTACATTGAAGGAAGAAGGAGAATCCAAAAAAAGTTGTTATATAACTTGAGAATAAGTATGTATAGTACATATGAATCTAAAATATATGGTAGTTACCTGGCGCAATATAGCCATAGGTGCCTACAACCGCAGTCCAATTGGATGAATCCAGCTTTAGAAGCTTCGCTGTTCCAAAATCCGAGATATGTGCCTCATAATCAGAATCGAGAAGAATATTAGCTCCAGAAATGTCTCTATGAATGATTGGAGGTGTACAATCATGGTGCATATAAGCCAAACCATTCGCTATAGCCCTAACAATTTTTACCCTTTTCAGCCAATCCATTTCCGTTGCTGTGATATCGCTACTTAAGAGCGATTTTAGACTTCCCTTCTCAAAATATTCGTAAATTAAAAATGAGTGACGAGCATGGAAGCAGTATCCATAGAGTTTAACTATGTTTCTGTGCTTTATGTTTGTTAATGCTCGTACCTCATTTAGGAAGCCTATGTGATCGTCATTCTCAGATGATGAATGAAGTTTCTTGACAGCTACTAAATTGTTGGGTTGTAACTCAGCTTTATACACAGTACCGTATCCTCCGATCCCAATACAATATGCATCATCAAAATCATTTGTTGCCTTGATGATTTTATCATACATCGCCTGTCCATCAAAACTTGTTATTACCTTCTTCGCCTGATGGTTCCTGTGGAGAAGTTCTCTTTCTACGTCGATAAACAATAAGGCCACACATGAAGAAACCAAGTAAAAGAGCCGCAAAAATTGGGACCGCTATTACAAGGATGAGCTTATCATGAAAATGATTATTTTTTTTCATTATCTTTTTATTTTCACAAAGTTTCAAACCTGTAACATTTCCACACAGACCGTCATTTCCTTGTAATGCTTCTCCAGAGACATTTAGAAAGACAGCATAAGGCGGAACCGGACCTGTGAGCTCATTGTAAGACAGGTCGATATCAATCCTTATTGGAAAGTTACTGAAACTATTAGGAATAGCAGCAGAGAGCTTATTGTGCGAAAGATTCATCATTACGAGACTTTTTAAACTTCCAATTTCTGGTGGTATCTCTTCTGTGAGTGAATTCCAAGATAAATCAAGAGCATTGAGTTGACTTAATTTACCGATCTCCGATGAGATCTTTCCGCTGAGCTTGTTGTTATTAAGATATATGTGATTGATTTGTACCCAATCACCAATATATTTTTGTAATGACCCGTTTAACCTATTTTTTGATAGGTCAAGAATAAGGAGGCCATACAGTGATCCAAGCTCGTGAGGTATAACACCTGAGAGGTTGTTCTCGTTCAAGTTTATATTTAACAAATTTTTCATCTCCCCAAACTCCTTTGGAATTTGACCAACCAAGTGATTAGAAGAAAGATCAAGCACTTGAATTGAATTTCCAAACTCCGGTGGTAAGCTACCACTTATGTTGTTAAATCCCATCATTAATGTAGTCAAATTCTTGCATTTACCCCAGTTATGAGATAGTTGGCCATAAAATTTATTATGACTCACATCAAAGAAATTTAAGCTCGGGTAGACACCAAAACTATTTGATATATCTCCGCGAAACTGATTAAATTCAAACCTTGCTCTTGTTAATGTGGAGCAATTCCATAGCCCTCTTGGAATAGGACCAGAGAGTTGATTAAAACTTACTGATAATCTTTGAAGCTTCCCCCTTGGCACAAATCATCAGGCAATCGGCCAGACAACTGATTTTTGTCCAGCTGTAGGCTAACCAATTGTAGACCTCCGATTCCTTGTGGTATAGGACCAGATAACTTGTTATCACGAAGATACAGAATCTGAAGGCTTGTCAGATTTTTTAACCATGAAGGAATTGAACCATTGAGTTGATTTTGGCCCAAAGCTAATTCTGTGAGAGACTTCAAATTCCCTAATTCAATTGGAATGGGTCCAGAGAGTTGATTTTTGTACAAATTAAGGAGTTTCAAAGACGTCAAATCACCCAACGATGAAGGGATTGACCCATTGAGTTGATTTTCACTCAAAGCTAATTCTGTGAGACTTTCTATTCCCTAATTCAATAGGAATGGGCCCAGAGAGTTGATTTGCCCACAAATAAAGGATATTCAAAGACGTCAAGTCACCCAACGATTAAGGGATTGAACCATTGAGTTGATTATTGCTCAATAGTAAATCTGTTAGAGACTTCATATTCCCTAATTCAATTGGAATGGGTCCGGAGAGTTTATTTCTGAACAGATAAAGTTGTTTCAAGGAAGTCAAGTCACTCAACGATGAAGGGATTGAACCATTGAGTTGATTTTCGTTCAAATATAATTCAGTGAGAGACTTCATATTCCCTAATTCAATTGGAATGGGTCCAGAGAGTTTATTTCTGTACAGATAAAGTTTCTCAAGAGAGACAATATTCTTTATTTCTAGTGGTATTGAACCAGTTAAATTGTTTTCGTAAAGATACAAAATGATTAACTGGCTTAGTTTACCAATGGTAGGTGGAATTACACCAGAGAACTGATTGGTTGAAAAATCAAGATGGACAAGTTTGGACAGAAGTCCGATTTCTGGTGGGATGGGACCAAAGAAGCTGTTTACACTAAGATTAAAATGGGTAAGATTGCCTAGAATAGAGAACGGGAACTGGTGAAGTGTATCTTTTAACTCAGACATCGAGAGGTTCAACCTGTTATTGTTCCCATCAGTGTTGCAAGCAATTCCAAACCAAGAAGGGCACGATGGGGGTGCGCTAGTACTAGTATTCGTTGGAAAGGGTGTCCAAGAAGATACAATTTGGGAGTTGTTTGGGATATTAAGGCTTGCTTTCCATTTAAGAAGAGCATTTGCTTCCTCCAAAGAAGCAGAAGTAAAGTTTGGTACAGATGAGAGAGCAGCGAGTACTAGAGCTAGAGATGAAAGTAAGAACTTTGAAGAAGCCATTACTTGCTTTTGTATGTTTTTTTCTATATAGTGAAGGCCCGTATTTCCTTTATTTATACTTGAGCTACCCTTTTAGGTGGACGTTATTCCACAAAGATTGTTTTACTTGAGAAATTAAAGCCCCTAGAAGCATATATATATATTCTTTTACAGTTTAGTAACTTTATACTGTGAATACATCGCATAAAGTATTTTTTTATTTATTTATTTAAGTTTCTTTGCTAAAATATTTTTTCACTAATTTTTTGCTTTCCTCCCCAACTTACCGGGCATGCGTCAAGTTCTTCAAGTGCCAAATCCAAACAAAGAATGTATACGCAAACTCACGTGGATAAAAATTGACGCGGCAACAAATTCTCGGTTCACAGATTTCTTCAATGAGACTCTAGGTGATGAAGAGGATCAAGAAGACGACATAAGTGAGTAAGGATGTATTGTTAATTTTGAACTATTTCCTTATTTGAACTTCTTCATATTTGTATTGTGATGACGATGACCTATGTTTTTTGTTGAACGACCACACGGGATACTGTGAGATAAAAATCGATAGAAAAAATTGTACCATAGCAAAGAAACATATTTTTTTCAAGGGTCATTTATGTGCTATTAAACACGTATAATGTCTAGAATATGATCAATAGTTAACTTAAACAAGATCAAATTAAACAGAACGCTTGTTAAACAAATTCAAACTTTTCTTACAACAAAAATCTATACCAAATATTAATCAATATTAATACATAATAAAAAATTACTATTTAAAAACCAACACGTGAAAATCTATACCAAATTTTAATCAACAAAAATCTAAGATGATGAACGTTTTTTTGTCTACTGATGTTGGATTCGCCATGATGATCTAAGGTCAAGTTTTTAAAGTTTTAGCAGTAGTGGCTTTCTGGGTTCTCTCGGAGGGGCCACAACCAATAAGAACAAAGTAAAATATATTTATTATCATGTAGCTTAAAGAAAATAATACGAACAAACGACTTATTAAAGAATCTAGATACGCAAGTTTGTATATAATTAGAAGGAAACCTGTGTTTAAAAAGCATACAGGAAACGGCGCATATGCCCTATAAAAGTTAAGATAGTTGAGGAGTGTATGAATACATATACAAGCACTAGGCACAGGTGTGAGATACAGCTTTGTTTCTTAACATCTTTATACTCTTGTTTAAGGTTCTATTCATATTTTACATGATTATATTTATAGATTAAATTTTAACATTTTATTTTGGGCTTGCTTTTTGGGGACTTTATATTTTTGTTTATAAGACTAAAATATTGTGTTTAGTTGTTGGTGAGCACATTTAATATTTCTAAGTTATCATAGAAAAAGTGATACGTGTAACTGCAATAAAGATATAAATTTGATAACAATTTAAAATTGTGATTTTATGTATCTTTGGATAACTAGAATATTGTGTTTGGCACAAGTGATTATATGCCGTTCTTATAGAGACGATATTAACCGGGAAAAAATAGTAAATTTTGAAATAAATCACAAGCCAAATTTACATTTTTAATGGGTTTTTGGCAATGTTTACGTATAAAACATATATATTTTGTGTTTCGATTATATGTTTACATATAAAACATATATGTTTTGTGTTTGGATTATATATGTTTCGCATACATACAAAAATTAGTCTCATGTTTATTTGTGTTTGCTAATTTAAGCTTCTGCATGTGTGTTATGTTATCTTGACTATTATTTTTTTTAGACGTGTCAATATGTTTTTTGAAGGCGTGCATATATATTTTCACGAATTTGATGAGAAATTGGAAGTACGCATATGTTATTGGAAGGAGTGCATGTATGTTCTTGCAAGACGTGCACACAAGTTCGAAAGAATCTTATGAGAAACTTCAAACACATATGTTTTGTGCACATATATTCTTAGAAGGCGTGGATATGTTATTAAAAATGATACATTTGATTTGTATTTCATTTGATATAAAAATATGTGTATTATCTTATGTTTTTGGTTTGTACAAAATCTAAAGGCTAGACTATAATTTATGTTTTAGTTTTTAGTTAAGAAGTTTATACAATGTACCGCAAAAACATATTTGCAATAACATTTATAAGTAAAACTCATTTGAAGTTTAAACTATTGAAAAATAAAAATACATGTAAATTTACATTATTTAAAAGAAACACACATGCACCTTTGCATTCTAAAACATGGATGCTAATAAACACACACAAAATAATTAAAAAAATAAGGTCAAAAAATTCTGAGATATTTAAAAACGGGATTTAATAAAAAAAATCTAAAAAATAAAATAGTTGTCTTTTACTATAATACCTTTTAGATTAAATAATAATCATTAATATTTAGAAAAAATCTCATTGGTCTAGATGAGTTCTCATAATTTAGAGGTTCTAAAAATAAAGCCCCATATATATATATATATATATATATATATATATATATATATATATATATATATATATATATATATATATATATATACTCTCTCATTCCCAAAATTATTGTCCCCTATTGACTATTTTAGTCTTTTTCTTCAACTTTGACTATAATTATTTTTCTTTGTGTTATATAATACTTGATGAAAAATATATGAATGTATTTGGTTTTAAATGTATTTTCATTGGTATAATTTTCATTAAGTATTATATAACAACAAATAAATATATTAATTGTCAAAGTTGAACAAGAAATACTGGTCAAAGTCAAAGTGGACAATAAAAATGGGATGAAAGGAGTATAAATATATATATATATATTCAAAGAATATACATGATTACTCCCCTTTACCCAAAAAATATTCAAAGAATATACAAACTTTCACGGTCTTCTTTCCTATGTAAATTATTTAATAAACTTGTACTCATCAGTAGTTTTTTAATCATAATCCTCCAATAATTCAAAGAACATACTCAAAAGAACCACAATACACGTAATTGTATTATTCAAAGAATATACAAATTCCACGATCTTATTTCCCAGTGTATATTTTTTAATAAACTTATGCTCATTGTTAGTTTTTTAATCATAATACGGCAATAATACAAAGAATATACCCAAGAGAACCACAATAAACGTAACTGTATTATTCAAGGAATATACAAATTTTCACGGTCTTCTTTCCCCGTGTAATAATTCAAATCACATTGTTGCCCTTTCCTGCGGATTGCTGTTCAAACATGCCCGTGAGATACTCAAATAAATGAGCTAGTTTCTCAACTAGAGATGATGGTCGCGGAATCCAACTATCTCCTACATTGACTAGCAATAGATCATCAGCAGACAATGTTGGTAGACATGATATAAGTTCTCCAGGATGCTTTCCCATAATCACTTCTAGTGCAACAACTCCAAAACTATACGCATCGCATTTCTCTGTCGCCACCATCATATAATCAAGCTCTACATTGAAGGAAGCAGGAGAATAATAAAAGAATAGTTATATCACATCATGATTAAGAGAAATCTGAAACTTGAGAATTAGTACGTATAGTATATATAACTTTTAAATTATATGGTATTTACCTGGTGCAATATAGCCATAGGTGCCTACAACCGCAGTCCAATTGGATGAATCCAGCTTTTGAAGCTTCGCTGTTCCAAAGTCCGAGATATGTGCCTCATGATTAGAATCGAGAAGGATATTAGCTCCAGAAATGTCTCTATAATTATAGGCGGTGTGCAATCATGGTGCATATAAGCCAAACCATTCGCCACAGCCTTAACAATAGTTACCCTTTTCAACCAATCCATTTTCGTTGTTGTGATATCACTACTTAAGAGCGATTTTAGACTTCCCTTCTCAAGATATTCGTAAATAAAAAATGAGTGAGGAGCATGGAAGCAATATCTATAGAGTTTAACTATGTTTCTATGCCTTATGTTTGTGAATGCTCGTACCTCATTTAGGAACCCTATATGATCATCATTCTCAGATGATGAATGAAGTTTAATGACAGCTACTAAATTGTTAGGTGGTAACTTAGCTTTATACATGGTACCGTATCCTCCGATCCCAATACAATATGCATCATTGAAATCATTTGCTACCTTGATGATGTCATCATACATCGGTCGTCCATCAAAACTTGTTATTGAGAAAAATGTACCACCTTCTTTGCCTGATGGTGTCTGTGGAGCAGATCTCTTTCTACGTCGATAAGCAATGAGGCCACACATGAGTAAACCAAGTAAAAGAGCCGCAAAAATTGGGACCACAGTTATAAGGATGAGCTTATGATGAAAATGATTATTTTTCTTCATTATTATTTGACTTTCACAAAGTTTGGTTTTTACCAAACACAACACCATTATAGGAGATGAACTAAAACAAAATTACAAACCAAATTCATCCAAAGCAACATCAACCTATCTCCTTTCAACAACTCAAACAAAAAAAATTAAAAGAAAACGTGCAAGATCTCAGTTCCCATCATAAATCTTTTTTAATAACCGAAAATAATAAAGAGAGATTTATAACAAATGTATCACTGGTACAAAAACTGGTATTCGTTACACCAAAAATGTGTGACGATATGCATATAGTCACACATGTTTTTTTTTGTGTGTCACCAAAAATCGCGCCACCATAGGTGGCATATGGTGACATTGTTGAGTTCGTGGCGTTTGTCATTGAAAAAGAGTGAACAAAACCCGAATATGTGTGAAAAATTAGGCACAAGTTTTGTTGGATTAATCAATATTAGTGACCGTAAACACTTTGTAATCACACGAATGGTTTTTTAAAGTAACTATTGTTCGTCCTTTGGCCACTTAAATATATAATGTATGTGACATTTGAGATGATTTATTCAAGTAAATGTGTATTATATGTGACTATTTCCCGTCCAGTGGCCACATGAATATGTTGGTTGGTAGCAGGCCAGAGCAGGGTTAAGACAATCAGTAGCAACTGCAAATACCACTAGGTGGTTACCGGATATCACTTGGAATCGTGTGATCACTTTCCAAAGTAAACTATTCGACCCTATGCCCGGGTTAAACGAATATATACTTGGGATAAGACCAAATGTTAGTTATTGAATTAGGCACAATCAATAACCCTTGCGCTTTTAAGTGTTTATGCTTTCAGTTTGTTTCTCCTGATTTCAGTATGTTTTTCAGTATATATTTCATCTGATGAAGATCATCTCTATTTATAGTAGAGAATACTCACTCATAGTCAATGGACGTTATGTGTGATTAACGACCAATTAATCACCCATAATAAGCCTCCATTATCATAGGAATAGTTGTTACATGACAAATTAAATGTGGTCATAAAGCAGTCATAACAGCCACTTAAATGAGACAAAGCTGTTACAAATTAATCCCTGCAACACTACCAGTAGGAACCATTACACTAGCAGCAGGAACCATACACTACCAGCAGGAACCATCAGCAGGAACCATTACACTAGCAGCGGGAACCATAACACTACCAGTAGGAACCATCAGTTACTACAATAGTAGTAGTAACCAATACACTAGCAGTACTAACCACTATTGAGTCAAGTCAGGGTGTTCACGGACCTCATGGGTGTACACTCCGTACCTCCTTACCCAAAACCAGGTGTGAACTAATCCCACAAGTGCACTAAATTTTCCAACAATCTTACACAAATTTAGTTCAGTTCCTTTTCAAGAAAAACAAACATCAAACAAAACATGTGCATTAACGAAAATATCCTGAGGATTGAATATCCATCTTAGTACATTACACGTTCAAATATTCGAGAATCAGGTTGTTCTAAGAATTGAACCCTTCAACCCATTTGAATACCTGAAGATAAAATACGCACAAGTTTTCAAAAACTTAACAACTCTTGACACTATACAAGCCATGTGTCCATATCCAAATTCATAAATGTTTTAAGAGCCAAAAGTCCAAAGCTCCCTGAAGTGACAAAACTTCAACATTCACATAGGTGGTTCCTCTTTATTCATGCTCCTGCCAAGAACTTTTTCAAATAAAATTAACCATTAAGAAGTAAATACTTCATCCTCCTTCCAGCAGGTTCTGAGCACAACCTTGGGATGTAAATAAGACATGTGCTCCAGTCCACTGAATGTTCAGCTTTCCACATTGAACTCAGCTCCCAAGTTTCCTTAGGAGGGAGTTGGGTGTCTTAGCATTCAGTGACTAAGTTGGACTTAAACCCATCTTTTTAGCAGACTTTATAACCAAGTCTCTAGCTAATTCCTTCGTCAAATGATTAGCTAAATTTTGTTGAGATCTAACAAACTCTATAGAAACCACCCCATTCATGATAAGCTCACGAATCATGCTATGTCTAACACCTAAGTGTCTAGACTTACCATTGTACATCTGGCTATAAGCCTTAGCCAATGTAGCTGCACTATCACAACGGATAGAAATAGGTGCTATAGGTTTAGGCCACAATGGAATCTCAAGAAGCAAGTTTTTCAACCATTCAACTTTTTTACCAGCAGCTGCTAAAGCCACAAATTCAGATTCCATTGTTGAACTAGTGATGCAAGTTTGCTTCTTGGATGCCCAAGAAATTGCACCTCCACCAAGTAGGAATGCCCAACCACTGGTAGACGAATTGTCTTCAGTGTTACTGATCCAACTTGCATCAGTGTATCCTTCTAATACTGCAGTATATGAGAGACTATAATCCATAGTTTTCTTCAAATACTTTAGTACCCTCTGAACTGCTTGCCAGTGATGAGCACTAGGATTACTAGTATACCTGCTCAATTTACCCACTGTAAACGCAATATCAGGTCTTGTACAAGTCATGGCATACACCAGGCAGCCAATTACCCTGGAATACTCAAGTTAAGATACAGCCTTGCCATTATTAGGCATCAGTTTCTCAGAAGTATCCATAGGTGTACTCACTGGAGTACAATCAAAGTAATTGAATTTCCTCAACACCTTCTCAATATAAACAGACTGAGAGATAGAAATTCTTTTACTTTCATGCTTAATCATTATACCAAGGATAACATCAGCCTCCCCCATGTCTTTCATGGAGAACCTTGATGACAAAAATTCCTTTGTCAGGTCAACCTGATTTTGATCAGTGCCAAAGATCAACATGTCATCAACATATAGACAAATGATGACTCCTTTACCAGATTCATCAAATTTGCTATATACACATTTGTCAGACTGGTTAAGAACATAACCACTAGGCAAAACCACTTCATCAAATTTTTGATTCCATTGCTTAGGTGCCTGCTTTAGTCGATAAAGAGCCTTAATCAGTTTACACACCTTGTTTTCATTTCCAAGCAAGAGGAAGCCTTGAGCTTGGTTCATATAAACCTCCTCATCCAGTTCACCATTCAAGAAAGCTATCTTTACATCCATCTGATGAATAATCAGATTGTGAATAGATGCCAAAGCATTCAGCAGTCTTATGGTACTGATACGAGCCACAGGGGCATAAGTATCAAAGTAGTCTATTCCTTACTTTTGTTTAAAGCCTTGAATGACTAATCTAGCCTTGAACTTTTCAATAGTTCCATCTATCTTCATTTTCTTTTTGAAAATCCATTTGCAATCCAGAGGTTTGCAACCAGGAGGTAGATCAACCAACACCCAATTGTTGTTCCCCATGATGGAATCCATCTCATCATTGATTACTTCTTTCCAGAAGGCAATATCCTGGGACTTCATTGCTTCTTCAAATGTCTTAGGATCATCCTCAACAATGAAGCAATAGGAGTATTGGTTAGAGACATCATCCCTTGTTCCTTCAATTAAATATAATTGAAACTCAGGTCCAAATGACTTTGGTATCCTGACCCTTTTGCTCTTTCTGAGCACAGGTTCAGGTTGTTGAACTACAACCTCATCAGGGACCTCTGATAGTATTTCATCAGGGACCTCTGATACACCAGTGTCATGAGTTCCATTAGGAATCCTCTGACTTGGTCTAAGAACTGATGAGGATTTGTTCTCATTAAATATTGCATCCCTTGATTTAATTATGGAGTTAATTGAAACATATATTCATTAGGTTCAATAACATAGAACCTAAAAGCCTTGGAATACTCAGCATAACCAACAAAGATGCATTAAATGCCTCTTTCACCCAAAGTTTTCATCTTTGGATCAGGGAGTCTTACAACAGCCTACAACCCCATACCTAAGATAGTTCAGGTTGGGTTTCCTTTTAGTTAAGAGTTCATAAGGGGTAACCTTGTTCCTTTTGTTGGGAGCCGTATTTAATAAATAGCAAGCTGTTAACATAGCTTCACCCCAGAACCCTTGACTCAGTCCTGAATAGGATAACATGCAATTAACCATCTCCTTCAGGACCCAGTTTTTCCTTTCAGAAATACCATTTTGTTGAGGAGTATAAGGAGCAGTCATTTCATGGATTATACCAACAGACTGAAAATACAGAGTATCCATGTACTCACCTCCCCTATCAGTCCTTAATCTTTTGATCAAAGACCCAAGCTGTAATTCAACTTCAGTTTTAAATACTTTGAATTTATCTAATGCTTCATCCTTAGTATGTAATAGATAGACATAACAAAACCTAGAAGCATCATCAATAAATGTCACAAAGTACTTCTTATTCCCCAAAGAGAGAATGGCATGCAAATCACACAGGTCATTGTGTATTAGCTTCAAGAGCTTAAATTCATGACTAACACCCTGAAAAGGTTTCTTATTTATCCTGGTCAACATGCAAGTTTTACACCTTTCAGTGTCCATGTCAAATGCTGGGATTAACCCATCCTTAGACATATCTTGTAACATTTTATAGTGTACATGGCCAAGTCTAGCATGCCAAAGGGTAGAGTCAGTCAGGTCAGAGGTGGTCACAAAGGCTGAATTAACACTATCAGTGACAATATTAAGCTTGATCATTTGGTTACATAAATGGCCAAAACCAATAAACACACCATTTTTAGACAAGACAAATTTATCAGACTCAATTACTTGTTTATATCCATGATTATTCAGAACACTACTTGAAACCAAGTTTTTCCTTATATCAGGAACATGAATAGCATTAAAAAAAGTTACAATCTTCCCAGAACTAAACTTAAGATCTACACAACTGCGACCATGCACCAAGGCTGTTGACTCATTTCCCATGTGAAGAATAGAACCATCATTCAGTGACTCATAAGTCTTGAACCAGCTTCTATCTTTGCACACATGAACTGTTGCACCAGAGTCAAACCACCATGCAACATCATCATCCTGCACATAATAAGATTCAGATACATATGTAACATAATAAATCTGAAAAGACTTATTAAACATATTCTGACCTTTCAGTGAGTTGGTAGAACTACCACTCCCTGAACCATTAGTGCCTGATCCATTAGCTTTACCACCAACCTTAACACCTTTGCAATCCCTTTTAATGTAACCAGTTTTGCCACATTTCCAAAAAGTAGGTGTTGCCTTCTTGTTAGGATCTGCCCTTGTGTTGTCATGATATTTGCGTTTGCCTTTGTTGTCATTGTACCTAGTGGAGTTGTTATGCTCTACCATATTGACAACAGATGAACCAGTAGCATTGCTACTCTTTGGCTTGTCATTATCCTGCACCCTAGAAGATTCCTCAATGCGCAGATGACTGCCCAACTCAATCAGAGATAACTCCTCTTTCTTATGTTTCAAGGTATGCTTGAAATCTTTCCAAGAAGGAGGAAGTTTATCAATAATACAAGAGACTGAAATAGCCTCATCTATGTACACATTATGTTGTGTAAACCTTCTAATTATGCCAAGAAGTTCATTGTATTGTTCCATGACTGGTCTTGAATCAGTCATTTTGTAATTTGTGAAACTACTTACAAGAAACTTCTTACTTGATGCATCCTCAGCCATATATTTGGCATCCAAGCAATCCCACAGTTCTTTGGAAGATTCAAAGTTTTGATAAATTTCAAATAGAGAATCAGACATACCATTAAGAATTAGACCTCTGCAAATGTCGTCATCATTCTCCCAATTGCTCCTTCTCCTGATCTGCTCCACAATAGCATCATCCACATCATCAGGAATAGGAGTGGTTAGCACATACACCACACTCATGCTGGAAAGCAAGAAGTGCATCTTCTTCTGCAATCTTCTGAAGTGCACCCCTTCAAACTTATCAAGCTTGGCAAAGTTTAAAGTCATGTGTTTCATTGCACGAATATATACTTGGGATAAGACCATTGATTATCACAAATAGTTTACTTTGATTGTTGGTTGGTAGCAGCCCAGAGTAGGGTTAAGACAATCAGTAACAACTGCAAATACCACTAGGTGGTTACCGGATATCACTTGGAATTTTGTGATCACTTTTCAAAGTAAACTATTCGACCCTATGCCTTGGTTACACGAATATATACTTGGGATAAGACCAAAATGTTCGTTATTGAACTATGCATAATCAATAACCTTTGCTCTTATAAGTGTCTATGCTATCAGTTTGTTTCCCCTGATTTCAGTATATATTTCATCTGATGAAGATCATCTCTATTTATAGTAGGGAATACTCGTTCCTAGTCAATGGACATTATGTGTGATTAACGGCCAATTAATCACCCATAATAAGCCTCCATTATCATAGGAATAGTGGTTACATGACCAATTAAACGTGGTCATAAAGCAGTCATAACAGCCACTTAAATGAGTCAAAGTTGTTACAAATTAATCACTGCAACATTACCAGTAGGAACCATTACACTAGTAGTAGGAACCATACGCTACCAGTAGGAATCATCAGCAGGAACCATTACACTAGCAGCAGGAACCATAACACTACCAGTAGGAACCATCAGTTACTACAATAGTAGTAGTAACCAATACACTAGCACTACTAACCACTATTGAGTCAAGTCAGGGTGTTCAGGGACCTCATGGGTGTACACTCCGTACCTACTTACCTAAAACCAGGTGTGAACTAATCCCACAAGTGCACTAAATTTTCCAACAGAAAATATAATAAATGTGATGTTTGTGATGATTTAGTCACACAACGAGTGTTGTTTTTTTGATGTGAGTCACACACAATTTAAAATAAAGTAGCCAAAAGTGTTAATAAGTGTGACCATATGCGGTATAAAGTGAAGAAATGTGTATTTTTGTGACTATTGTTAATCCAATGGTCACATGAAATTTATGTTTGTGTGGCCTTTTGTAATATTTAGTCACACAAAGCATGTTTATTTTGGGTATTTAGTAACACACAATCAAGCAAAAAGTGGTCCAAAGTGTTAATAAGTGTGGCCATATGCTATTTAAAGTGAAGAAATGTGTGTTTTGTGTGATTATTGATCATCCAATTCCCACATGAATTTTATGTTTGTGTGGCCTTTTGTAATATTTAGATACACAAAGCATGTTTGTTTTCGGTATTTAGTCACATACAATTAAGCATAAAGTGGCCAAAAGTGTTAATAAGCGTGACTATATATGCTGTTTGAAATGAAGAAATGTCTATTTTGTGTGACTATTGATCATCCAATGGCCACATGAATTATATGTTTGTATGACCTTTTGTAATATTTAGTCACATAGAGCATGTTTGTTTTGGGCATTTAGTCACATACAATTTAGCATAAAGTGGCCAAAAGTGTTAATAAGTGTGACCGTATGCTGCTTAAAGCGAAGAAATTTCTATTTTGTGTGACTATTGATCATACAATGGCCACATGAATTTTATGTTTGTGTGGCCTTTTGTAATATTTAGTCATACAAAACATGTTTGTTTTGGGTATTTAGTCAGATACAATTAAGCATAAAGTGGCCAAAAGTGTTAATAAGTGTGACCATATGCTATTTAAAGTGAATAAAATATCTATTTTGTGTGACTATTGATTATACAATGGCCACATGAATTTTATGTTTGTGTGGCCTTTTGTAATATTTAGTCACACAAAGCATGCTTGTTTTGGGTATTTAGTCACATACAATTAAGCATAAAGTGGCTAAAAGTGTTAATAAGTGTGACCATATGCTGTTTAAAGTGAAGAAATGTATATTTTGTGTGATTATTGTTTATCCAATAGTCATATGAATTTTGTGTTTGTGTGACCTTTTGTAATATTTAGTCACACAAAGCATATTTATTTTAGGTATTTAGTCAAATACAATTAAGCATAAAGTGGCCAAAAGTGTTAATATGTGTGACCATATGCTGCTTAAAGTGAAAAAATATGTATTTTGTGTGACTATTGTTTATCCAATGGTCACATGAAATTTATGTTTGTGTGGTCTTTTGTAACATTTAATCACACATCGAATTAAAAAAGAGTTATCAATAATGTTGATATATATATATATATATATATATATATATATATATATATATATATATATATATATATATAGAGAGAGAGAGAGAGAGAGTTAGGTTTTTATGAAAAGTTTCTTATAATGAAAAAAATAGAAAGGGCAAGTACAAGCTAGCTTATGCTCCTGAGCATAAACCACCTTATGCTCCCAAGCCTAAGATTCCTCCACCTCCCAAAAAGGATAATCCTGCTAAGGAAGCGACCTGTCACCAATGTGGTGAAATAGGTCATTGGAGAAGGAACTGTCCCGTGTATCTCGCTGAGTTTATGAAAAAGAAGAAGCTATCTCTAGGAGCTAGCACTTCAGGTATTTTAACCATAGAACTTTATTCTTTTCCTAATACATCTTGGGTTTATGACACGGGTTTTGGTACTCATATTTGTTATACTACTCATGGTTTTAGGGGAAGTAGGAAGCTGAAGCCTGGAGCTTTACGTCTGTATGTGGGCAATGGTCAACGAGCAGAAGTTGAAGCTATAGGCGTTTTTCATTTATGTATCCCTAGTGGATTAGTGGTTGTTTTGAACAATTGTCATTATGCTCCCTCTATTACTAGAGGAATTATTTCAGTTCTTGTTTGTATGACGATGGTTTTGTTAATCATTTTGAATCGAATAATGCAATTTCAGTTTCTAGAAATAATGTTGTTTATTCTACTGCTATCCCTCGGGATGGTATTTGTGAAGTTTATATGTCTTGTTCTAATACAAATGATAGTTCTATGTTTGTTGTTAGCAGTAAAAGAGCCAAGTCTGCCTTGGACTCTACTCTCTTGTGGCACTGTCGTCTAGGACACATTAGCAACAAACGCAAGGAGAAGTTGCAACATGATGGACTTCTTAACTCAACTAAAATTAAGTTATTTGAAAAGTGTGTTTCATTCATGTCTGGTAAGATGGCAAGGAAACCCTATTCACATAAAGTGGAAAAGGGCTAAGGATCTACTTGGACTAATACACACCGATGTATGTGACCCATTTAGAACTGTGTCAAGACAAGGAGGAAGTTACTACGTCACTTTTTCTAACGACTATAGTCGGTATGGTTATGTTTACTTGTTGAAACATAAACATGAAGTATTTGAAACATTTAAAGCATTTCAAAAGGAAGTAGAAAACCAACTCAGGAAAACCATTAAGTCACTACGTTCTGACCGTGGAGGTGAATGTATGAGTCAAGAGTTTTTGGATCATCTTAAGGAGCATTGGATTATTGCACTTCGAACACCTCCTTACACTCCACAATATAATGGTGTGTCTGAGAAGACAAATCAAACACTACTAGACATGGTTCGCTTCATGATGAGTCAAACTACTCTTCCAAAGTCCTTTTGTGATTATGCCCTTGAGTCTGCTGCACGCATTCTCAATATGGTTCCAACTAAGAAGGTTGATAAGACATCATACGAGGTATGGCATGCGCAAGCCCCTAAGCTGCATTGCATTAGATAAATTTCTGGGGTTGTGAGCCACTTGCTAAGCGTGATACACTTACCAAACCTGAAAAACTTGAACCCAGATCTATTAAGTGTATCTTCATAGGATACCCAAAGGAAACAATAGGATATTCTTTCCACCTTCCATCAGAGAACAAAGTTATTGTTGCCCAAAATGCTGAGTTCTTTAAGAATAATCTCTTGGATCAAGAAGTAAGTGGGAGTCCAGAAGATCTTCCAATTATTCAAGATGAAGATACAAATCCTTCTGTAGACACTATCTTACATCATGATGAGGATGATCAAGAAATTGATGAACCTCAAAGTGATATCATTCCTATTCATAAGTTTGCAAGGGCACGTCGTGCTCCAGATCGAATGTGTTTATACGTCGATGTTGATGCTGAGGAATATGAGTTAGGGGATCTTAGTGAACCCAATAACTATAAAGCTGCATTGCTGGATCCTGAATGTAAGAAATGGCTTGATGCGATGAATGTGGAAATGAAATCCATGAAAGACAATGAAGTCTGGGAATTAGTTGAGCTTCCTTCTAACTGTAAACCAGTTGGCAGCAAGTGGCTATTTAAAAAGAAGACTGACATGGATGGTGCAACACACACCTTTAAAGCTCGTCTCATAGCAAAGGGCTTCACTCAAACCTACAGGGTTGATTATGAAGAGACCTTTTCTCCTGTTGCAGATATTAGAGCTATAAGGATTCTCATAGCCATAGCTACATTCTATGACTATGATATTTGGCAAATGGATGTCAAAACCGCCTTCCTCAATGGACATCTTTTCAAAGATGTCTATATAGATCAACCTGAGGGTTTTGTTAATCCTAAATATCCTAACCAAGTATGCAAGCTCAAGTGTTCCTTTTATGGAGTTAAGCAAGCATCTAGGCAATGGAATACATGTTTTGACGATGAGATTAAGAAATTCCGTTTCACTCATAATCAAGATGAGCCATGTGTGTATCATAAAGCTAGTGGGAGATATGCAGCTTTTATAATTCTATATTTTGATGACATATTACTCATGGGAAAAAAACATTCCAATGTTACAAGATGTAAAATCCTATCTTGGAAGATGTTTTGCCATGAAAGATTCAACAGAGATAGATCAAAACGATTAATTTGTTTATGTCAAGGTGCTTACATTGAGAAAATCTTGAAAAGATTTTTCATGGAAAATTTCCAACGAGGAACTATCCCAATGCTAGAAGAGACTAAGTTGAGTAAATCACAAGGTGCTGAGAAACCTGCTGATAAAGAGGGCATGCAAAGAGTTCCTTATGCTTCGGCTATAGGATCTATTATGTATGATGTGAGATGTACTCATCCTGATGTTGCGTTCGCTCAGAACATGACAAGCCGATTTCAACAGAATCTAGGTGAACTTCACTGGACTGCTACTAAGAATATTCTTAAGTATTTACACAATACTGAGGATATGTTTCTGGTTTAGGGAGGTGATACAAAACGAGAGCTCAGGGTTTCTTGCTACACTGTTGCTGGATATCTGATAGATGTTGATGACCTAAAATCTCATACTGGATATGTATTCGTTTTAAATGGAGGTGTTGTTGATTGGAAAATCACAAAGCAGAGTATTTCTGCAACTTCATCTACAGAAGCTGCTTATGATGCATCTAAAGTGGCTGTATGGATTTGAAAATTCATTTTTGGGCTTGGCATTGTTCCCATAATTGCAAAACCCATAAATATGTATTATGATAATACTGGAGCCATTACTATAGCTAATGAAAGTGGAATCACCAAGGGTGCTAGACATTACCGCGCGATAGTTCATTATATTCGAGAGACCATTGCAATGGGTGACGTGGTGATATCAAAAGTTCACACAGATGACAACCTAGCTGATCCATTTACGAAGGCTTTAGCATATCCTAAGCATTCTAAATTGACCAGGGGTATTGGTTTAATACCAGCTAGTAGTCTTATGTAAATCTGTGTGTAATTAGTATTTGGGTAATTTGGAATTGTAAGGCAGTTTTACTTTCAGATAAATAAAGACACGAGGTATTTGTTACTTCATAAATATAATCTGTTATTCCATATTTGCATGTTTAATCCATGAAATGATTTATCCTTCTAAATATGTCCATTATCGGTTAATATAGGAATATTGTTATGTAAGGAAAATGTGAGTGTTGGTTATATTCTATGATAATGTGGATTGTTTCCGCCAAACTTATGTATATTCACAAGGGATGTATATTGGATACCCCAACTTTCAAACATTTCCTTTTGGATCCCTGTCATGAGTAAATATTGAAATGGTTTGTTAAGTCGTCTTTAGACTTGATATGCAAGTAAGTTCTGTTATGTGGATATCACTTTTGTATGTATATGCTAAATGCTATCCTGAATAAGGTAGTTATAAAAGTTGTATTTTGGAGTGATGTAAAGCGGCATCCACAACACTTGTAGTCAACAAAGGATTTGTTACTCCACTTATGTGCAGAAAGATACCATGGGCCCTCTCCAGAATGAATCAGATAATTGTTCGGCCAAACCCAAAGGGTAATGAAAGATGATTCTTGATTACATTTGGTATATCTAACTAAAATTCTATAACAAGAATCTAATTGGTTAAACTATATGGAATGAGTTAGGATTCATATTCATGGTTTAACGGTATCTATAACAAAGGATGATAAAAGTAAGACATAAATGACCATGCTACTAGAAAGATTTATGAAACTATTTCTCAGACACCTTTAGTTAAATAGCAAGTGAGAGCGTTGCTAGACGTTTTCGTCGTTGGTATTTGTGCTATCTGCTACTCTAACTCCCAAGTGGGAGCTGTTGGAATATGGGAGTTTGATTAGCCAAATACAGTTAAGGGTGTGTGAGCCTATTAGAGGCACACACGGAAAAAATTAGAATACGTTTTCACATTTAAGCTTGAGTTTGATCCGACTTTGACCCGAAGAGTACTAGACCCGATTGCACTTAAACCAAGCCCATTGGCCGGTTCCATAGAGGGGCATTTGGAGTGCGTTTAGCTAGGAGAGTTGTGATAGTATATGGTATGTGAGCTTAACTTGGAGCACAAGTTGAAGCCCAAGCAAGCTAGGGGTGCAAGGCTATATAAACCCTACACCCTAGCTCCTATACCTCACGACATACATTACTAATTCACAGCCAAACACATACATCGATCATCATCATCTTCAGCCGATTGAAAACCCTAATCACGAACTAGGGTTTTGGTTTTTGATTTTAGTTTGAAACGATCACTTGATCTTTGATCCAACAAGGTTTTGATTGGTTTTGTTTTATGTTTTGATCGATTATTGGTTGCTCAATAGCTGCTGATTTGAAGCAGAAACATCAAGTTTCTGTTTTGTTTCTTCTCAGGCAGAAAAGAAACACATAGGGGCACCTTTACCTGATATCGGACAGCAAGCAGATTTGGTTCTCGGGTTTTGTTTAGTTCTCGGACACAAAGGGCTGCTAGGGTGTTCGAGTGTTTCAAGCTTTACAACTGTTGTTTGGGTAAACGTGACACGACTAGCATATCATGAAAAAAATTTATTTCAAAGGTCATTACGGGCTATTAAAGATGCATAATTTCTAAAATATGATATTAATATTTATATCAAACAACATCAACCGCAACACCATGCTAATGAAACAAAATCAAATTATTCTTTCAAAAAATATTTATTCAAAATATTAATCGATAATAATGCATAATGAAAATTTTGAAAAAACTAGACGTACACGACTATTATAACAATATAATTATAAAAGATTTTTGCCAAATGTAATAGATAAATCTAATTTAACAAAACCTTCGTGTATGCACGACACAATTTAGCATGTCAAGATATATATTTAAATTCTTAACGAATTGTGTTATGAAAATTATATACAGTTTTTATGTTCAAATAACTAAAAATTAGATATATTGTGACATGTTAAAACACATGTAAGATGCGCACACAAAATATATAACCAGTTAATCATCTATAGGAAAAATAGCCTCTAATTTATAACCAATTTATTATAAGAAAGGTCCGGGTCAACTACGATATGTGGTTGTAATATGCATATATGGTCTGTTTTGTTAATGATGTGTAGTGGTCCTATATGTCCTAATAGCCACCGCTTGAACGTGCGAATGAGGGAACAAGGAAAAGAGTAGAATTCGTGAATAGAAGCACATGTTGGCAGTCAACATGGTTAAAAATATAAGCAGCCCCTCTTAAGACTTTCAATGTGACATAAATGAAAGTTCAATGACATCATTTGATCCTACCACAAATTAAGTTGCTATCCATATTGATCACATTTTCTGGTCACATTTTATCCTACCCAAACCTCGTGCGTGACGGGTTTTAAAACTAGTATAATATGAGAAGATACAAATTCGACAAACGAATTTTTTTTTACCAATGAGAGAACTAATATTTAAAATCAAGCATTTTGATTGGTAAATAAAAGTCAAATTCGCTTCCATTAGGTCAAACCTATATTATTACATCCAAAAAAATACGTATAAAAAACACATGGGTCAATTTTGTAAAAAAAATAAAAGAAAAAGGGGGTAATTAATAAAAAATTTGTTGTTAAGATTTACATACTATTAAATAAACTTATCACTTTTAATGTTTTTTAAAACTTCATAAAATCATTACATACCCCAGCGACTTTATATATATGTTTTTAAGATATGTATATATTATTGTTATTTGCAGATATTATTTATAAATTTCAAAGTGAAAACATGAGTTACTGTGTTATGTAAATAGATAGACGAGATTGTACATATACACACGACTCAATTTATTCTTTTTTATTAGATTGAGTAAAATGTTTGGAATTTTGTTTCTACCCACATTCAATAACGATTGATGGTATTGCTCTTTATAAGTTTAACCCACGCATACACGATTTTAAAAATTAAATACGGCTAAAATTACTATTAACTCAAATACAAATATTAAAACGAAGGCACAACCTAATAGGTGACTCCAAGATGAAAAGAAATATACAAGATTATGGATATAAGAATTATAGTTTAATTCATCTTTAAACTTTAGATATGATATTAGGACAATAAATTATTTCAAAGGTCATTACGGGCTACTAAAGATGCATAATTTCTAAAACATGATATTAATATTTATATCAAACAGCATCAACCGCAACACCATGCTAATGAAACAAAATCAAAATATTCTTTCAAAAAATATCTATTTCAAAATATTAATCGATACTAATGCATAATGAAAATTTTGGAAAGCCCACACGTACACGAGTATTATAACAATATAACTATAAAAGATTTTAGCCAAATGTAATAGATAAATCTGTTTAACAAAACCTTCGTGTATGCACGACACACTTTAGCATGCCAATATAGATATTAAATTCTTAATGAATTGTGTTATTAAAATTATACAGTTTTTATGCTCAAATAACTAAAAATTAGATGTATTGTGACATGTTAAAACACATGTAAGATGCGCGCACAAAATATATAACCAGTTAAGCATCCATAGGAAAAATAGCATGAACTTTATCACCAATTAATTAGTAGAAAGGTCTGGCTCGACTAATAAGTAACAACTAACGATATGTGGTTGTAATATGCATATATTGTCTGTTTTGTTTATGATGTGTAGTGGTCCTATATCTAATACCCACCGCTTGAACGTGTGAATGAGGGAACAAGGAAAAGAGTAGAATTCGTGAATAGGAGCACATGTTGGCAGTCAACATGGTTAAAAATATAAGCAGCCCCTCTTAGGACTTTCAATGTGACATAAATGAAAGTTCATTGACATCATTTGATCCTACGACAAATTAAATTGCTATCCATATTAATCACATTTTCTTGTCAACTCTTGTAACTGTCACCAATAATTCATCTCACTGTCACAAATAATTCAACACATAATGGACGTTTTGCATATATGTGATTGCGACAGAATAATCCTACCACAATTATATGTTTACCCAAAGTTGAAATGAATGTGGACCAAGAAGTCGATACGTGTACATTGATAGTTTTTTATTCTTACTAATATAGTGGTTGCCACATACATCAAACCAATTCATATTCAACCACGACTCGGTCAAGGAAAAATTGACCATATTCTAGACAATCTCAAAGATTTGTGTAACCATAAATAGAAACAGCCTTCTAAAAAAGGAAGGAAGAAAATTAACACATGGGCTGGTCCATTCTTCTTACCAGTTCCTCATATTCATCAAACATGTCATGAGACAAGATAGTAGATGTTTCAGAAGTTGCCTATTAAATTTTTGATAACAGTATAGCTATGCACTTTTACAGCAGTTGGCAAAATTAACACATGGGCTGGTCCATTCTTCTTACCACTAGCTTCTTTTATTTTAAGAATCATTTGACATGATATGTAATGCTTGAGTTTAGGTGGTGATTTTTTGTTCTTTCCTATATTATATTTTCAATACTATAAATGTATGTAAGCATGCATTTTGTTACTGACTGATGTGTTGTGCTCCGGTGCTCCTATTTCAGGAAATCAAGAGGTGGTAATGGTGAAAGTATCAAACAAGGTATGGTGAATAAAACCACTTGGCCGGGGTAGTTGGTTGGGAAATTTCGAAAGTATTTAATTTCGTTTGTCTGTATAGTTAAATAGTTGTAGTAACTTTATAATATGGATTATAGTTACTTCGTTAATCAATTGTAGTCACTGGATATCAGTTACATTTTGTATATTTGAGCAAAAAACATGATTGTATTAACCCTCTGATGATATGGTTTATAACTACTACTAGCGAATCAAGAAACTACAATACAACCATCTTTCGATCAATATATTAGATAAAAGTTAGCGACGATAACGTGGGCTATGCGTATGCAGAGCCTTAGACCCTTCTAGTCTTTAGAGCGCCGGGTATAATAACGTGGAAATGGGCGTTGGGCTGACGTGGCATGCGTTGAGGCTGCGTTACGATACGAGGTGAAGGAGCGTTGAGGTTGCGTTGAGCTCCAAGTTACTACCACAACTCAGTTGGAAACGCCCAAATGGACAAAACATATTTACACAAACAACCCCTGGTCCAACGTTTACTTTGGTTAGAATTAAAATAAAAGATAAAAAATTTACAAACACAGAGGTAAACGGCTATAATCTAAAAAATAAAAAAATAAATCAAAACCTTATAAATACCCATCTTCACATATTTTTTTACACACTTCCACAACTCAAACTCAAAATTATATGCTTCCATTCTTTCTCCACAAGATAAAAAAAAAGAAAGCAATTTCGGGAGATCAAAACGAGAGTTTTTTGAACCTACTCGGTTTTCAAAATCGGAAAGCGGGGATCTTCTTCAAACCCGAACCCAAACGCGTTTTCATCCGGTTTCCCTAACCCACTTGGCTTGACACCCGAGCAACTTTTTCAACAACAACAAATGTTTTTGATGCGCAAAACTCCAATTTCCAAAATTTTCTACAAAACCACCACAATTTGAACAATAAACCTAACTGCAAACCCAATCCTCACATTCTTAAATCGACCCCGAAGCTACGTATCCCCGAAAGCCCAAAAGTCGAGGTAAACATATGTCAAGAAAATTCAATGAACCCAAACCCTATGATGAAAAAAATCCCGACGTGACCGGGACTACATTAAGTTGGTTACCGGTCGAGGAAACACTACTTGCCTCGTATTACGTTGCCGTTTCCGAGGATACAAATGTCGAAGTTTCACAAAAGTGCAACTTGTTTTGGTATCGGGTTATGAACCAGTTGAATAGAAAAAAAATTCAACCACATAACAATGATATGATAACAAGCAAGTGGTATATGTTGAACGGAAATTGCCAAAAGTTCTACGCGATTTTCAAACGTGTTAAACGTTTGGCAAAAAGTGGGGAAAATGAAATGGATTATATGAGATGGGCTAGAACAATGTATCATGATGAGAATAAATCTCTTTCGTTTGCTCAAGAGGAAGCGTGGGACATTTTGAAATCCCATGCAAAATGGGACGTGCCAGAACCGGTTGATCTAACCGAAGACGTCCCCGGGGAAAGCCACGGGGAGCTATTCGGTGATGATGCACCGGAGGAAGTTTGTCAAGCCAATTCGAGGACTTTATGTCATCCGAGCTTCGTCTCTAACGGGAAGTGGTCCAAGAGGCGTACGAGGCCGCTAAAGAAAACGACCGTATGATAATCCGTTTGGAAGAGTATAAATTTCTCGGTCTTAGCACGAAGGTGATGGATGATGAAGTTGCGTATTGGATAGAAATGGTAAAGGATAAAATCAAAGAAAATATAAATTGCACCGCCTCGAGTAGTTTTATTTTATCTCCGTATTGTATTTTTATTTCGTAACTTTTTTTATGTACTCGCAGTAGTTTATTCATTTCATAGTATTTTTTCGTATTTATTTTTTGTAACGTTTTTATTTTGTATTGCAATGTTTAACTTTATTAATGAAGTATTAGGTTGTTTAATGAATGAAATTGTTGAGGGGTTAATTTGAAGTGTAATATTTTAAATTGTAGGTCTCAAAAAGGTGGTGTTATGTAGTGTTATGATAAGGGTGATTTTTTGGTGTTAAATGTTTTGGTGTTGAAGTGATGTGGCGGTTAGGTGGCAGAATTTTTTCGATGTTATTGTACCTAGAGCTCTTAGAAATGTAAGGCAATACCCAAACATTGTTTTAATATACCTACCAATCTATCTCATTGGTCAATCTTATTAGTTCCCTATTGATTCAACGTGGTCAGTGGACAAAATTCATAATATTGATCAATTAGTGGGTCGGTTAGGCCTTTTATTATTATTACTCAACGCTACTGATTTTTAACTGAATATCATGGTTGATGTTGGATAGAATCTTGTGCTTATAATCATGCCTTAGTTCTACTAAGGTTATCGTGACTGAAGATTGGCGTGGATCTTCTTGCTTTCCTGGTGTTTCATTTTTCTTAGGGTTTCGGTTATTACTTTTCTGTTTTTCGTTGTTTAGGGTTGTTTAACTTTCTTGTTTGTTTATGGACAAGGTTGATGAATTAAACGTTGATGAGAATGAGCCTACTGTTAGTCTTGGTGAGTCGATTCTTCAATCGACAATGAACCCTAATAGTAGGAATGATGAGTTTACTGGTATTGCTTCTGGTTCTCGTTCTGATGGACAAGTGGAGCCGGTTTCACTTGGTTCAAGCCCTAGTCATGACACGTCTGAGGGTCATGATACTTTATTGAAAATTCGTGCTATTGAAAAACAAATCTTTGAGGAAAAACTTGTTCTTGTGGGTGACGATGGGCAACCATTAAAACCAGCCGTGACAGTGGATGCTACTACTTCTACTGGGGCTAATCCATTTGAGCATCTTAAGGTGCCGCAGTTACAGAAGGAGCTAGAGGAGATGCTTACTGCTATTGGTTATTATTCGAAACCTCCTCATGATACGAGTGGTCCTATGGATTCTAATGTTAATGGCCATAATAATGCTAATGATAAGGTTGATACGAATGCACATGGGGCTGTTGGTATGGAGAAGGTTGGTGTGTATGCTTTGAAACAACCTTCTTCATCGTATGCTGGTGTTACTTCTACTAAACCAAAGAAACACACGTCAAACTTTCGTAGGTTGGAGTGTAGTAAGAAAGCTAATGGTGTGGATCTTTCTGTCCCGATGAAAGTGGTTGAAGAGGTGAACACTAGGTTTCAGAATACTTTGTATGGGTATTTCCTTGGTCAACGCCTTGATTTTCCTGTTGTTGATTACTTTGTACGCAATGCGTGGGCTAAGTTTGGTATACAAAAGGTAATGATGAATGCAAAGGGGTTCTTCTTCTTTAAGTTCAATTCGAAGAAAGGTGTTGATGATGTTCTTGAAAACGGTCCTTGGTTGATTAGAAATGTACCTATTATTCTTAAACCATGGACATTGAACACCAACTTACTTAAAGAGGATTTGACCAACATCCCGGTGTGGGTTAAATTCCATGATGTTCCTCTTGCTATGTTTTCTGATGATGGCCTTAGTCTCCTTGCCACATTGATAGGCACGCCCAAAAGGATAGATGCTTTTACTAGCCAAATGTGCAAGGACTCGTGGGGCCGTAGTAGTTTTGCTAGATGCATGATTGAAGTGAAGTCGGATGAGGTGCTTAGGGACAGCCTTACTGTTGAGATACCGTTACTTGATGGGTCGGGTTCGACTATTGAGAAGATACGGGTTGAATACGAGTGGAAACCACCTCATTGTGATAAATGTAAGATTTTTGGTCATACTCTTATTGAATGTCCTAAAGTTGTTGAACCTCCTGCTCAGCCTACTAAGCGTGTTAATGATGGTTTCAAGACGGTCAACAATAAGAAGAAGGGAAAGCAAGGTGGTTCTACTATTTCGGGTCAAGGTGGGTTTACTAAACCTGTTGTGGGTAAGTAGTTTCAATATCAACCCAAAAAGACTCCTCCTGAACCTAAGAAAGTGGAAGTCACTTAGAAGAATGCTTCTGATGTGGCTAGTTCGAGTAGAACAAAGATCTCTACATCTAATCAGTTTGATGCTCTTAATATTCCTTCAAATGACACCAACGAGGATGTGGATTCTGGTCGTACAATGGAAGTTAATGAAGATAAGTCCACTAAGACAGGTACTGCATCACAAGAACCCCTTGTGAGTGATTTGAAAGAGATGGAGTCGGGTGTCGCTCCTAAAACTAGTGATTCTTGTATTCCGCCCGCCTCTTCTACTGAGAGAGTTAACCCTTTTTCTAAAGTGGGAGAGATCATGGTGTCTGATTCTGAAGATGAGGTGGTTGCCAACCCATTTGATGTGTCGGCTAATCTATTCGGTTGTGGCCAAGAGTTTGAAGATGAGTATGATGACTATGACTACGATGACTATGCGAAGCAAGTTTCTGATCTTCCAGGGAATTTGGATGCCTTTAATGCCATGTATGGCACCAAGCTTCAAGGACCTAGGAAGTAATTTTCTTTCGTTATGTCCTATGTTATCATTTGAGTAGTGGTTTGTTTTCTTGTTTAGAAAATAGGTAGTATCTTGATATTTAAGCTTTATGCCTATGTAACGGGCTGAGATATAGGATTTCACTCATATCCATTGTACTTAAACATTTTTGGTTAATTTATTTACCAGGGTGCAGGATTACTCCCCTTTACCCAAAAAAATTTGTTTTAATATTCTTTGAAGGACACGTAAACACTTTATAAGTTGGTACATCAACCAAAATAACATTTGAAAGAGCCTCGATTATCTTGCTTAAAAAAACACCCTTAATTATTCTTTGAGAAAATTATTAAAAGGGTAAAAAAATCCAAGCTTGATCCAATATATAGTCATTTTCAAGACCTTTTTTTCAAAATGGATATGCTCGACTGCTCAACTGCTTGACTTTATTCAAATTTTGACACGTGTCATTCCTTTTGATGCTCAACTGCTCGACTCTACCTAATTTTTGACACGTGTCATTCTTTTGAAAAAAAGTACAAATGAATGACACGTGTTAAAAATTGGATGAAGTCGAGCAGCTGAGCAGTCAAGCATGACCAAAATGGAAAAAGAATGCTAAAAATGTCTACATAGTGAATCAAGCTTGAATTTTTCTACCATTTCGCTAGTTTTCTCTTTTTTCATGCCAAATGCATTCACGTATATATGGTATGGTGGTTGGAGACCTATAAATAAACCACGTTAATAATGATAATTTTTTTATTTATTAATATTAGAGTAAATTACACCGTTCGTCCCTATGGTTTGTGCCAAATCACACCCACAGTCCCTGTTCTTTTTTTTTTTTGCTTTTTCACTCCTCATGGTTTCAATTATGCACACCAGGCATCCTTATGAGTAACTGCCGTTATTTGCTGCTGGTAAACCCACCCACGTGCCATAAACGTGAGGGTAAACTTGTATTTTACTCTTTCCCTCGTTTTTGATATTAAAATACGGAGTATTAAATGCCCGTCACTTCATTTCCCCTCCCTAGAACTCTTTTTTGTTTCTCTCTAAGTCACCAAACTCCCCCCAAATCTTTTCATCTTCTACAACTCAACCCTATTTTGAATTGGTACCTGTAATGGTGTACTGATCACCAAAGTGGGCATTACATGAATCACAAGTGGATGTTGATGTTTACAATGCTTACGGTAAGATTACTCTTAGACTTTCTTGTTAAGTTGTTTTTTTTTTTTTTTTTTTTTTTTTTTTTTTTGACAATGTCATGTGATTTGTAACATGTTAATCTTGATTTGACGTATAAAACCCCTAATTTTGATATTTTTAGTCTAAACCCTAATTTTTATCTTTTGTTTTGATTATTTTTCAGTGAACCAAAGTACTCTGTTTTCAATGAAGATTCATCATGGTGGTTTCTTTACACCTTCACCTGGTAGGACATATGAAAATGGTGCTTTTGCTTATTTTGATCGCGTGGATATTGATATGTTTTCAGTCCATGGGCTTAATGAGATGGTTAAGAAAATAGGCTTCTCTGGTAAGACAATCATGTATTACAACTTTCTTAGACCTGGAATGACTTTGGACAATGGGTTATATGCATTAGGAAATGATGATGATGTTAGAAAATTGACTGAGTAAGTTAGGCTTGGTAATAAGATGATTGATGTTTACATAGAACATGAGTATACTAATGTACACACTTATGTAGATGCTGCTTTTAGTACACCTACAAAGAATAAATGTCTGATTGAGGAAATAGATGATGATGTCCCACCTTCACATGTACAACCAAGTAAGATGAAACTAGAAAACCTGTTTCTGGTGCATGTACTAAAAAACTAATGTTATGCTGGAATGAAGTTGGTGAAAGTAGTGAGACTAATACCACAACCCAATGTGAAACTGAGTTTTCTAATTCCTTTTACAATGCCTCTGATCCATTTGATAGTTTAGATGATTTTGATCCTTTTTATGGGTTAGATAGTCAAGATTTTGGTGGTACAAGTGTTGGTAAGGGTAAAGGGGTGGCAATGAATGATGAGGAAATAGATGGATTGGATGAAAACATAGGAGATGCAGAAAACATGGTGGATAGGTTAGTTGATCAGGGTATTCCAGATTGTGAGGGAAATGATGGTGATAGGATAGTTGATGAGGGTAATCCAGATGATGAGATGGTCTGGGACAGCTTACAAAGATTTATTGTGGAAATGTGCAACAGCTTTGACAGTACCACACTTTCAAATTGCTATGGACCAATTGAAGGCCTTCAACAAAGACTGTTATGACTGGTTAGCTAAGATACCTCCAAAGCATTGGGCAAGATCTCACTTTTCAGGTTAATAACCAACCTTTTTGCTTACTTTACTATTGCTATCTTATAAGCATTTAACTGTAATATGTTTTAAATAGGGAGACCTAAAACATACATGCTTTTAAACAACATGTGTGAAGTTCTTAATGGTCAATTGTTAGATGGTAGGGACAGACCAATTATAAGCACACTAGAATATGTTAGGCAATACCTCATGAAGAGAATTGTGATTGTATTGGGCATTATAGATAAAACTGATGGTCCCTTGACACCCACTGCTACTAAACTGTTCAATGTTATAAAACAAGAAGCTAATGAATACATAGCTACATGGAATGGGGTAATCTATATGGGGTAACAGGACCATGGAATGATCAACAAGTTGTGGATGTAGTTCATAGAATATGTACTTGTAGAAAATGGGAATTGACAGGACTTCCATGCAAACATGTTGTGGCATCCATTTGGAATATGTCAGCTAATAGAGTAGATGTAGGTATACCAGAGAGTTGGGTCCACCCTTGTTACATGCTTGATACATGGAAAAAGGTTTATAGTCATCATATCAATCCAATTAGAGAGAAAATTATGTGGCCAAAGTCCAACATTCCCACCACCATAACTCCTCCAAATTATCACCCACAAGTGGGCAGGCCACAAAAGAAAAGGAAGAAATCAGCTGGTGAGGACATTTCATTGGTCAAAAATGGCAAGTTATCAAGAATAAATCAGCCTGTGAGATGTGTGTTGTGCAAGGGTCTAGGTCACAATAGGAGAAGTTGCACAGGTCCTGCAAATGCAAAGAAAGGGAAGGCTGCAACAAGTGATGGGGGGTTAAAAAAGGGAAGGCTGCAACAAGTGATGGGGGGTTAAAAAAGGGAAGGCTGCAACAAGTGATGGGGGGGGTTAAAAAAGGGAAGGCTACAACAAGTGATGGGGGAGGGGGTTAAAAAAGGGAAGGCTACTGCTGCTGATGGGTATGCAAAGAAAGGGAAGGCTGCTGCAACTTATGCATCAAAGAAAGGAAATGGCCAAAAGAAGCAGTCAAAAGGAGAAAAGCTTGTGTTAGGCTAGTTAATCTTTAATAATTGTTTCAGTATCTTAAACTTTGTCCTTTTAAGTGTTGATGTTATGTTACTACTTTAAAGACTTTCACTTGATGTGCACTTGGTAGTCTAAGACTTGCTTTTGTATTGGTATGGTACTTTTAAGACTTCCAGTTTGTATTGGTATGGTATGTTTGACTTTATACAGTCAAACTAATGGTTTGTTTTGTATGCTACTTCAAACTAATGGAAATGGTTGGTATTGTATTGGTATGGTATGTTTTACTTTGCAAAATGGTTTGTTTTGTATATGCACAACTGAACTATGAAATCTTTCTTCCTAAACTAGTTCAATGACCCACTTTAAAATACTCACTAACATAAAGCAACTAGAATTGCAACATTTTCATTACCATTGATATAACAAACTTTGACAAAATACAAAATTAATGTTGCTAATACATAATGAGTTAACATAAACCAACTTGACATAAACCACAGTCAGTTAAGTCGACATTTTGACTAAGAGAAACACCACCACTGCAATCCAAGTCAGATACAAGTATGATCTAAGCCTTGCACGATCTTGTTCAGCTTCCCTCAAGTTGGCTTCAAGAGCGTTTCTCCCCCTCAATAGCCCAGGTATAATTGAAACTGAACGTGGGCACATAGGAGGAGCTACCCAATCAATGAATGGGCAATCAGAATCATGTTATAACAACAACAACAAAATTTAGTAGTTAAACATTACAAACCCAAATTAATAATTCATCAATTACCTTTTGGGGACAAGAATAGAAATGCCGACCAAGATTTATGTTAGTCCATGATGTCCGTATTACTGCTCGTCTTCCACACGTACAATGCACCATTTTTAAACTTATAAGATTTGATTTGATAAAGTGAGAGTGGATTTGAAAAGTGTGTGTGGATTTGAGAAGTGTGTGGGTTTTGATCATATTAAATAAAGAACTAGAATATATCAAGTCAAAGGCAAATTAAAGGGAAAGAGTAAAAGACAAGTTTACCCTCACGTTTATGGCACGTGGGTGGGTTTAACAACATCAAATAACGGAAGTTACTCATAAGGACGCCTGTGTGCATAATTGAAACCATGAGGAGTGAAAAAGCAAAAAAAAAAAGAACAGGGACTGTGGGATAGGGACGAACGGTGTAATTTACTCTTATTATTATTATTTTTTTCATATTGTTTCATTTTGTTATGTCAATAAAATTATAAGTCTTTTAACTCAAACTAATTTTTTGAAATTCGAGTTTAAAGTTTTCCAAAGGTAAACAGATCTTCTATGAGTTAATTATATCTCTTTTATAACTATGGTTTTCAATTTTTTCTACCGTCGAATACGCGCGATTTGAGCACGCCACCGCATATGCTCAACTCAAATCAGGTAAATCTCTTCCTTTTTAGTAAGTTGACGTTCCCGCTTCATAATAAGTCTTGCCAACCGTTGGTCAAATGAACTTTTCATAAACAATTTTAGCAGATTTGTCTAATTGCGTTGCTTTTGTTTCACGTTGGTTATGCATATATACAACCTTATACTTTATTTGTATGTAGATAAAGCATACTTTCATTAAACATCAATTTAACATAAAAAGGTAATAAATGAAAATAAAAATGTTATCGACATCTTTTATATAATAAAACAAAACTCCAAGTGGGGACTTTTGCATTTCATAAAAACTAAACCTTCCCTTAGTAAGTAATAAATGAATAATTATTATTTATTTTTAAAGATGCTTAAAGAAAAAAAATTAAGAACTTCTTTAATTAGTAAAAATTTATAAAAATTTGTTTTTGTGTAAACTTATATAAGAGATTGGGTACAAAAATATATGTGTCAAAAACATAAAAAGTTAAACTCAGAGAAAGCGAGGTCATATACAAAAACATATGGGTTAAAACTAAAACTTTAACAAACAAAACCAGACTGTTCTTACTTCAGAACACACACAACAAAGAAAAACACATTAAGAAAAAATGTTTTTCGGCTTATGGATTAAAGGTATATTAATCTATTACTTATTAATTTATCTACTAATCTAGGGTTTACTTAATGATGTGTAGGGTCCTATGTCCTAATAGTCAACGCTTGAACATGCGAATGAGGGAGCAAAAGTCGTGAATAGACAAATTTATATTTCTTTCAAAATGCAAGGCATTATTTAAAAACACCACGACCAGGACGGAATCAAGGGGTCCCGCGGATGCTCAGGACCCCTATGAATGTTTTCGATATAAACATTAGTTAGTCCTAAATGCATCTTAAATGCATCCTATCTATCGAAATGTGTTTCTATATTACGGCTCCAAAAAATTTGTGCATCCGGTCATATTTGGTCATTGTTCCATCTCTGCCCACGACTATAAGGGGGGAAGGAAGGAATCCGAAAATGCTTCCAAGATAGAAGCTAAAAAGATACAAGAAGGCTTAATAGACAAAGATGTCACTAAACTTTTTTAAAAATGCGACTAAATTAACGAAATTTAATTTAGTTCACATGGGTTAAAGTTATAAAACATAACATTTGATTCACTGAACTTGAAAATCGCAACATTTATGTTACTTAACTTATCCAAAAATATGGGTTCAAGTCACCTCTTGCAAGGCCGGAGGTCCTTTTCTACCTTTGGTAGGACCGAAAGCAGCCTCTCTACCTTAGGTAGGGGTAAGGCTATCTACGTCTCAACCTTCCCATACACCGTGGAAGACGGTATTGGGACCCATAACCCGTGGAAGACGGTATTGGGAGTTACTTTTATTAGCTAGTAAATTTTACAGCTTCGTTTTGTTATTTTGTGTGTTTGTATAATGTCGAAGAACTTTTGTGCTTGTGAATACGATGAAAGTATTAAACTAATGGTATGCTTAAGAAGGAGCTAATGTATGTTAATTTGGAAGTCTGATGCGTGTAAAATTGAACATTGTATAGCACCAACATCTTTTTTATATGGTTCCACTTTCTAAAACAAACCATGGGGGCATGTTCATTAAGTAGGAGCATAATTCATACTGAATCTATTGAACAACTAAGTGAATTGTTTAGGTTAAGTTTGTGCGAAATAATTACACACTCACTAATCTGTTAGTTTCATTGTAAAACTTTCAATTGATTATCGAATATATAGTTGCAAAAGTATTTTTATGGAAGTAGTAGAGCGAGAATCCACTGATGATTTGTTCGGTTTTCTATATTGTTATTTCATTTTATATCATCTTCATCTTTAACCTCATCATTCTGTTCATCCATCATAATTTTCCAACAGGGGGGTATCCATATGAAAAATACACACTAAGTGAGCTAAGAGATATTGTGAAAGAGCGGAAAATATGAGGTTACACCAAGTATCCAAAGTTAGAGCTTGCATGAATGCTAGGAAATGATTTCGTTCCAGGTGCGTGAGTGACTAATTTCGTTACAGCTAGATGTGCCATTTTAAACCCATTTACCTATTAATGGGTCGAATTAGGTTAAGTTGTACTGTAGCAGGTCAAATGGGTAAAAAATGTTAGAAAAGGGGTCATATGGATCAAAGAGGTTCAAAGTCACCAAAAAAGTGTGTATTTTAAGGCAAAATAGCCTAAATCAAGTTATTAAGTAATTAGAACCTTATTATTCGATTATATAATCCTTTGTGATCTTATTTCATACACTAATTATTTATAGACAAGAAGTGTTTCTTATCCTCCTCACTCGACTAGGTTCTGCCCAATTTTTTTTATTGTTTTGACACTTTACCCGAACCACCCTGTTTTTTTTACCCACTTCGGCAGGATTGGGTATGTTGTAGTTTTAGACTTAGTTCGGCTACTTGGCATTTGTACAGAGGAAAGAAATCATTGTTTGGTTTATGAGCTAATCCTAAATGGAAGCGTTGAATCTCACCTTCATGGTATGAAATGCCTGATTTTCCAAAGTCAAATGTTTGACTTGTGTAAAAGAGGAGTTGGTTAAAAGTTGAAGGACTTAGATGAAACATTGAGATAGTGTAGGGTCTATTTTGTATCTTTTCTGTTATTTCTTTTACTCTTTTTTTCATTTGTATAAAACCTCTTGTATCTTTCAATTTGGAGTAATAAGGAGAATCATTTTCACTGTGTGAAATGTGTGTTTCTCTCTACTCATTACTGTCAACATGGTATCAGAGCTCAGTAATGAGTTCTTGATCAGTTACAACCGTCACAACCATAACTACAATAACTAACTTTTCCGATCACCATAAACCACCGTAACTAACTTTTTCCGATCACTATCAATTCATCATTTCTATCATTCTCTTCACAATTCTTTCATCAATAACTGTCAAATTTTCATCTACATTCTGGTAAAATGATTCAGTTCTGGTGTCTTGTTCAAGACTGAATTTGTTGAGTCATTTGGTTGTTGTAACGGTTCTTTCAAGATTGTTGAAGCTTCCGCAATGTGTTAACAATGGTAGCATCATCTTCTTCAACTGATGCTACTAGCCAAAATAGTCAATTTCTTTTGTTCCAAAATCCACTGTATTTGCATCCTTCTGATGGCCCTGGTACTCTTGTGGTGAATGAGAAATTGTTAGGAGCACAAAACTATCATTCTTGGAGAAGATCAGTCGAAATTGCTCTTTCTACCAAAAGAAAGTTAGGTTTCATCAGAGGCATAGTTCCAAGATCACAAGATGATGTGAATTTACAAGAACATTGGGATACATGTAATAACTTGGTGATTAGTTGGTTAATGAACTCAGTGTCTAAATCAATTGCAAAATCCATTATGTTCATTGGAACTGCTTATGCAATATGGATTCAACTTGAGAAAAGATTTGCTCTCAGCAATGGGTTACATAAGTACAAGTTGAACAGAGAGACTTATGAGACTATGCAATCAGGAAGATCTATGAGTAAGTACTATACAAGTATGAAGTGTGTTTGGGAAGAATTGGATTCAATGAATGAATTGCCAAGAATAGTCAATATTACCCCAGAAATTGCGGTTTTTCTAACTGCTTTGAGTACTCTGAAAGAAGAGCAAAGATTGTTTCAGTTCTTGAATGGTTTGGATGACAAATTTTCTCATCAAAGGAGTCAGTTATTGTTAAACTCTCCTTTGCCAAGTGTTGAGACTGCTTGTGCTTTGCTTCAACAAGAAGAGTCTCAAAGGGGGGTATTTGGATCAGGACAGTCGATTGTTGAATCTACAGCTCTCTATAGCAAATGTGAGGTCAAAGAGAAGTGTAACATATGTGGCTATAAGTGGCATCCACCAGATAAATGTTGGGAGAAAGTTGGTTACCCCACATGGCATTACAAGTATAAGCAGTTACAGAAAGGTAAAGCTCCTCAGAAGGCTGGTTCAGGGAATGTGAAAAAGACAGCTGAGTTGGTTGAAACTGGTGGTCATGTGGTCTTTACTTCAAAACATTTTGAACAACTAATGAAGAGTATTCCTCATTTCAATCAGACCACTAATGAAACCAATACACTGGAACATCCTTTTGGAGAAGGTACACTCTACTGTTTTTCTTGTGTTAATGGAGTTATAGAAGGATGGATAATTGATACAGGGGAAAGTGATCATATGTCACCAGAGAGCGTTGATTTGAATGATGTTGAGGATCTTAAGTTTAAACAGGTTATTAATCTGCCTAATGGTCATACTTCAGTCATTTCAAAAGTAGGCCATGTTGCTTTACAAAATGGACTTAAGTTGAACAATGTTCTCATAGTACCTTACTTTAAATTCAGGCTTTTGTCAGTCTCTAAACTAACAAAAGATTCTCATTGCTTTGTTACATTTTATGAGAAATTCTGTGTTATCTAGGATTTGAAAACCAGGAAGGTGTTGGGCTTGGGTAAAAAGCAAGCTGGTCTCTATCATCTACTCAATCTTCCTCTGGATCAAATTCATGCTCAGCTTTCTTCTATGGTTGTGTCTGCTCTTGAAGATTGTAGCCTATTTTCATTTTTCTCAAACTATTATGTCCCTACAAACTATGCTTTTAGTGTTTTCAATAACTCTTACAGTTTGTGGCATGATAGACATGGTCACATTTCTGATTCCACTTTCAAACACATTACTTCTGTTCCTGCAAGTGTCTCTCATTCTAATGAAAATTCTTGTTTGACTTGTCCAATGGCAAAATTCACTAAACTTCCATATTCTGCTAGTAAATCTCATTCCAAAGTTCCATTTCAGCTTATTCATATAGACATTTGAGGACCCTATAAAGTTCCAACTATAGGGAATCATAAGTACTTTCTCACTATAGTTGATGATTGTAGTAGAGCTGTTTGGACATATTTACTAGTCAGAAAATCAGATGCCTTTGCAACTTTCAAGTCATTTGTTACTTTTGTGAAGAAGTAGTTTGAAAAAGATATAAAAGTGGTGAGATCAGATAATGCCTTAGAATTTCTCAAAGGCTCTATAGGCCCTTATATGGACTCACTGGGAATAAAGCATCAAACTTCATGTGTTGATAGACCTCAGCAAAATGGGAGGGTAGAAAGAAAACATAGAAACATATTGGAGATAGCTAGAGCCCTAAGATTGCATGCTCATTTGCCTGTACATTATTGGGGTGACTGTGTTATCACTGCAACATATCTCATTAACAGATTTCCCACTGATGTGTTGAAATTTAAGACACCTTATGAAGTTTTATTGCAATCTAAACCTGAATACAGTCATCTAAGGGTGTTTGGTTGTTTAGCAATGGCTAGTAATCCTTCTAGAATTGCTGATAAATTTGATTCCAGAGGTGTACCTTGTTTATTTCTGGGTTAGCCACAATATCAAAAGGGGTACAAACTTCTGAATTTGTTGAATCTTACAAGGTTTGTGTCAAGAGATGTTGTCTTCTATGAGCATATATTTCCATACTCTAAAACAAGTATGTTGCAAGTTCTTCAACCTGTGCTTGCACCCATTTCTTCACCATTGTGGTATGAAGATTTTTTATCCACAACACAACCTGTTCATGAGCCCATTGTTACTGCTGATGTTGCCTCCCCTGTTCATGATTCTGCTGATACAACAGAACAGCCTACACAAGTTGAAGAAACATCTTCTGAATCTCAAAATGCACCATCTTTTATTCCAACCACAAGTGTTCAAGATACAGGCATCAGAAGATCCACTAGAGTGTCAAGTGCTCCAAGCTGGCTAAAAGATTATGTAACACCAATTCATCAACCAAAGGCTAATCAAGTGTCAGTTACTCCTTTACAGTCTCTATTTTATGCTTTTCTATGTGCTTTAGTGGCTCAGTCAGCACCTACTTACTTCAAAGAAGCAGTTTAAGAAAAAGATTGGTATAATGCAATGAATTTGGAGCTAAGAGCATTAGAGGAGAATGATACATGGGAATTACTGTTTTACCTAAAGGGAAGAAAGCTATTGCTTGTCACTAGATCTACAAAATCAAACTCAAAGCTGATGGTACACTTGACAAGAAGAAAGCTAGACTTGTAGTAAATGGGAATAGGCAAAGAAAAGGTGTTGACTATGAAGAAACTTTTGCTCCAGCGGCAAAAATGGTGACTGTTAGAGCTTTACTTGCAGTGGCAGCTATGAAAGGTTGGGAAATTTGTCAAATGGATGTATCTAATGCATTTCTACATGGTGATCTCTTTGAAGAAGTGTACATGAAAATGCCTCAAGGGTATATTGGAAAGGGGGAGAGTGTGCAAGATGTTCCTTCTGATTCAAGTTTAGTATGCAACCTCAAGAAGTTCTTGTATGGCCTCAAACAAGTACCTAGACAGTGGTTTGCCAAACTCTCTTCAGCATTGTTGTCCTTTGGTTATACTCAATCTAAAGCTGATTACTCATTGTTCATCAAGACAGATGCTAAATCCTTTACAGCAGTTCTTGTTTATGTTGATGATCTTCTAATCACTGGTTCTAGCAACACTCAGATTCAAGCTCTTAAAACACAATTAAGTACTCATTTTCACATGAAGGATTTGGGACAGATGAACTACTTCTTAGGTCTGGAGGTGTGCAAAAGTGACTAAGGCATTTTCATCCCTCATAAGAAGGACACTACTGATTTACTTCAAGAAGCTGGTTTGACTAATGCAAGACCATACAAGTTGCCTATGGATTCTCATATCAAGTTGCAAGCAGACATGGGAACTCCTTTACCTGATCCTGAAGTATACAGAAGATACATAGGCAAACTCATATAACTCACAATAACAAGACCTGACATTTGCTACACTGTGCAGTTGTTGAGCCAGTTTATGCAAAATCCTACATCAGTGCATATGCAAGCAGTGAAACACTTGATGAGATATTTGTTAAATTCACCAGGTCAAGGCATACTGTTAGCCAATGATTCAGCTGTTCATTTGACTGCCTATTGTGACAGTGATTGGGCCAGTTGTCCTATGACAAGGAGGTCCACCACTGGCTATTGTATTTTGCTGGGTCAATCACCTATTTCATGGAAATCTAAGCAGCAACAAGTGGTATCTAGATCATCAACAGAGGCTGAATACAGAGCCATGGCCCTAACATGTTGTGAAGTTACTTGGCTGGTAACGTTGTTGAAAGATTTGGGGCTCAAAGATCTTGGTCATGTAGATTTGAAATGTGATAATCAAGCTGCCATTTATATAGCTGCCAATCCAGTCTTTCATGCCAGAACAAAGCATATAGAAGTGGATTGCCATATGTAAGGGATCAAGCCAAGAATGGTGAAGTCCTACCTTCTCATGTTTCCACTAAAGACCAGCTGGCTGATGTATTTACTAAAGTTCTTCCAGCTGATCAGCATTCTAAATTAATGTCTAAGTTGGGAGCTTGCATTCCTTCCACCTCTCAACTTGAGGGGAGTGTAAAAGAGGAGTTAGTTAAAAGTTGAAGGACTCAGATGAAACATTGAGATAGTGTAGGGTCTATTTTGTATATTTTCTGTTATTTCTTTTACTCTGTTTTTCATTTGTATAAAACCTCTTGTATCTTTCATTTTGGAGTAATAAGGAGAATCATTTTCACTGTGTGAAATGTGTGTTTCTCTCTACTCATTACTGTCAACAACTTGCAAAAGCCAACTGTTTTGGCTTTTTTGTGTTTTATTTTTTGTTTATGAAGATGGTTTTATTTCATTTGACATTTTGGCAATTCGGATGGTTAGGGATTGAGATGTTTGACCTTCATAAGTCAAAATTTTTGACTTTAATCCTTTTTAATGAAGATGATTTATGACTCGAGTGAAGTTTTGTTTGATTGGATTGATAAGGGAGTCGCGGCACTAGATTGGGGGGACACACTTGAAGATAGCTTTGGGTGCGGCTCGGGGTTAGCTTACTTCCATGAAGATTCTAGCCCAAGAGTCATACATAGAGACTTAAGGTCTAGCAACATTTTGCTAGAACATGACTTTACTCCTAAAGTTTCTTATTTTGGTTTGGCTCGATCCGCTTTAGATGAAGAAAACCAATATATTTCGAAACGTATCATGGGCACTTCTGAGTACACTTTTCTTTGTCTGTTAGTATAGCACATTACAGATCAAGTTTAAAGTCAAATGAGTTTTTTCTCAGCACAAAAGTCAAATTATATGTCTTGGTTCCAAACTTTTCATTTGATTTTAGGTATGTGGCTCCCGAGTATGCAATGACAGACCATCTTCTTGTAAAGAGTGATGTATATAGCTACGGGGTGGTACTCCTGGAGCTCCTAACAGGAGGAGAACCCGTTGACATGTCAATATCATCAGGCCAAGAAACTTAGTCGCATGGGCCCATCCCCTCCTCCAAACACCAGAAGGTCTAAACTTACTTATTGATACATCACTATCCCCTGAAGTTCTCTTCGACAATACAACTAAAGTAGCAGCAGTTGCATCAATATGTGTGCAGCCCGAAGTATCACACCGACCCTTTATGGAAGAGGTGGTTCAGGCCTTGAATTGGTCTGCAATGAGTGCAAAGAAACATGAGACCTGGGCTCAAGGACTTGTAGCCAAGAGGATTTGACTTCCTTGGACTCTGATCCGCGATCCAATACTAACTTAGCCCACGGCCTAGAGACAGGCCCGTTACATTCCACCTATCCAAGCTATGAATCTCCACTTGAGGTGGAGAGCGGGTTTTCGGATCTTGGGCTAGATGTACATTCGTATAGGATAACCTCAAGTTCAGGCCTGTTGAGGCTAGGAGACGTTTGTGTTAGCCCATAATATTTGTCCATGTATTTTTATCGGGCTCAAAGCCCACATCTAGAATACTCTGATGTCTTGTATTTATGTACCGTATATGTGAATGAATGAGACCGATTCCCATACTATTTCCCTGCTTACATGGTATTAGAGCCGCCACTCGATTTTGCCGTCAGCTTCGGCCGGCGGTCCGGAGCATGAATATCCTTATCTCTCCATCGTGTGTTACCAGTTGATGTTTACATGCTTGTTTTGTTGATCGATATGCACCCACCGCCGGTCCACTCAACATCGAGAAGGATATAAAGAAGCTGCTCAATGTCGCTTAAGTGTTGTTTCGTAATGGGTTATTTTAGCAATAAATTAGCAACCATTGATGCTGCTAAGTCTAAGTCATTAATTAATTTTTTTTTCGAAGTTTTCATGTTAAATGTGTTTAGTGAAGTGGAATTATACTTACTTGGTATAATGATATATGATCTTTAGTCTAAAAAACAAAAAAAAAATGGATCGGGTGTTGTGGTAATAAGGTGGATCTTTATGTTTTTCTAGGGAAAACACGCCCTGTTTGTTTGGAAGGCTCTTTGGGGGTTGGAGTTTTAGAACAAACTTGCGTTTTCTCATATTCTCTTTTGATGTTAGTGCATGAGTTTTAGTTTTAATTTCATTTGTTATAGTTGTTGGGGATACTTTGGGTTATCCCGTTTGTTTTAGTTATAGGGGATACTTTCGGTAATCCCGTTTGGTCACGATACTTTGGTTTATCATGTTTGGTAAGGGATACTTTGGTTTATCCCATTTGGTCACGATACATTGGTTTATCCTGTTTGGTACGGATACTTTGGTTTACTCGGTTTGTTGCGTGTTTATGTGTGTTGCTGCTTGAAGATGTGCTTCCACTTGTTGTCGAATATCTTCTTCAACAATTATTTATTAGTTTTACTTTATTGTTTATAAGCTTTTAATCTCCCTGAGCTTTAGCGATTTCGCCACTCGGACAGTGGGGGAGTGTTAGCCTATAGTATTTGTCCATGTATTTGTATAGGGCTCAAAGCACACATCTAGAGTACTCTGTAGTCTTGTATTTATGTATTGTATTATGTGAATGAATGAGAGACCGATTTCCATACTATTTCCCTATTTACAGTTTTCAGATTTAGGAAAAGATGAAGATATTTTCAAGTGGTAGTATGAGCGATTATGGAGACTTTTTCAAGTTATTGTCATGATCACGTTGACTTTTTCAAGTTATTGTCATGTATCAATCTTTGTTTAAATTTTCTTGATTTTTCGTGCACCGGTTCTTTTATCGACCTAACCGAGTCGTCGGTTGAACCGTCATGTGGAACCGGTTTTAAGCAAAAAATGACAGCATCTAAACATGGAAATTCAAATCCTACAGATACAAAAAGCTTTTAAATCTAACCAAACAACCGTTAATCAGCTCCAAAAACACCCCTAAACATACCCAAACACTCCTAAAAAGCTCCAAACAGCTCTTAAACATTAGAAATTCAATACCAAAGCCATACTTTCAAATAAAACTACAGGGGTCCCAAACTTTAAAAAAACGAAAGGGATGAGTGGGTGGCCCAACTGGATTTAACAAAATGGGTCGACCTGGGACAACAAAAGAACCGCCGGTTCATAAACAAGCAAACCCGAGTCATATCTGGCCATGTTCCTGGTTCAAACCGGGTTATAAAACAATGACCTCTTAAACAAAGACAAAATGAATTCAACGGTTTAGATAGTGTTTGTTTAAGCACAATCATGTGCCCCTGCAATTTAGTATATGTATCATATCATCTTCTTGTATCATGGTGAATGTGTGTGCGTTTTAATGCTCGATCATGGTGAATGCGTAACAAGATTTTTTAGATCAATCCGTAGGTTGGATTTTATTTTTCAGTTTTGTATTTGTGTATGTACGTTTGTTGTGGTGATTTAACAAGATGGGTTAAATTTGGTGATGGGTTTGTAATAATTCGTTGGATGAAGTTGTGAATGACACAAACATGCTTATGTTGAGTCTTTGCTTAGAAGAAGAAGCTAATAAAACATAATAATAACAGGAGAAAAATGAAGAAGATGAAGTGACGACTATGAAGACGAAAATAAGGCATGTAGGGCAGGTGGCTCCTTTTGGGGAAAATGTTGCCTAATAGTAACAAAGTTTGATAATTGTTCCAATTAAGTAATTAAAATTTTAACTTAACCACAAAAACCATCTAAGTTTCAATATTATTCCATTACTGTGTAATTGTTCAAAAAAACTATCTTTAAGATATTCATATGTACATTGTTTGGTTGTACTTTAACAATAAATACCCACCCCTCCCATTATGCACATGTGAAAAAAGATATATGCCATAAAATAATAACCAAGTTTGAAATGTGTTTCATTTTAGTCACTCAAACATAAAAATTACATAATAATAGAACACTATTAAAAGTTTGAGTGCTAAAATGGAACACTCTTCAAACTTGATTATTATTTTCTAATCAAAAGAAATTTACAGTGACTAAATTGGAACAAAACTGAAAGTTGGTTAATATTTGATGATTTTCTACTTTCATTTTTTATTTTCTTGAGTACATTACATAAATGGTCCTTGTGTTTTGGCAAAACTTCATCCACCGTTCTTCAAAATTTAATGTTGCATTCATTGTCCCTATCTTTGCAAAGAATAACATGGCTGGTCCATTGGTTGGATGGCCATCTATTTTGCCGTTAAACCTTATGCACGTGATAACACGCGAGGGTAAAACCGTCCATTCTCTTATGTAACTTACTTATACTTAATATTTTTTTTCTTTCCCAATAAAATCAAATTACTCCTCTTTTCGCATTCAATTTTCTCTCTCTCCAATACTCTTTCCCACCTAAACATTTTCATCTTCCATTGAAAACTCTAGTTTAATCAAGGTTGATCATACACACAATGGTGTTATCTAGAATACGTGACGCCGATAAAAATGACACACTCGTGGACTATGCTTATATTTATGGTAAGATACTATGATGTTTTTGTTTTATGTCAATTTTGATCATCGAAAACATGGTTAACAATGATTAATGATATTTTTCTATGAAAACCCAGATTAATAATGTGTTGATGCGTTCGCACGAGGTTTTAAATTTGTAAACAAGAATTACTGGTTAACTAGGAACACATTCGGGTAAGTATACCCTAGTCAAGTTGTAGTATAGGTTTTGGTAAATCAAGGTCATCCCAAGAGACTTGGTTGCACTACAAGTGTCGTTTGTTTGTTTAAGCAAGTAACAAGGTCGTGGTTATGATTGTCACGGATCAAACCACTAAGAAAAGCAATATGGGAAGAAGCACACAAAGAACATACATGTTTAGACTAATGATCACAATTTTAGTTTCGAAAAAATATTATCAAAGATAGAACCTATAATAATAGTTTAGTGTTTTATAAATCAAATATGCATAAGCCTCAATCAAGTGGTCATGTCATGAGCCTTATGCCTAAACCAACAACAACAAAGAATCCTTTTGGCCTTAGACTTTGGTGTTATTAATTCGATAAGTTCCACTTACTTGAAAGATAATTAGAACACATATTCAAAAGATTCCTTTCGGCCTTAATCCAAATTAAACCTTTACTTGTTATGTTTATTAATTCTCTTGCACAATCGTCACAAAGTACAAGACCAAAATCATTCGTTGACTAATGAATTGGAACTAACCATTATTAAGAATCCTTTCGACATTAAACTCAACAATGATCAACCAAAACAATAAACAAGAACAAGTTCCAATTTAACCAAATATGATGTTATCAACATATTCCAAACAAACACTACAATTATCCAAAAATCCTTTTATCACAAGTTCTCATATGAAATAAACAAGTATCAAGATAACATTCACAAGACAAGAACACATCACAAGAATCACATAATCAACACAACCAAAGAACCAAACATAAATAATAGAATTCAACATCAAAAAAGTAACAAGGATGTACCTAAAGTAAGATTACATTAGGCAAGGGTGAAGAATTATAGCACTCCTTCAAGCCTCCAATAAAGTACAATAGTTCTACCAAGCCGGAAAATCATATCCAAACGCCTTCATCAGCCCTTGAGCCCACTACACAAATTGGGCAGAGGTTTGTGGTCTTTTGGGGAAGATAAGTTGGTGAAAATACGTCCTTAAGGGTGGAGGCTCGAATTTCACACCTTTGGGGAAGGTAAGTTGAGAGGGGATGTGTTCTCTCAAGTTGGGGTGGTGTGAGAGAAGTTCTCTCAAGTTGGGATGGATGAAATGAGGTGCCAAATGGGTCTATTTATACTTGAACCAAGGCCTAGGGTATTTGATAATGCTCAGATTGTACATGTTTTTAGTAGCGTTATGTGTGCTTTTGTATATATTATTTGGTTATATTTGTACGATTTCAGTGCTTAATCGTATCAAAAGATGTTTTTCTAGTGTTTATAACCAAGTGCAGGAAAACGGAAGGAAACGTAAAGGAATGTTCAACAATTAGAAGATTCCCGTTTCAATGAAGCATGTCAAGCACAAATCAGTATCTCAAGTACCATAGAAGACCAAAGTGATTGAAGAACCAAGATTCTACAAGTCAAAACGAAGTAAAGATCAATTTTCCGTAACTCAGGAAGACCAAACGGATCGGTTGGAAGATGACCAAAATGCCAATCCAACCGTTCGGTTGCCGCCCGCAACCGATATGGTTGGAACCCTTGTAGAAGACCAACCGGATCGGTTGGTCATGTGACCGATTCGGTTGGAGAACCTGTTTCTGCCAAATCTTCATCACTAAGTTTCCACTTTGTATCCAAACAATTCTAGGTCCTTCCCTTGGTGTATTCTAGTCCCTTCCTAACTCCTTGGAGGCCAAGTTTAGCAATTAATACCCTAGGCCTTGGAACTAGTATAAATAGAGACCTCTTGTCAGCATACGAGACACACACTTCAATACAACTCTCTCTACTCATCAAACAAAGCTCTTAAGCTCTCGAATTCATCCTTAGAAGTCCAGGAAAGTTTGGAGTTCCAGAAGTTCCACATTTGGAGGCCAAAACACCAAGGAGTCTACCCCAATACTTAGGGAATCAATACTTCACCATTTGTAATCTTATTCCAAGCATTGTAAGACTCTTAGTCATGTTTTCTAATGTTCAAAGTTCTGAGTTTATGTTCGTGTTTGCTATGAGTGGCTAGTTTCTTTATACACTTGCTTAAATGATGTTGATTATCATATGATTAGTTAGTGATTGTGTTAACATGTTTTAATTCAGTTTCAAGTTGATTCTAAGATCCAATTGTGCTAAAGTTTCATAGTGACATTTGCTAATCAAGTTTGACTAGTTGATAGTAATTGTAGAGGTCGAAAGAACATATTGTTGTTCAACTAGCTATAATCATTTTGTTTATGGATGGTTGTTTTTACCCATTATTCTTGATTAAACAAAGGAACTAAGGTGTGGTTGTAGTAAAAACGCTTTTTGATTATCAAGTTCGATTGATTGGAAACATCTAAAAGGTCGTAAGATTAGTTGTTGACAATCAATTGTAGCCTTTTGTATATAATCGGGTACCTTTTGTATTGACCATTTCTTAAGCAATTTGATAAACAAGGTGATGTTTTTGTGTTTAAGTTTACGAAAATAAACTTATGATACTTGAATTGATCTTGAATTGATTGGTTAAACTTAATGCTTGTTTTTATGAACTAAAATCTTGACGAAGGTTTAACTTGTAAGAACAATAGATTAGAACACCAACTAATTATCATAACCAACATGTTAAGAGGTTAACACAATCATTCTAATCAAGGATAAGAAACAAGTTTAAGCAACTGTAGTTTTTAATCATCTAAATTTCATTATATCCATTTGCGTTGTTATATGTTTTGGATTGTCTTTGTTGATTTAAACTTGTTAATCAGATTCACTCAAATCCCTGCGAACGATCCCGACTTACCTTCATAATCTTGCTATAACGGACGAGTGCACTTGCTCGTATGTGTTATTGGTAAAATTGGTAATTCGTCTTTTATAAATTTAATTGTGTTTCAGCACGTAGCACATCAAGTTCTTGGCGCCGTTGCCGGGGATTTGATTGTGTTTCAGCAAGTTTTAAATCCACATCAGTCGATTCATTCCAAAAAAAAAAAAAAAGTTCTCTCAGAAACTTCAACCGATCCTGTCGCCTCACAACCAAACCGGTTACCCCAAAAACCATCCAAACTAATCTATCCAATCAGTCGCACCTCGCAACCGATCCGGTTACCCCTCTCTGTCCAAAAAACTGTTTTCGTTGTTTGTCCGTGTGTTTAGATATTGTCTGGATTCTCTAGGTCATTGTATGAACACTCGTGCAGTGGGAATAGAACCAATTTCACCTCTTACCAACCCTCAACGTTTGATTCGAAGAAGAAGAAGAACACCCTTCATACCATTGGAAAATCGTGTACCTAGAACACCAAATCCACCATTTGATAACCTCGTAGAAGCGTAAGTCGTTTACAACCCTTTCACCAATTTACCTTTTCCCATGGCGGTTAATCAACCCATGTGGGGAACCAACCGAGCCGTAGCACAAACCCCTGGGAGTGCTATAGTTGCTGTCAACCTTGGTGACAACTTCACCGTGAAGGGTCATCATCTTTCCATGATCAAAGACCGTCAATTCGATGGCCGTGGGCGGACCGATCCGCATAACCACATTGCCGAATTCATAGAAATTTGCGGTATGTTTCGTTATGGCGACACCAATGTCAATGCCATCAAACTCAAACTTTTTCCATCATCACTCACCGGAGATGCTAAAGTATGGTACAATGAAATAACCCCAGGAATTATCAACACTTGGGAGGAGATGAGGCAAGCCTTTGTAAGAAGATTCTTTCCACCTGCCATGTTTGATCGATTAATGAGAGAAATTCGTGCTTTCACACAAAATCCCAACGAATCACTTGTCGAAGCTTGGCTTTGGATGAAAGATTTGCTTCGCAGTTGTCATGGACATGGATTATCCAAAGGAACCATTATCCAAATCTTTTACCATGGGCTAGATTAAATCTCTCAAGGCATCCTTCATGTTGGAGGAATTTTTCTCTATAAGACTCCTAACGATGCACACCAATTACTCGAAGATCGAATACTTCTAAAACTCGATTGGTCTAAAGATTCCAAAACCAAACCTCTTCGAAAAACTGTTTCTTTTGTCAAAAACACCGATACCTCAAAACTCATGGAGAAAATGGAAGCCTTAACCTCAAAAATCGACTCGTAATACAAAGATATCAAATAAGAAATGAAGGAAATGCGAGACGGATGCAACAATTGTGGAGGAAATCACCCGTCGTCTGAGTGCAACGATAAACCTATGGGTGGACCTAACGAAGGAGAAGCGAATTATGTCCAGGGAGGATATCGTGGAGGAGGATATCGTAGTAATTATTACGGTCGAAATTATGGAAATTGGAAAGATCGCCGACTAAGGGATGACAACCGTGATTCTCAACCACCAACTGACAATCCACCACCACAAAACTCCGACAAAAAGATGGAAGAATCCGAATTCAAAAAAACCATGAGAGAATTCGTGGCTGCTCAAAAATCTGCAAATGATTTTTATCAAAAACCAATTTTTCAATCTCAAAGCCAAAGTTGAGTAGGGACGGAGAAATCATCAAGCATCTATCGAAGATCTTGAAAACAAAATTGGCAGACTTTCTGACCAACATTCCTCTCGACCATCTGGTTCGTTACCAAGTAACACCCAATCCAACTCAAAGCCATCAAATGATAAAACGTACCGTCCACCACAAACGAGAAATGAACATATCAATGTTGTCTTCGCAAGAAGTGGTCTCTCGTACAATCCACCTAAAAATCCTAATGAAAACACTCCTATCACCCGAGATAGTGAGGATGAAGCCGAGGAAACCAATACAACTCAAACCACCACAAAGAAAACCACACCACCTGTCAAGGCGTACACACCAAAAATTCCATATCCTCAACGCCTTAAGAAAGAAAAAATGGAAGAGCGTTATAAGAAGTTCATTGAAATAATCAAAGAGGTTAGACTCAATGTTCCTCTCGTTGATGTCTTAGCCGGAATGCCCAATTACGGGAAATTCTTGAAAGAACTTCTTAATAACAAAAGCAAGCTAGAGCAAATATCAGCTACCTTCCTTAACGAAGAATGCTCAGCCATTGTCCAAAACAAAATCCCACCAAAGCTCGGAGATCCTGGGAGCTTTCTTATTCCATGTACTTTCGGGAATAATATTCAATGCAATGCTTTAGCCGATCATGGCGCAAGTATCAATTTGATGCCTTATTCACTGTATTCCAAGTTATGCAATAACAGCCTTTAACCAAAAAAAATGAGCATTCGATTAGCAAATCATTCTTATCAATATCCTGTGGGTATTGCCGAGAATATGCTTGTTCAAGTCGGTAAATTCATTTGTCCCGTGGACTTTGTAATCTTAGAAATGGAAGAAGATAGTAAAGTACCACTCATCTTAGGAAGACCTTTCCTAAATACCGCCGATGCAATCTGTTAATACAAATTAGCCGTAAAAACATTTATTTATATTTTACGATCTTCTAATGTTTTGTCGATAACAAACATAAAATCATTTTAACGAAACAAATAAAATACGTAAATAGTTTGAGTGAATAGTTTCCAGACACACATACGTTTTCACATAAAACACTAAAACAAATATAAGTGATTTTATGATTTAGATATATACGTACAACAACTAGTGTTTACATATTGGGTTAGCATATACTTAAACTAAGTATACTAAAATGGGTAAAAACAAGTGTATACTAAAATAGGTAAAAACAAGTATATACTAAATGGGTAAAAACTAGCAAACGGTATTGACCCATAACCCATGGTTTTATATATACCACTTAACCAAGTTCATTGTATCTAGAAAGAAAACCATGGATCAACCCATAACCCATGACCCATGACCCATAACTAAAAATACCCATGGGCAAAGAGGAGCGTTCCACGGATCCCTGGCTTTGTGCTAGCCGGATCCCTTGTGGGAGGGATCCGCGGGATCCGGGGAACAGTAGAGAATTTTCTCTATAAATAGAGAGCTATTTCTTCCTTTCTACTCACTAATTTACACACATACTTCCCAAAGTATTATAACCCTCTAACCTCAGATCCAAGTGATCTATGTAGTTTGTCTTTTGTTTTTGTGTGATCTTCCAGGTTCCTCTTAAAGGCTAGATCACCACTTCTTGAAGACGAGAAAGCTCAAGTCCATGAGTTGCCATATTTCGTCATCATCAAGACAACTAAGGTTCTCTTGTTGATAGTTCTTTCTTTCTCCATAGATGTTGGGTCGAAGGCATTAGTGAAGAATGCCGAAAGTGTCAAGATGAAAGCATTAGTGAAAGGTGCTCATCATCCGTGTCAAAGAATTAGTGAAGAATGCTAAAGGTGTCAAGATGAAGGCATTAGTGAAGGGTGCCAAGCGTTGTGTCAAAGGCATTAGTGAAGGATGCCGAAGAATCAAATCAAGTCGCATTTGGGAAGAATGCCTACATCGTATAATCGATGAGGTGCATCGTTATACATATAAGTATTTGTTTATTTCCAAGGATGGTGATATCCTTGATGGTGTTGTAACAAGGAGTGGATCTCCTTGATATTAGGTGTTGTGTTGTGAAGGGTAGTAGTTCCTCCATAGTAATGGAACTAGGTTCTTAGCCTAGTACCTAATAAATGGTAGGCGACGTTGTGATAGGATTAGTTCTCCTTGGTGTGAAAGAACTCGATGGTTAGCCTAGCACCGTATAAAGGGTAGACGACGTTGTATTAGGTGTGGTTCGCCTTGGTGTGAAGGAACTCGGTATTTAGCTTTGTACCGGAAAAAGGTTAAGCGACGTTGTGAAGGCTTCTCCGCCATAAGGAGTTGGTGTAGTGCTTACAAACTCTCGAGTAGGTGACTCGGGGAGTGGAGTAGGGCAAGGAAGGTGTCCTTGTAGCCGAACCACTATAAATACTTGTGTCGTGGTGAGGTGCTGCTTACTCTTTATCTTTCATTACATGTTTATATATCTATCTATCAACGTCCAACATAAACAACCAAATAGATTGACATAAGTCTATCTAAATATTTAAATGGAAGTTTTAAATTGGTAAAACTATTCAACCCCCCCTTTTTGTGCATTGTGCTTTTTATTGCACACATATATTACCTCCTCATTAGCATTGTTTGACACATCTTCACTGCTGAAGAAACTGTCACCAGTTAGCCGGATCCCTCCAAAATGCCTAGCTGGATCCCTCCAAGAAGGGAACCGTGGGATCCATGGATTAGAAGCACAAACTTCTACTAACTTGAGTTTATTTGTAGGGAATTATGCACTATACTCTTGTTTTCTAACCTTTACTTTGTAGATTTTCAAAATACATATGAAGATTTTGACACCATAAAGATAGGGGGAGCTTTATGTCAAACGATATTGCAAAAACATTTGCAACTTAATCCGATTTTGGATTATACTTCATGACACCCCATTGCAACTTTGGAATCTTCAAGGGGGAGCACGTATTCGTCACTTTCACGAACCATTTGCAAACATATTTGCAAACAACATTAGTTATTTTACGTCATGTCCTTGACGCCTCTCAAAGGGATGGAGTCGTCAAGGGGGAGTTAAGACGAGTACCATTTCCGTCACTTGCTCTCTTTACATTTTTACATACTTTTTCTTATACAAATTGTGTGAGTTTCTTTTAACACTTTTTGTTTCGACAAAAAAGGGGGAGAAGAAAGTAAAAACTACTAATACAAATTTGCTACGAATTTTAGTTTTTCTTAAAATAATTTTATGTTTTGTCATCAACAAAAAGGGGAGATTGTTAATACAAATAAGCCGTAAAATCGTTTATTTATATTTTACGATCTTCTAATGTTTTGTCGATAACAAACATAAAATCATTTTAACGAAACAAATAAAATACGTAAATAGTTTGAGTCAATAGTTTCCTAACACACTTACGTTTTCACATAAAACACTAAAACAAATATAAGTGATTTTATAATTTAGATATATATGTACAACAACTAGTGTTTACATATTGGGTTAGCATATACTTAAACTAAGTATACTAAAATGGGTAAAAACAAGTGTATACTAAAATGGGTAAAAACAATTATATATAAATTGGGTAAAAACTAGCAAATGGTATTGACCCATAACCCATGGTTTTATATACACCACTTAACCAAGTTCATTGTATCTGGAAAGAAAACCATGGATCAACCCATAACCCATGACCCATGACCCATAACCAAAAATACCCATGGGCAAAGAGGAGCGTTCCACGGATCCCTGGCTTTGTGCTAGCCGGATCCCTTGAAGGAGGGATCCGCGGGATCCAGGGAACAGTAGAGAATTTTCTCTATAAATAGAGAGCCATTTCTTCCTTTCTACTCACTAATTTACACGCATACTTCCCAAAGTATTATAACCCTCTAACCTCAGATCTAAGTGATCTATGTAGTTTGTCTTTTTTTTTGTGTCATCTTCCAGGTTCTTCTTAAAGGTGAGATCACCACTTCTTGAAGACGAGCAAGCTCAAGTCCATGAGTTGCCATGCTTCGTCATCATCAAGACAACTAAGGTTCTCTTGTTGATAGTTCTTTCTTTCTCCATAAATGTTGGGTCGAAGGCATTAGTGAAGAATGCCGAAAGTGTCAAGATGAAAGCATTAGTGAAAGGTGCTCATCATCCGTGTCAAATCTTTAGTGAAGAATGCTAAAGGTGTCAAAGGCATTAGTGAAGGATGCCGAAGAATCAAATCAAGTCGCATTTGGGAAGAATGGATGCATTGTATAATCGATGAGGTGCATCGTTATACATATAAGTATTTGTTTATTTCCAAGGATGGTGATATCCTTGATGGTGTTGTAACAAGGAGTGGATCTCCTTGATATTAGGTGTTGTGTTGTGAAGGGTAGTAGTTCCTCCATAGTAATGGAACTAGGTTCTTAGCCTAGTACCTAATAAATGGTAGGCGACGTTGTGATAGGATTAGTTCTCCTTGGTGTGAAAGAACTCGATGGTTAGCCTAGCACCGTATAAAGGGTAGACGACGTTGTATTAGGTGTGGTTCGCCTTGGTGTGAAGGAACTCGGTATTTAGCTTTGTACCGGAAAAAGGTTAAGCGACGTTGTGAAGGCTTCTCCGCCATAAGGAGTTGGTGTAGTGCTTACAAACTCTCGAGTAGGTGACTCGGGGAGTGGAGTAGGGCAAGGAAGGTGTCCTTGTAGCCGAACCACTATAAATACTTGTGTCGTGGTTAGGTGCTGCTTACTCTTTATCTTTCATTACATGTTTATATATCTATCTATCAACGTCCAACATAAACAACCAAATAGATTGACATAAGTCTATCTAAATATTTAAATGGAAGTTTTAAATTGGTAAAACTATTCAACCCCCCCTTTTTGTGCATTGTGCTTTTTATTGCACACATATATTACCTCCTCATTAGCATTGTTTGACACATCTTCACTGCTGAAGAAACTGTCACCAGTTAGCCGGATCCCTCCAAAATGCCTAGCTGGATCCCTCCAAGAAGGGAACCGTGGGATCCATGGATTAGAAGCACAAACTTCTACTAACTTGAGTTTATTTGTAGGGAATTATGCACTATACTCTTGTTTTCTAACCTTTACTTTGTAGATTTTCAAAATACATATGAAGATTTTGACACCATAAAGATAGGGGGAGCTTTATGTCAAACGATATTGCAAAAACATTTGCAACTTAATCCGATTTTGGATTATACTTCATGACACCCCATTGCAACTTTGGAATCTTCAAGGGGGAGCACGTATTCGTCACTTTCACGAACCATTTGCAAACATATTTGCAAACAACATTAGTTATTTTACGTCATGTCCTTGACGCCTCTCAAAGGGATGGAGTCGTCAAGGGGGAGTTAAGACGAGTACCATTTCCGTCACTTGCTCTCTTTACATTTTTACATACTTTTTCTTATACAAATTGTGTGAGTTTCTTTTAACACTTTTTGTTTCGACAAAAAAGGGGGAGAAGAAAGTAAAAACTACTAATACAAATTTGCTACGAATTTTAGTTTTTCTTAAAATAATTTTATGTTTTGTCATCAACAAAAAGGGGAGATTGTTAATACAAATAAGCCGTAAAATCGTTTATTTATATTTTACGATCTTCTAATGTTTTGTCGATAACAAACATAAAATCATTTTAACGAAACAAATAAAATACGTAAATAGTTTGAGTCAATAGTTTCCTAACACACTTACGTTTTCACATAAAACACTAAAACAAATATAAGTGATTTTATAATTTAGATATATATGTACAACAACTAGTGTTTACATATTGGGTTAGCATATACTTAAACTAAGTATACTAAAATGGGTAAAAACAAGTGTATACTAAAATGGGTAAAAACAATTATATATAAATTGGGTAAAAACTAGCAAATGGTATTGACCCATAACCCATGGTTTTATATACACCACTTAACCAAGTTCATTGTATCTGGAAAGAAAACCATGGATCAACCCATAACCCATGACCCATGACCCATAACCAAAAATACCCATGGGCAAAGAGGAGCGTTCCACGGATCCCTGGCTTTGTGCTAGCCGGATCCCTTGAAGGAGGGATCCGCGGGATCCAGGGAACAGTAGAGAATTTTCTCTATAAATAGAGAGCCATTTCTTCCTTTCTACTCACTAATTTACACGCATACTTCCCAAAGTATTATAACCCTCTAACCTCAGATCTAAGTGATCTATGTAGTTTGTCTTTTTTTTTGTGTCATCTTCCAGGTTCTTCTTAAAGGTGAGATCACCACTTCTTGAAGACGAGCAAGCTCAAGTCCATGAGTTGCCATGCTTCGTCATCATCAAGACAACTAAGGTTCTCTTGTTGATAGTTCTTTCTTTCTCCATAAATGTTGGGTCGAAGGCATTAGTGAAGAATGCCGAAAGTGTCAAGATGAAAGCATTAGTGAAAGGTGCTCATCATCCGTGTCAAATCTTTAGTGAAGAATGCTAAAGGTGTCAAAGGCATTAGTGAAGGATGCCGAAGAATCAAATCAAGTCGCATTTGGGAAGAATGGATGCATTGTATAATCGATGAGGTGCATCGTTATACATATAAGTATTTGTTTATTTCCAAGGATGGTGATATCCTTGATGGTGTTGTAACAAGGAGTGGATCTCCTTGATATTAGGTGTTGTGTTGTGAAGGGTAGTAGTTCCTCCATAGTAATGGAACTAGGTTCTTAGCCTAGTACCTAATAAATGGTAGGCGACGTTGTGATAGGATTAGTTCTCCTTGGTGTGAAAGAACTCGATGGTTAGCCTAGCACCGTATAAAGGGTAGACGACGTTGTATTAGGTGTGGTTCGCCTTGGTGTGAAGGAACTCGGTATTTAGCTTTGTACCGGAAAAAGGTTAAGCGACGTTGTGAAGGCTTCTCCGCCATAAGGAGTTGGTGTAGTGCTTACAAACTCTCGAGTAGGTGACTCGGGGAGTGGAGTAGGGCAAGGAAGGTGTCCTTGTAGCCGAACCACTATAAATACTTGTGTCGTGGTTAGGTGCTATCCACATTCCAGTGATGACACTTGTTTCAACATCGGTATCCTTGTAGCCGAACCACTATAGCCGAACCCCCCATTCTAGTTTTCCACACAATCATCAAAGTGAAAGGAAAAGAACTCAACCTTGGAGTTGGAGAAGATCGAATCACCTTTCTAATCGATAAAGCGATGCGCTATCCACATTCCAGTGATGACACTTGTTTCAACATCGATGTTATCAATGAAGTCACTTACGAAGAATTGGATGCGTTGCTCAACGAATCCGATCCATTCATGACTACTTCTGAAAAAATCAATTAGACAGACTTTGACAAAGAGTTTGATGATTTCATGAAAGTAGAGTTCGAAGGAGATAACACGGAAGAGGAAGAAATGGAGGAAGAAAACTTTGAAGCAATAACTTTTGATGACGAGATGAGAATAAAATCCTCTATCGAAAAACCACCAACAGATCTCGTGCTCAAACCTCTGCCTGATCATCTTGAATATGTTTACTTGGAGGAAAACTCACTTCTTCCAGTAGTCATATCTTCATTACTCGAGGACAATGAGAAAGAAAGTTTAGTTTCTATCCTCAAAAGTCACAAACAAGCTTTCGCTTGAAAAACATCTGATATTCCAGGAATTAGTCCCAATTTCTGCAAACACAAAATCAATTTCGAAGATGGAATCAAACCTGTTGTTGAACGTCAACGTCGACTCAATCCCAACATGAAAGAAGTTGTCAAAAAGGAAATCATAAAACTTCTCGATGCTGGTATAATTTACCCAATCGAAGATAGTCCTTGGGTGAGTCCCGTTCACTGTGTTCCCAAAAAATGAGGGATAACGGTTGTGATAATGAACGGAATGAACTAGTCTCGACACCAATCAATCCTAATGACCAAGAAAAGACCACTTTCACTTGACCTTTTGGAACCTACACAAAGGTGTATGATAGCCATATTTCAAGACATGCTCGAAACCTCCATGGAAGTTTTCATGGATGACTTTTCAGTCTTTGGAAACTCATTTGAAGCTTGTCTTTCCAATCTTGATAAAATGCTCGAAAGGTGCGAAGCTGCACCCCTTGTCCTTAACTGGGAAAAATGTCACTTCATGGTGACCGAAGGAATTGTGCTTGGCCACAAGATCTCCAGTGCAGGCATGGAAGTAGGCAAAGCAAAAATCGACATTATCACGAAACTTCCACCACCAACTAACGTCAAAGCCGTTAGAAGTTTTTTAGGACATGTCGGTTTCTACCGCTGCTTTATCAAAGATTTTTCTAAAATATCTCGCCCGATGACAAAACTTCTCAAGAAAGATTCTATCTTTAAGTTCAATGCAGATTGCATAAAAGCATTTGAAACGTTGAAATCTCAACTAACTAGTGCTCCGATCATGGTTTCACCTAATTGGTCACTACCCTTCGAACTTATGTGCGATGCCAGCGATTTTGCTGTTGGAGCCGTCTTAGGCCAACGAGAAGGAAAACACTTTCGGCCCATATATTTTGCTAGCAAGACACTGAGTAGTGTTCAGCAGAATTATACTGTCACAGAAAAGGAATTACTGGCAGTAGTTTTCGCCTTCGACAAATTCCAATCCTACCTTGTGCTCTAAAAAACAGTCGTGTTCACCGATCACTCAACACTCAAATATCTGTTCACCAAGCAAGATGCTAAACCGCATCTTATCTGATGGATTCTGCTACTCCAAGTATTTGACATCGAAATCAAAGATAAGAAAGGAGCAGAGAATCTAGCCGCTGATCATTTATCAAGTCTTGAAAATCCAAATCTTGAGGAGTTAAAGGAAGAAGAAATCGATGATTACTTCCCCGATGAAACTCTCTTGACCATCAATGGAAATGATGATCCTTGGTTTGCTGACTTTGCGAACTATCTCGCTGGAGGAGTTCTCAGAAAAGATTTAACTCACTCTCAAAGGAGCAAATTCTTTTCGAAACATAAATACTACTTTTGGGAAGAACCATATCTTTTCAAAATGTGTCATGACGGAATGATCCGAAGATGTGTTTCTGGTTTCGAAACCCGCAAGATTCTTGACGAATGTCATCATGGCCCAACTGGGGGACATTATGGTCCTTCCATCACAGCTAAAAAAGTTTTTAATGCTGGTTTCTATTGTCCAACAATATTTAAAGAAGCACATACACTTGTTCAGAATTGTGATGCTTGCCAAAGAATGACCAACCTTTTGCGAAGAGACGAAATGCCGTTGACAAGCATTCAAGTGTGTTAGATATTCGATATTTGGGGAATAGATTTCATGGGACCGTTCCCTAAATCGAATACATTCTAGTTGTTATAGATTACGTGTCCAAATGGGCAGAAGCTGAAGCTTTACCAACAAACGATGCTCACGTCGTCGTTAATTTTCACAAAAAGCTTTTTGCTCGTTATGGAATCCCCAAAGCCTTGATAAGCGATCGAGTAACCGATTTCTGTAACCAACAAATGGAGAAAACCATGAAAAGATATGGCGTTCATCATCGATTCGCGACTGCTTATAATCCACAAACCAGTGGCTAAGTTGAAAACACCAACAGAGCTCTTAAAAGAATACTCGAGAAAACAGTGAAGGACAATCCTTCAGTGTGGTCAAAGAAACTTGACGATGCTTTGTGGGTGTTTCGTACGGCTTACAAAACTCCTATTGGCACAACTCCTTACAGACTCTTGTATGGAAAAACTTGTCATTTTCCGTTCGAAGTTGAACATCATGCTTACTGGACTCTCAGAAACTGTAACACCAATCTCAAAATAGCTGGAGATAAGAGATTCTTGGAACTCGACGAATTAAGACTTCGAGCATACGAAAATTCTAAATTGTATAAGGCCAGAACAAAAGCTTATCACGACAAAAAGCTAAGAGTTCGAAAAGAATTCAAAGGTAGAGATAAAGTTCTGCTCTTCAACATGAAATTCAAATTCAAAGCTCCTAAATTACATCCAAGATGGTTGGACCATATATCGTTAAACATGGATATCCATCCGGTTATGTTTAACTTTATGACATACAAGGTGGAAGTTTCATTATTAATGGGCACCGAATCAAGTTATACTACGATAAGGAGCAAATGAATGAAATTTCAGTTGCAACAATTGCCCACGAAAATGAATTCGAAACCATCACCTTCGTAGCACCTTTTCCTGGAAGAAACCCACAAGTTGTTCCTTGGAAAACATCTGCTGAGTTCATTTGGAATGATATTGATGCTACTGGCGAAGAATTCATGTATATCCTGGAACTTTTCAAAATGTTCAAGGCTGCATCTGTGGCCAAGTAAATTCGGGAGGATTCGAGTCAGGCTGATAACTCGGTAATAAAACAAGCGCTTCTTGGGAGGCAACCCGTGTGTTTTCGATTTGATTTTCTGTGGTCACGCCCCAAAGTTTAAACCTTTGGTTGAACTTAAGTGGGGGGGGGTGCCACAACCTAATCAAACTCTTTTTTTGTATATAAGATTTTGCGCAGGTAATGATTACTCCAGTGGACGCTAGGGATGAAGAAAATTAAGCTGAGAAACTCATTGGAATAACTGGTTTCATCTTCATTTTTCCCTATTTCAATACTTTGAAGTTCGTTTTCCACATTGAGGACAATGTTTAACTTAAGTGTGGGGGGGGGGGGGTGAATAGGAAAATTAGAGTTTTCAAGCTTAAAATTAAAATTTGTTTGCCCTTATGATCTAGTTACTTTTCACTCTTTTAGAATAATATATTAGAATAACTGGATCAAACCACTGGTGAAACTGGTAATATCTGAAACTTTGAGATGTGTTCCGATTAATATTGCAATCCATTCTGGGATCGATAAACATTTGCAAGCACAAATTATAGCCCTGTCCACTAAATTGTGGGGATTTGAGCCTGTTTTATATAAAGCATACATCTTTTATGCTTGGATCTTTTGCTATGAATGTGCCGGTGATTTTGTTTATTCTAGAATTTGTACTTGTAAATCATTATTAGACTGCAGTGAGATCGCATTCGTGCGATATAAGTAAATTCGTGTGATGAAGAGGCACCTTAGGATTTAACCCAAATGGCCTTCCATTTTTCATATCATGCTATATTAGCTAGCCACATCGGTTAGTTAACTACCCACATGGACCCATTTGTAGCGCTCATCTTTAGCGCTAGATACCCCTAGTTACACCCTCTAAGCCATCCTTTTCGTTTTTGATAAATCCAGAAAAATTCAAAAATATTTTACACTTTAAACCTTAGTCTAACCCTTGTCAATGTCTAAACGGTTGGTTGCTAATCACCCGGAAAGTGAAGATTATTCAACTGATTATGAGTACCGCATCTTATTAGTTGATTGAATCATTTCATGAAAAAAAAATGTTGAAAGTATGAATGTAATAGCCATTGTGCTATGTTCGAAGAAAATTTGTCATGGCGAATCAAAGCGAAGAGCTGTGGAAATCCGAAGAAAAGAAAATGAAGCTATAATCATTTATTGGTTTGCAGATTATTTGGTAGCTAGCAACACAGGTATTAGACTTGATTTTATTTTTATTTTAAAACCAATTTCATAAATATTCTCATGCCTTATCCATACCCTTAACCCTAAGCCATTACATTATAACCCGAATAAAAGTTCTCTTTAGATGTTTTTGCTTGGTGCTCACGCCACGTCAGTGGAGTTTTGTTTCTTGTACAAGCTTATGGTAATAATCTAATCATGACTGAGCAATGAGTGTGATTTATCCTGTTACTCCACTAAAAATTGAGTGATTGAGTGAATTATATTTCGTTCCTTTTTCGTGAGGTGTTTTGAAATGTTAATCATCTTGAAAGTTTCACTCTTAAAAAGCATAATTGATGAATCTTCTCTCGTACTTGTACTTGGTTGATTTGCATCACATTTTTCTTAATCATGATCCTGTACCAGTGGATGTTTTTTCTAGATTTGCTTGAGGGCAAGCAAAGTTTAAGTGTGGGAAAATATGATAACGCTCAGATTGTACATGTTTTTAGTAGCGTTATGTGTGCTTTTGTATATATTATTTGGTTATATTTGTACGATTTCAGTGCTTAATCGCATCAAAAGATGTTTGTCTAGTGTTTATAACCAAGTGCAGGGAAACGGAAGGAAAAGTAAAGGAATGTTCAACAATTAGAAAATTCCCGTTTCAGTGAAGCATGTCAAGCACAAATCAGTATCTCAAGTACCATAGAAGACCAAAGTGATTGAAGAACCAAGATTCTACAAGTCAAAACAAAGTAAAGATCAATTTTCTGTAACTCAGGAAGACCAACCGAATCGGTTGCAATAGCAACTAGATTGGTTGGAAGATGACCAAAATGCCAATCCAATCATTCGGTTGCCGCCCACAACCGATACGGTTGGAACCCTTGTAGAAGACCAACCAAATCGGTTGGTCATGTGACCGATCCGGTTGGAGAACCTGTTTCTGCCAAATCTTCATCACTAAGTTTCCCCTTTGCATCTAAACGATTCTAGGTCCTTCCCTTGGTGTATTCTAGTCCCTTCCTAACTCCTTGGAGGCCAAGTTCAGCAATTAATACCCTAGGCCTTGGAACTAGTATAAATAGAGACCTCTTGTCAGCATATGAGACACACACTTCAATACAACTCTCTCTACTCATCAAACAAAGCTCTTAAGCTCTCGAATTCGTCCTTATAAGTCCAGGAATGTTTGGAGTTCCAGAAGTTCCACATTTGGAGGCCAAAACACCAAGGAGTCTACCCCAATACTTAGGGAATCAATACTTCACCATTTGTAATCTTATTCCAAGCATTATAAGACTCTTAATCATGTTTTCTAATGTTCAAAGTTCTGAGTTTATGTTCATGTTCGCTATGAGTGGCTAGTTTCTTTATACACTTGCTTAAATGATGTTGATTATCATATGATTAGTTAGTGATTGTGTTAACATGTTTTAATTCAATTTCAAGTTGATTCTAAGATCCAATTATGCTAAAGTTTCATAGCGACATTTGTTAATCAAGTTTGACTAGTTGATAGTAACTGTAGAGGTCGAAATAACTTATTGTTATTCAACTAGTTATAATCATTTTGTCTATGGATGATTGTTTTTACCCATTATTCTTGATTAAACAAAGGAACTAAGGTGTGGTTGAAGTAAAAACGCTTTTTGATTATCAAGTTGGATTGATTGGAAAAATCTAAAAGGTCGTAAGATTAGTTGTTGACAATCAATTGTAGCCTTTTGTCTATAATCGGTTACCTTTTGTATTGACCATTTCTTAAGCAATTTGATAAACAAGGTGATGTTTTTGTGTTTAAGTTTACGAAAATAAACTTATGAAACTTGAATTGATCTTGAATTGATTGGTTAAACTTAATGCTTGTTTTTATGAACTAAAATCTTGACGAAGGTTTAACTTGTAAGAACAATAGATTAGAACACCAACTAAATATCATAACCAACATGTTAAGAGGTTAACACAATCATTCTAATCAAGGATAAGAAACTAGTTTAAGCAAGTGTAGTTTTTGATCATCTGAATTTCATTATATCTATTTGCGTTGTTATATGTTTTGGAATGTCTAAGTTGATTCAAACATGTTAATCAGATTCACTCAAATCCCTGCGAACGATCCCGACTTACCTTCATAATCTTGCTATAACGGATGAGTGCACTTGCTCGTATGTGTTATTGGTAAAATTGGTAATTCATCTTTTATAAATTTAAAACTTGTACACACGTAGCACATCAGTATTCAATGCTTTTCTTGGAGGCCAAGTGGTTTGGAATGGACTAGAAACTGAGTGGGATGGAACTAGAATCGTTTGGAATATTATTGGAACATGTTAGGACTCTTATTGATAATGAAATGGCAGAACCAGGCCTTCCAGCCGATCGGTTTAGTCACCAGCCGATCGGCTGGTCTTCTCGACTGCCCTCCAAATCGGTTGCGGGGCCAGAATGATCGGCTGGAGCAAGTTGACAGAAAATGATAAACACCAAAGTTGTAGATCATTCTCTTACCTTTCCGTGGCCGCTTGAATAACCTAAATGCTCAAGATATGACCAAGATATGACCAAAATGGTGAAGGTGTGTCGGGAACAACGAGGCTTCCAATATTTCTTCGTTTAAGCTTCTTTTCTTTATTTCTTTCTTGTTTTCTTCTTGAACTTCATTATTGAGTCTTTGTACCACTATCTTGATGAATTTAACTTCTCGAATGTACTCCACAAGACTTGCTTTTGTCGGGAATTCTTCGTACATGGAAAATCTTTGTATTTTACTTCTGTTTCTGTCTTTTCCTCCACTTTCCTGTACTTGGCTACAAATTAATTAGCATACGCACTTTTATGCGATTAAGTAACAAAAGCATATGATTATAGCCAAATAACATACATAAAAGCACGGATAACGAACAACGAGGTGTATGGCCGATTACCGATTAATCAGCGATTAATCGGCCGATTCTTGCAACACTGCTTTTAAGTCTTAATAAGCTAATTAGTTAATAAAGTCACAAACTTTATTAAATATTTGGTTTTATTAAAGGTTATAAAGAAGTAAACTTTAGGGTTTGATAAGCTTATAAGACCGGGTGGTCGTTTAGCCTTAGTTTCTTCACTTTGGTATTATTCTCTACTTTTTTCATTAATTTTAGTTTTAGATTAATTATGATGATGTTTGTTGAGCTTATTATTATTATCATTGTTGGTTTAGTTATGACTATTAGTGGGTAGATTTTTATTATGCCATTTAAGTGATTGGTGAATTGTGAAATTAAGTGTGAAATATTAGAGATTATTAATTGGTAGCCTTTGGTTTACTTGGTTTGATTTTTATAAAGTTTAACGGGTAAAAGCCGTTAAGGATGTTAACTATTTAACCAAGTAGATTTTATCTAGATAAAAAGTAGGATTTTCAATATAAACCAACGTTGTGAGAAAAATCTACTTTCTAAACGAATAATTAAAGGTTGTTAATTAATAATTTCCGGATTAATCAATGATTTGATTATTTGGTTATTTTAACGGGCAAAAGCCGTTGGGATAATTAATTATTTAAAGTCTACTAATTTATACCTCCAAAAAATAATTGTTTTCAATATATAAGACAATGTTGTGAGGAAATAATTTGTTTCGACGGGTATTAATTAAATAAGTGCTTTTAAGGAAAAATCCACACTAATGAACTTTTCACCACACTTGACAAGCATAGCTATTTATCATATATTGTTAGTCGGTATCTATTATTTGCTATTAGTTTAATTTTTGTATCACTTAAAATAGTTGCTTTATTAATTAGTATAAAAAGTTTTAAAAATTGGCCTACAAAACTAAAAAAAAACGATAATCAAGCATCATTTAAAACGAACAAACAAAAACATAAAATTCAATTCATCTCTCGCCTAGGAATACGACATCCGGAAGGTTGATTATTACTTGTCCTCAAGTAGTGATTGATTCTTAATCGGGAAAACAAATTTAAAACCGCTTCGACTACAAACGAGTCAAGTGGCTCTTCTTGCAGATATCAAAAGTGGTTCATTTGTCTCTACAAACAAAGAAGTGAATACCGTTATTGCAAAGGCATATCCAGTAAGTCATATGTTATCTCAGATCAATATTGTTTCCTTAACATACATTCGTATGTCAAATTTATGTCTCATATATTTATTTAATGCGTATTTTTCGTATGGGTTGGATTGACTTAAAACACTTTTTGTTTATCCGTGCTGTTATGTTTTTCCTATAAGAAATTTATTACAAACATGAGTTTGATTTCCATATAAGGTCATTCTTAGAAGTGGCAAATGGGCAGCTTGGGTAACGGGTCAAGACAAATTTCGGAGCAACTTGGGATGAAATGGGCCAGGTCGGACCAAGTGACCTGCTAACGCTTTTTTGCCCATTTTTAGAAATCCTTTTCGGTAATTGGTTTACAGTATTTGACACGTTAACGATCGATCATAACCCAAATCAGTGTACATATGTTGCTGCAACAGATCTTGAAATTCTGATTTGTTGATGGAAATTAGTATATATATGTTCAGCATGGTTTTAGTGTATCAAGGTATATTCGATATCATTATTTAAGGGGTTAAGGGCATATCTATATGGAATTTAAGTAGTCCTGTTTGAGTCTGCACAAGTTATTTTAGATAAGCTAATTCAGAAAATAGAGCTTATTTTAGGTCGCCTAGATTTTATTTATTGACAATTTTGGTTAGGACTGTTGGAATCTACATAAGTCATTGTAAATAAGCTAACCCAGACACTATGGTGCTATTTAAATCATCAAATTAAGATAGCTTATCAAATATTTTTAAAAGGGTGTTTGGTTTGGCATATATTTGGAATTTATTGAAATTTGGAAAAAAAAAAATATTGTGAACTGAATATCAAGTGTTATGTGGTTCTTATCAAGTTTTTAGATTGGGAATGATTAACTTATATATGCGGCTTATTGCCTATATGTGTTTGCATTTGCATCCTGACACTGTTTAGGAGTTCATAACGTATTGATAAATTTGATTTGTGTGTCTTATTCAATGATCGTCTTCTCTGGTGCTTTCGTTATATCTCAGATACAGTAAACACTCTTATGTCATTCTTGGTTTTCTTATATCACATCTTACTGCATTATTGCAGGCCCTCCAATCGAATATAAATACTTTAATATTGGATTAAAGAAATTGAAGAGTTTAGCCAATTTGTTTTACGTACATCAGTACATGATACAGTATTTTATGGAAGGTTCTACTAGCAACTTCAATGCTTGTGGAGATCAAAGGTAGCAAGGAAAGAACTGAGGATGCTAAAGATGGTGAGTACATATCCTTTTTCGAAAAACAGAAGTATCATCTACTCAAAATTGACAAAATAAATAATTTTCCTAGATTGAACACTGCGCAAGATGCTGGGGCCTTAGAGAAGCTAAGGACAAGCTGGAGAAGCGTGTTGAAGAGCTAACATGGAGATTAGACCTTGAAAAGCATCAAAGGGTAACTGTTTAACATGCTCAGACTGTAAATGCAAATTGTAATTGAAAAAATGATTTTTTAAATGCTTTTGTTAGAATTTAAACCAAACTAAACGGGTGCTTATTGTAGGCTACTCTTTTAGTTAGTTAAAGCCGACCTTATACTATATGTTTAAGTTCAGGATGAAATTGTGGACCTGGAAAAGAGATTTGAGGAATTTGAGCAGAAGTACAATGAAGTTGATATGAAGACAGGAAATGCGAGGTAGTTTAATAACTTATGGCTTGGTGAAAAAAACGTAGTATTCAATTCAGAGTCCTTATCTCGACAGACTGTCCTGTAACTTTAATGTGTTACCTGTTAAGAACAATTACATCTCTGTTACCGGTTGTTGAATTCATTCTCTTTAATATCCCATGTTTCTCTAACAATGAGTATCCAAAGTTTTTTGATACATGGAGTTTGATGATGAAATTAACTACAGGAGCAAGACATAGAAGCAAGTTACTGCTCTCAGCAGAGATCTTGCTCCCCGCAATGAACAATTCCTTGTGGATTTTGAGCAGCTTCATAATCAATTTCCTGTAAGTATCAAACATAAAAATGAAAACATGATTTGTGAAATGATTAAGGGGCTGTTTGGATAAGCTTATTTCACCGGCTTACGGGCTACTTTGTATTTGGAAAAGCTCATAAGCTGAGTTTCTTTGGCTTATAAGGTAATTACATTGACCTTTTGTACTTTAATAAGTTGCAATCATAACAGGAAAAAGGTGAGCTTATGAGCTTAGTGAAGTAAATGAACAAAAAAACGCAACTGAAATGGCAATGTTTGAGAGGTCTAGCGTTGGCTTGCAGATCATTAACAGGAAGAAAGTGATTCAGGAGATGGTCTTTTCACTTCAGTGTTGGTGGCGAGTCCTCATTAGGTCTATTTACAGTCTTTCATTAGTCCACATTTACATGGCATAATCATAAACGGGTAAAAACGGTCTGAACCGCACCCCTTTAACCTCACCCATATGTAACAATTCGATTTAGGAAAATCTTCCACCAAATGTGGCTCGGGTGCTGCTGTAATATCCAATGATTTGGACCAGTGTTTTCGTTACTGGAGACGGAACAAATGATGCTCTTGCGCTTCATGAGGTTTTAACACATCTTATATACTTTAAAAGTGATCAAGGACTATCCATACTTAGTTCTAAACTATCATTTATATTATGAGGCAGAGTCGCATGAAGAAGTGACGTTCTTGATTGCAGCCCAAGAGTTTGGGTTTCAATTTTATAAAAGAACTCAGTCTTCGATGTTTGTTAAAGAGATCGATCCATCTGCAGTGGAGGTCAAAAGGTCCATTTCTTTTCCTTACCGTTCTTTATTTTTATGATCTTTGGTTTATCATGCTGTCCAATTATAGGGAATACAAGCTATTGAATTTGTTAGAAGTCAGTAGCTCTAGGAAGAGGATGTTGGTGATAGTACATGAAGAAGCGGGTCAAATTTTCTTATTTTGTAAAGGTGCTCACAAGTATGTCTCCAGATTGTCGAATTTAGGTTATAAAATTAAGGTTTCAATTCATTGAGCTCAAACGAGCCAGATTGAAAAGCTTTCTACCTTATTTCATTATTTGTGAATTTTATTATTGATTTCTTGCATGCAAAATAAAACTGAAAAATATATTGTTAAACTAACAATCTCATCTTTTGAATAAAACAATTTGTCGGTTGTCTGCTAGTATGGGCAACTTTCTTCATGTTTTGACCCATTAGACCCATCTTATTTTTATTAATTGGAGATATAACATACCCCAAATAGACTTTTCCAAATGTAGATGGGTCAAATTCCACATCTATAAGTATGAACAATGGAGTCAAGGAAGTACTTTTGTATAATATAACCGGATATTATTGTATTTTGCAGTATTATATTTGATAGGTTGGGCGACGGTGGTAGGACATACCAGCATGCTACAACTATGCACCTTGCAAATTATGAAGAAGACGGGTTGAGGACAATGGTGTTTGCATATTGTAAAATCAAAGACTCTGAGTATAAAGAATGGAGCTCATCATTTGCCAAAGCCACCTTTTCTTTAGTAGTGTCATACTGGATTGGTTAATTAATGGGTCACAAGAGGTAGCTTTCTACATGCCAAAGGACCTGTTGGGGATAAACAGGTTTCTACTTGACTAAGGTCTGATATCATTGAAATTTTTTAATATAAAGACAAAGTTCTTGATCAAAATATGAATGTTACTAACAATATTATTTTATAACTTTTGTATATTATAAGACTGTGACATGTTAAATATACATTTCACCATCCATGGATGCTTTGCGAGACTATTATTTCCTTAAACCAAATGATCAAAATGTGGCAAAATGGGCACATTGAGTAACAGGTCGAGTCATGTTGAGATACTTTGTGCCTTAAATTTTTTTTTATAAAAAAGTGTATCACACTTTTGGCCATTTTATATCAAGCCATTTGATTAATTTTGTTCGTTTCACATAACTTTCACATGGATACATGTATCAAGCAGTTGTTTCACACTGATGTGTCCAAACTTATAAACAATTCTGCAACAGAAATATGCGATAAGCAGCAACACGTTCAGCTTTTTATATAATTAAAATCTATTCATGGCTTTTAAATGTACATGTATAAAGAAATGAGTTACTAATTAGGAAAACAAATTACGGCTTTTAATTGTAGAGTGTGGCGACATGGAATACCTTGAAAGGGATTTTGCATTAAAAATATACACTGTCAACTCTCAAGTTATTTAACCTTTTGAGTTACTTATTAAATTTGACGTGTTACAGATTAATTTACCCTTAACCAAGCCATGCATGCGTAAGTAAATGGGTCAAATTTGGCACGTCTATTAGATATTGCCTTAGTTCCAGCTCATTGATTTTGTTGGTTTTGAATAGGTGAAATCATTGGGCCAAGTTTGTATTGGAAAAAATAAATACAGCTTCCAATGTCTTCAACTTACATCCACCCCAACCCACTTTTGTGATTGTGAAAGAGAACTCCAATGAATTTCCTCCACCCAGTAAAAAACAATCTTCATAAGCTGAGGATGAAAGTTATGGCTGTTGCATATTATGTGTGTATTGCTATTAGAGACAAATAAACAATGACATGAAAATATAAAAGTGTAGAAAAATGATACCGTAAATCTTTTGATCATTGAGACTCAAAAAACACAAATAAGGAAAATGTTGAGGCCTGTGATACTCACAGTTTCCTTAAGACAAATTCGTCCTCTCCACGGTGCTTGAGAATCGTGAACGTCTATCTCGTAGGATACAACAACAACGGATAACTCCGTTAGCACAAACGGGTTAATTACCAAGGCGAACCAAAATTGTGCCTTCACTCTATTACGAACCGGACACACAAGGTCAGGATGAATGTTAAACAAATGGAGAGGAATGAGTTGTGTTTCTTGGTGTGTGAAAACAAATGAGAAAAGCTCTCATTTATGGGTATAGGGATGGAAGAAAAAAACGGTCACAATTAATACCATTAATCGTGCTAATGGCTAATTAACACATAGTTAATTCAGTCATTACACATGACCAAACATTAACCTTGTTCTTAACTCTCATTATTATACATGATGACCATCAATTGTCATTCAAACCAATAATTTGACCATATTTTCCAACAATCCCCACATGAATGAAATTGATAAAGGGAAACAAATTTCAACGACTCAATGTTGTAATAGAGTTTTGCAACTGATATTTGCATAGGATAGGTAGGTGTTACCTTTTGAACCTTCCCTCATGAAATATACTTAGCCTCCTAGCAGCCAGTAGAACTTGATGTCTTTGAACTGCCCGCTGTTTGTGGAGACGACAATCTTGGTTTAAAAATGCGCGCAACATTGCGCGAATTGCACGCATCATTGCATTGCATTTATAATTTCGCATCATGACACCTAATGCGAGGTCATTCCAGATTAAATTCGTAATTTACCGCAATTTATCGCATTTGTGTAATGCTAGCAATAGTCGCAATTAGTGCAATTTGGAATTTAGGTTGGTTTACGAAGCCCAACTATTTTAATAAGGGCCTTAGTAAATGACGTCCATAAAATACACCTTGACAACCATAGTTCTTGCCCTACATCCAAATTACCAAATTTTTATTTAATTTAAGTTTCCGGTGGTGCGACTGATTCTACAAAGTGAGTAAATTCTTTGATTTACTTTAATGCATAATCGAATAGTTTTCTTCTTTCTGTTGTGTGATTCAAGTTGTAAAACTCATATGTTCTTCTTTGATTATAATAATCACATATGTTATTTAATTAAGTACAAAGTGAGTTAACTTATTTGATTCAACTTTAGAACTCATATATTGTTTAATTTTGACTAAACTTTGTAATACTAACTTTTGCTATTGATTTAGTTATGAGTAAATTATGATTCTTTGTTACTGATATAACTTGTATCTTGTAAGTATATTTTTGATATATTTTAACATCATGTCATCATCTACTTTTGATTATGTTAGTGATTTATTTATAAGTTTGTTGCATTTACGTGGTACTTTGTAAAATATTTATAAATATCTTTTTTCACTTTTTTAATACTAAACGCATCGTGTCTAAATTGCGCTCGCATTCGCATCACGCATTACGCATCGGCCTTTGGGACCTTGAGCGCATCGGATCGCAAAATGCAATTTTAGACCAAGACGACAATATATATTCACACAAATATCTCCTTGACACATTTTGGTTCTCATAGTTATGTTCGTTACTCTCATTATTATACATGATGACCATCAATTGTCATTCAAACCAATAATTTGACCATATTTTCTAACAATCCTCCACATGAATGAAATTGATAAAGGGAAACAAATTTCAACGACTCAATGTTGTAATAGAATTTTGCAACTGATATTTGCATAGGATAGGTAGGTGTTACCCATTGAAACTTCCCTTGTGAAATATACTTAGCCTCCTAGCAGCCAGTAGAACTTGATATCTTTGAACTGCCCGCTGTTTGTGGAGACGACAATATATATTCACACAAATATCTCCTTGACACATTTTGGTTCTCATAGTTATGTTCGATATGGTCATGAACATTAGCCTGGTTCTGCGAGAGCTATTAAGAATTGCGCCCCCACAATTCCCTTAGAAGCGACCCCACCTCTCTCACATAGGTGATTCTCGATTAATCATTAAAAGCCATATGCTTAACCTCATATTGTCACTGTTATAGGAATGGACTAGCACGATTAATGGTATTAATTGTGACCGTTTTTTCTTCCATCCCTTTACCTATAAATGAGAGCTTTTCTCATTTGTTTTCATACACCAAGAAACACAACTCATTCCTCTCTATTTGTTTAACATTCATCCTGACCTTGTGTGTCCGGTTCATAATAGAGTGAAGGCACGATTTTGGTTCGCCTTGGTAACCCGTTTGTGCTAACGGAGTTATCCGTTGTTGTTGTATCTTGGGAGATAGACGTTCACTCAAGCACCGTGGAGAGGACGAATCTATCTTAAGGAAACTGTGAGTATCACAGGCCTCAACATTTTTCTTATTTGTGTTTTTTGAGTCTCAATGATCAAAAGATTTACGGTATCATTTTTCTACACTTTTATATTTTCATGTCATTGTTTATTTGTCTCTAATAGCAATAAATAATCAAAAGATTTACTGTATCATTTTTCTACACTTTTATATTTTCATGTCATTGTTTATTTGTCTCTAATAGCAATACACACATAATACACAACAATCTTAAGACAGATTCGTCATCTCCACGGTGCTTGAGAATCGTGAACGTCTATCTCCCAGGTTACAACAACAACGGATAACTCCGTTAGCACAAACGGGTTACCAAGGCAAACCAAAATCATGCCTTCACTCTATTACGAACCGGACACACAAGGTCAGGATGAATGTTAAACAAATGGAGAGGAATGAGTTGTGTTTCTTGGTGTGTGAAAACAAATGAGAAAAGCTCTCATTTATAGGTAAAAGGATGGAAGAAAAAACGGTCACAATTAATACCATTAATCGTGCTAATGGCTAATTAACACATAGTTAATTCAGTCATTACACATGACCAAACATTAACCTTGTTCTTAACTCTCATTATTATACATGATGACCATCAGTTGTCATTCAAACCAATAATTTGACCATATTTTCCAACAATGGCGTTAACGAGCAAGAGCTAGATATGATGAATTCAGTGATGAACAAGATTTTAAACAGGGCAATCCATCTAAGCAAGTAACTAAGAAGTCTGAATCGGTTAATGAAAGAGGCGACCTGGTAATTTTTCTACTTCCTTATTAGAGATTATATTTAAATTTTTTGCAGGTCGAGAGTCTTTCCAACTTCTATGAAGTTTGTAAACAATTGGAGCCTGCTTGAAAGCAAATATTTTATTTTTGTCAGGACTTTCCTGGATGGCTCATGCTTGGCTTATAAACCAGAAGAAGGCACTGAGTTTGCCGAAGGTGCAAAGGCGATAGATGAATTTTGATGTGTCAAATGACGAGCCTGTCCTACACCACACGCTGCTTCCCTCATCAATTCGTAACAGTTGTTATTTTTCAAACTTCTTTTATTTTAAGCTCATATATTACACACCGGTCATGATAGAACTTTGTAAGGCATGATTGCTTCTACTTCTTTTTTTAAGTATTTATTGCGAACTATGAATGCATAGTATATTAACCACAATGTTTTAATAGTCTCTTCTAGGAGTCTTCCATGTAGTTGTAGTTGTAGCTGGCTGTGTGCGCCATTTTTGATAGAACAAGCGAGTTATATATGGAGTGTAGGACACACCTCATTCTTTGGTTCTCACATCATTTGTAATTTCACTTCCTTATTTAACTTATGTTTTAATTCAATTTACATTCCATTTATAATGACGCAACTACGAGTAGGGAACATTAGGATTACCGTAACAACGCTTCTTAGGTGGAGTTTTGTATACCTTTTGACTAATCATTGAGAAAAATCTCGTATTGCGCCTCTAAAAGCGTACGACGTACTTCTATTTTCCATCAAGTTATGCTATTAGAGGTGTCATGATGGGTAAGTTGGTGATAAATCAAAATGTTATTGAGCTTAAATGGGTTAAATTTAGTATAGATGAAACCTATCTGTGTTTGATTGAGTTGACCCAGAAATGTTTGTTGTTCATTAAATGCGTTACATCCGATTATTGAAACAATATAATTTCTATGATAATTGGAATCTCTAATGAAACAAGTTTAGGAGGTTTGTCATCAAAGATAGTTTTTTATTACCGAATTTAGATAACCACGTCTCGAATAACATCTATCTATAAGTAAATTGCTTGACAAGGCCACTTTTGACACTGGGGTTGAAAGAAATAATTGATGATACCCAAAAGGGCCACATACTAATTAACATACCCATTCCTATTAAAAATATGTCCATGCCCTAAAGAATATATACATAAATATCATCATTATAGAAAATAAGAATCATTAATATATATATATTTTTTCTCTAACTCTCACGTACAACTGGATCCAATTTGAGGATACTTCAATATAGTCCAGTCAAACACATAGTCAAACTGATAACCTGAGGCAATAGTCGTAGTGATCAATAACAATTTAAAGCATGAATAATTTGATACTCAGTTGAAAAGCAAAGATGTTCAATATCGAAGTAAGAAGTATACTTAAAAATACAACACCATATATAAGGCTTATAACCCCCACCCTTCCTCGATAATTGATGCATATTAATTAACAGGCCAAAATGGTTGGGCCAACAACGAGCATTTTGGCATGTTAAAACGGGTTGGGGTTTGGATATTTATATATAAAGAAAAAGCATTAGCACAACGAAAGTATCTCCTTATTAATTCTCATCCGATAGATTTAATTGAATTGTTTGGGGGTATTTTAACTATCTTTTTATTCCTCACTCAAGAGTACTATTATTCTTTGTTTACATTAATGTAAATCTATTTGATAATTGGTAGGTTCAGTAAAGATGTGACTATTAATAAAACTTCGTATCCTGTGATAGAACCAGTTAGCACACAAGTGCAGTTGATTGCAGTGTGCTTCAATAAAACGGAAGAAATAATCAGTGGATATTCTTCCTGATACTCTCGATAAGGTATGCTATCTTAAGTTCATAGTTTAGTGTAGTTTCATGTTAATATTAATACTTTATAAAGGTTTTGTAGTATGATGAAACATTTGATGTAATTGTCTTCGTTGGGTTACATGTTTTTAGTCTGACTCGTTACTAACAACCAAGAAGCCAGTCTCTCAACTGATAGCTCATCGGATCATTCAACTTTATCTGGTCATAAAAAGAAGTCAAAGGAAAGGGGGTCCTGATTCCGGGACGGAGCGGTATGACGCGAGAGTCTCTGTTTGGGTAATATAAGACCTGACAACATTTCCAGATATTCTACTCTGAGTGTTGCCATTGGAGGAGCATGTAAACCCGAACCTGTTGTTGTTACATGCTTAACCTTGTGGACGGAGGAAGCTATTTCAGAACAAAAAACAAACAGGAGAAAGAGCTTGGTGGTTATGGTTGTAGAGAACTAAAAATAAATAACAACAACTTACAAGTAACTATACATGGATACGGTGTAATCATTACTTTGTGCAAATATTATTTTCATAACAACGCCATGCATCAAACACATTACAAAATGTAATCTAAATAAAATTGACATTCGAAAAGCAAAACATAACAAATCATGCGCGCTCTGGGCGGGCTTTTCCGGCTAGTGTATATATATCTATACTACATAAAAAGGAAAATACTACATAAAAAGGAAAAATGGTCAAATGTGAAAAGTGAAAAGTGAAATAGTCAAATGAGAGAGAGAGAGTATCAAAGAGAGCATGGAAAGTATTTGCAAGTATCAATCGTATTCATTGCAATTACTATATAAAACAATTGCTGGAAACAGGAATATTTTTGCTGGACAAGAAACTTCACTGAAAATTCATATGTTATCTCTTTCTCACATAAAAACCAAACACTCTCGTTTCATTCTCACACCTCATTCACCACCCCGAAAACCAAATCATATAAAAAATTACAGCCGACCCACCGTGACCGATATCTCTACCACCACGAAACACCTCACGACCGAACACCCCGTTTATTGAAGATCAGAACATTTTTTCCGAAGGTTTGTAAACAAGTTTTGAAGGTTTGAAGGGTTTTTATTATATATCTATATATATTAAACATGTTTTGACGGGTTTTTTTCTTTATAGATCTGTAGTTTTCCTTTGTAAATCCGAGTTGCTAGATTTTTTTTTTGTTTTTTTTTCAGTTACCGCCAATGGATCTGCTTCTCCGCCGTCGGATTTGCTTCTCCGCCGTCAGATCTGCTGCTTCGCTGCCGGATATATATAGCCGTCGCCGCTAATCAGCTTAGTCGCCGCCGATGCCTCCACCGGAACCTGGTTCTACCCGGTAGTAGATGCTTTCTTTTTCGCAATAGCTGGTAAATTTTGTTATAAAATTTATTTTATTTTTTGTAAGTTTCTATAAATTTGTTGTAATGTTTAAGTGTATTTTTTCTTTTTCTTTTTGTTAAAATGTTTATGCAAATTTATTTGTTTGTATATTTGTTTGTGAATTTAGATTAAAGTTTTGGTAAATTACGATTGTAATTTGTAACTAAATTTGTTGTGTTAAATATTGGTGGATTATGTTAATTAAAATTTATTTTGGTAAATTATGTAAGTAAATTTTGTTGTACCTTCCATTATATTTCGTATAATATATGAAAACTTACTAGAAAATTACCAAAATATTATATTACAGTTTAAAATTTTAAACCCTTGATTTTGGAAATCTTAATTACATATAAAGGGTTTACCCTTATTCTTGAAAATTCCAAAATTTTGAAACATAAAATTTGTATATGAAAATACATGATTGAAGGAAATGTTAGTAAGTTGACTTTTGTTCAATTCAATTCATGAAACTCAAATAGTAGTAAAGTGTGACAAACTTGTATTATTTTTTCTTTGTATATATATTTTTTTGTTATTATTGGTATATTTGGTATAATTATTAAGTAGCAAACAATGTATTTATTATGATTGAAAAACATGTAAATGTTTTGAAAGTCTTATTTTATGAACAATTTATTGTGATTGAAAATGTGAAATGTAACTTAATAAAGTTACTATAATTACTTGAGATTTATTGTGATTGATAAGTTCAAATTGTTTCTTAACATACATGGCTCTCTATGTGCATTATATATGCAACATACATCGTTGCTGCCTCAATCACAAACCCAACGCTCTCCTAAAATCACTAAACATTTTACATCGTTGTAATCAAGTGCAAATCGATTTCACCAAACCCAAAATATTCCAAATCCTACCTTAATGTCATCAAAGATATTCTTTCTTCGTGTTCGAATTCTCATATCATTTATGCAACCCATGCACAACAAACCTAAGGTTATCAAACAAGAAAATCATGGACAAGAAGTCAAGAAGTTATTCATGTGAATTATGATACGTTTACTAGACATATATGTTTTTGTTAAAATGTTTCTTTACTTGTAATGAGTTAATTTACACGTACTGATCATGTGTTTTGTATAAGAGTCTTTGTTATTGTCAATTTATTTGCAATGTTTGAAGTTTATCTTTATCTTTATCTTTACTATAAAAAACAAAAATGGTCAACAAGTTAATATTGGAAAAGTAAAAAGTGAAATAGTGGAAAATCAATAACAAGGGCGAAATTTTTGTATCTTTGGATAGTAGTCTTGCACTGAAAGTATTCAATTTGATTTCAATGTATTTCTTGCATGGTAACTTTGCATGGTAACTATTCAAATTTGATTTCAATGTATTTCTTGTATGGTAACTTTGAATGGTCAAACTAAATTTCAAACGTATAAAACGTCATGCGTATTGAATAGTCTCTATATGTTTTAAAAGGAAAGTACTCCGACTTTTCATAAATGAATAGTAATCCACATGAGATTTGGCTATCAATTACGGAAAAACATTTGTATTTTAAATGATGTTTAATGCTAATTAACGCTTTATTTAGTTACTTATAATAAAACGATTTTTATAATAAATGCATTCTTTTTTTATTCCAACTCTTTGAAAACAGTATATAAATACATAGGTCCCAAGAAGACAATATAACTTTGAATATATATTATTATCCCCTTGCAGGATTGAGATATTCAAAGTTATATACGCCCTTCGTTTCTTACATGTTAGGCTGTTATATACAAAGGCGACAAAAGACACAATATAGTATAATTTTATGAGATGTTCAAAGTTATACGTGACTATTAATACACACGTTTTCAAGTCTGAGTACTTCGTCTTATCAATTACCTATACAAAATTATATACGCCCTTCGTTTTTTACTTGTTAGGTTGTTATATACAAAGGAGACAAAAGACACAATATAGTATAATTTTATGAGATATTCAAAGTTATTCATAATGTATATTATATTGTTTTTTAGAACATTTTAATTTATCTATTCCCTACTACTGATAAGTGTTCTATATAGTACCGGAATTTTATAGCGGCAAATACTTATAGTGATATTTTGGTTACACAAAACTTGACCAAAATGTCACTATAACTATTTGCCACTATAAAATCCCGTTGCTATGCACGGGTTCCCGTCTAGAACATGTTGACAGCGTTAATGATATGTTGATTAACAGATTTCCTGGCGAATAGAAGGTTTACATTTTGATATTTTCACGTTTTATTTTGAACGTCATATGAACATTTACTAGAATATCGCATATTGTTAATAGTCTGCCGCTAGGAACCGCTGCCGCCAGGCGCGGGTACTCGCCTAGTATATATATATATATATCTCTATATTATATATAACATGAGGCATTTGGCATTAATGCCACCTCAATGCCAAATAATCATTTTTCATGCCACCTAAGCATTATATGTCCACCTAAGCAATTTAATAATCCAACTAGCATTATTGGTCCAACTAAGCAATTAATTGTTAACTTTTCAAATTATATTACTTTTTTTTTTGTAATTTTCGGAATTTTTTTAAAGATTTTTGAAAATTGCAATTAATTTTTAATTTTCCGAATTTTATTATTTTTTTTGTAATTTTCGGAATTTTTTTAAAGATTTTTGAAAATTGTTTATAAAAAAGGTTCCTTGATTGAACCTTGGTTGTTTTGATAAATAACTTGTGTGTTTACCACTTAGGCAACAAGTTATTTTGATAATTATGTTGCATATTATAATCTATAAATGCAACCAATTATGTAGGAGAATCCCTACAACCTAGGTAACCCTAAACAAAACATATACATAAAAATATACGGTTCATTATATTTTTTTCTCAAAAACCCTAATATCCAATTTTTTCATGCATTCTCTTCTAATGTTTACTAATTTTTGTGTTTCCTTCATCACATGAATGGCCCCACAGTTATGATGAACTTTGGTGATAGACCTGTAAGAATACTCTCTTTTTTGGCTTTGTACGCTTTACATAATATTTGTGTTTTCATCTTTATTAACAGTCTTATGGTTATTTTTCAAAATTACCTGGATAATGCAACCGAAGTTATGCAGAACCGGTCTTTTTCCAGCAACTCAAACTGAGGTTCGGAACAGGTGCCCATACATTATAGTAACAATGCAAATGAGGCATCTCTGTATGAGGTTATTTAAATTATTTGCTTCAAGATTGTGGTTATATGATACCTTATTTTTTATACATTATTATGATTCGGCGTATTGAGATTACATGTGACTCTTTTGAATACAGAATATGTGTTGCAAGTATGATGAATCAAGGACCAAAGATCAATGAATCAGAAGATTACGCCTATAAAAGATATTAGTCCTATGGTAGATAGCATGGTGGTGACAGCAAGATGTATCTCAATATGGCATTGCCGTAAACTAAATGAATAGCATGATACATATAGCTTAATGTGTGTTGCAGGATGAGGAGGTAAACATTCTGTAATTTGATAGGTGAGAAACTTGATGGATCTTGTGAAAACTACATTCTGACATTACATGCATTTTATAATTGTATATAGTCAGTGCTTGCCGGGTACGCTCAACCAATTATTGTTTGCGCTGAACAACATGCAGCAGATGCAGGCACACAAACTTCAGCGGCTATGAATGTATCGGCAGCAAGTTCATGTCATCAGCAGGGTCTATATACTGGTAGACTGAGCGATACGCTTTCAGGTATCAAAACATCTTTAATATTTCAGAGATACTGTATACTCTTACATTGCCATTTTTTAAGTTATGAGGTTCTCCAATCTCAACTTAATCCAAACACATTCATTATTGTATCTTGGATGTATTAGTGGATGAGGTTCTCCACTAGAGGTGAGTAGCGAGTATATATATTAGAACTGTATTACCATGACAAAAAGGAAAGTGAAAAACATTTTAAAAAATAATTACCAATGACTTACTCTTGGCATAGAGTGCCAAATACTGCAAATATATATCTTTTTTACGATACTTATGGTCGTATATATTCATAGTAGGTTTTGTAATTCCAATATTGGCAGCAAGATTGGTGAATTTGATTGAAGTATAGTCGAAGGTTTAGCTCCTTCACTCAATTGGTTACCGCTCTCTTAGTCCTTATTGCATACTCTTCTTTTTTTACCCAACTACTCTGTTAGATATTTTAAAGATTTGGTACTATATTTTAGTTTAATGGATTGTGTATCATTTAAAGCTCCATAGTAACAGATTTAGCAAAATTTGAACATTGTTAGTGAGAAGGACCAAAATCATTTGAAGTTAGGAAGTGTTTTGATTGCACATTGTTTTGGGTTGTGCTTATGGCATTATAACACTTTAAACGCCAAGATGTCGTTAGTCTCCGTGGATGTTAAACCATCGTCTCTCAAGTCGGTTAGTTTCTCTCAAAACCTAATCAACGATAAAAACTCTCATTTGAACATATTTTTGGAATGACATTTTTGGTTATGCAAGTTTCAGGAGGAAGTAGGAGGAGCTTGAGGCGTGCTTTTGGCAGGAGGAACAGTGCTTAGGTAAGGACACCAACTGTTCGATGAAGTGCATGCGTTAAATAAAGCGTGAACGTACTAATTAGAGCTTTACTGAGTGAATTGTGTTTTTGTGATCTATAGCATAAAAGCTGGAGTTTTGGGATGCAAGCTGCAAATACAGTAATTGTACCAAAACTGTTCAGCAATATTTATCCTGCATGTGTTACTAATTCAATTGGTAGTTTTTGTTTCCACTTTCACTGTAATACTAATTCAAAAGTTGCCATTATTGTCCTCGCTTTGACTGTTAAAGGGAAGCTGAGTTTCAGCCTGTGTTTCACTGTAATACTAATTCAAAAGTTGCCATTATTGTCCTCGCTTTGACTGTTAAAGGGAAGCTGAGTTTCAGCCTGTGTTTCAAAATTAGGAATTTTTAGCTTCGAGCATGTCTATCAGTCTTCATGTGTTTCAGTGTTCCTAACACTTTTACAACTGATGCAGTGTTCCTGTTTGCGATCATGTGCCCAGCTCGCAGTTAAATGTTGTCATATCATTTGACTCATCAATCTTTCAATGCATCAGACGCGATAGGCACCTTCAGCATGCACTGGGTTTTGTTACTTTTAATGAACCAGCAGCGATCTTGGTGGTTTAGAGCGGTATGCACTTTGACCTTGCACTGGATTTTGTCACTTTTAGATTTGCGTTGATTAAAATTTTTGACTTCAGCTTTACCTTTTTAGGCTACTGACGAAAAGACTTAATTGAAGTCGTTTTTATATATTGCCGAAATAATCTCTAAAGTGTGTATGTTGCAGGTACATTCTGTAGAGTGTTGTAGTGTTTTAAGAGTGCAAAAGATTGCGAATGTTGTGAACTTCGTAAGTATGAGTCAGACGAATGGTGGGGTACTTAAACCGGAAATATATAGTGTTGGCAATGGTGGAGAAGAGGCGAATGGTTGGCAAGGTTGGTTGAATGTTGTAGTAAGGGAAGCGATTAAAGGATGGCCGCCACGAATGAATGCAACACATGATTTTTACAATGGGTGTACTTCATTTATGATGGTTGAGGCTTCTAACGGCCCGGTAGTCTCATTCTTGCACCCCATAATCTTGAATCAGGTAAAAGTTTGCTATTTTTGCGTTTTTGTTACTGTGGTTTATATTAATTGGTAATGTTTATTTAAAGTTTGGTATAAAAATATAATTCAAAGATTCGCGCTTATTGTGCACTAACTTTGGCTATAATATCATTTTAAAAACAAGGTTTGTGTAAATTCATATTGTATATTATATTATGTATACTAATCCATGTGCAAAGTGTCGATCTCATAAAGAATATAGCATTAGCATAACTAAGGTCTTAAATTATGGATTCGCTTCTCCATGACACCTGTAGATTAGTAAATGTAAACATATAAGTCAATGGTGTTGGAGATCATGCTTCTTGAGTTGCACCAGTTCGATCTAATTCTTACCAGTTAGCCATAGGATCTGTTAAGACCCCTTTAGGTTTGGCTCTCACTTCATTATTCCCCTGCACAATCAGTAAATTCTGTTCTAAGTAAGCCTTTTCTCATTTAATTTTTTGCTTATCCACTATTGCTTATTGCTTGATTCCAGCTCATTTGAGTAGCCTTAGGTATAGATTAAATCTTTTTAGTCCTTATTTGCACATTAGAGATTATTTTAACAGCTTATTTAGGCCTTCAAATTCACCTTTTCTGTCCCTATAGTCTATGGTCAGCAGTCCTCTATATAAGTGCTATTTAATCTGAATTTGGCTTATTTTTGATAGATTAGAATTGCTTTAGGTTTGCATTTAGGATTTAGCTTATTTTAGATATCCCTAACAGCTTTTTAGGATCTCTCTATAGTTTAGGAATGATTGGTTTAGCTTAGATTTAAATCATTTTCATTTGCTTATTTCTGTGTTGAATTCAGCTTATTTGTGTCTTGAATGATATCATATAAACGTCACAGCTACTTAATAAAAATGTATATGCAGGTTGATTTCTAAAGCCGCTACACTCACACACGTACAAAATTTAAACTTCATTCAATACAAATATTTTGGCTGATATGCTTACAATATGAGGAGTTCAATTTCTATTGTCCATCTGAATATCGGTACCTATATTATACTTTAGATTAGATATTCATAGGAGCAACTAATGGTATTTCTGGCACCTCTTATGGAGAGTTTGGTATTGGATATTTTTTGCTCATAAGGCTAAAATGACATATCATAGACAGACCCTTGCAACTAAAAACTTAACTTTTAGGATTGCATGACACACTAATTCTATTTTACAAAGTTTCATAGAGGTAAATTGGTTTTTACAAGTTAGTTGTAACATTCTTCATTGAAATAATTGAAGCTCAAATAAGTTATTGCTTTTAGATTGAAAAAGTGGACTAATTTTGGTTCAGAGCATGTCTCATGTTTTTTTTAAACGCATTAAAGATGTTTTACTATTAGTTTTATACTGTTTATTTTGACAGTTACGAATTAAAGAAAAAAATGGCAATGGTGGTGGTGCAGTTGTAGTAGGCCTTGTGTATGATTTTTTGTGTGCTTATGCTTCTATAATTTATGTTTTTAGGGACTGGTGCAAGGGTCACAAGATGGTAAAAGAGTAACAGGTGGTGTTCGATTTGTTTGGTTTATTGAAAGGTTTGTCAACAATGTTGCTATTAGAAACAATTCTTAGTAGATAAAAAGCTTACTTTATCTTAATAAATTGTATGATCGATGATATTGTTTGTTTGAACATGTATATAAAACAATTGGAAATATTCTGTTATTTTTTCTTACACGTATTGCAACAACAAGCTCAATACTTTATTTATTACAATGTCGCAACAGCAATAGCAGCAAGTTCAGCAACAACTCCAGTCATTTTGGGCAAACCAGTATCGAGAAATAGAAAATGTCAATGATTTCAAGAATTATGTCCTTCCATTAGCAAGAGTTAAGAAGATCATGAAGGTTGATGAGGACGTAAGAATGATATCATCCGAAGCACACGGTCCGGATCACCACGGATGATCTCAAACAAGCCTATGATGAATCTTGGTATTTAAGCATAACAGCCTCCACCATATATGGGTCCAGCAATGTGGCCACAACCACCTCAGCAGCTACAGTCACCTTCAGATTCAAAGATGCTATAGCCTAATCCCTCTTCGCAAGTATATGCCTTTTTATCAGAATTTCATTTAAAGTTTTTTAAGTTTGTACATTGTTTTGTGTGGCTATGCTATAAAACGCCTAAGGGCTGTATGATTTGTGTTTTAAATTTGATTATCTTACTACTGCCACTCTTTGAATATCAGTAATCAGCAAACTTAATAAAGTTAGTAAAAGATTTGATGGATTCGCCATGTTTTTATCCTTTGTTTTTCACTTAAAGTTTAAATTTACAATATGCACATATGGATTTTTAGGTTTGCGACAATGTAAGTCTTTTCTAATTGCAAATTGAGTAATTAGATGGTTGCATGTGAGGCAAAAATATATTGTATTCGGCGATAAGGTGTGGTCCCAACTTTGTGTACTTTTTTTTGTGTCACGATATAATATATGTTAGATTAGCAAATACAAAATGGGCATATAGGACATCTTATATATTGTATATGTGGTCTAATGCAGGTGACTTTAACTTAACTTTGCTGGACCATCTCATTGCTGAGCCCGGGCTGAACAACGTTGGCTGTTGCAACGAGCTGAATGCTGGATACGCAGCAGACGGTTATGCTAGGTCTTGTGGTGTTGGTGCATGTGTTGTGACATTCACTGTCGGTGGACTTAGTGTACTTAATGCGATTGCTGGTGCGTATAGTGAGAATCTACCTATTATATGTATTGTCGGAGGACCACACTCGAATGATTATGGAACAAACAGAATTCTTCATCATACAATCGGATTGCCAGATTTTAGCAAGGAGCTTCGTTGCTTTCAGACAGTCACATGCTTTCAGACAGTCACATGCTTTCAGGTATATAACCATTTGTAAGATAAAATGTATGTATCCAGATTCGTTTATATCAAACATGATAAGAAAATGTGAATGATACAATGCCCTTAAAACTTTTGACGCGTCGATAGTTTTGTTGCTGATTTAGTAAAGTATGTTTATGGTTTCATTTATGTCCAGTTCGGTAAAAAGATCTTAAATGATGAAAATGCCCTTCGATTTTTTGTCCACTTCTTTTGATACCCATTTTAGTATGTAGAATTGGCATCTTTTAATACTAATATAAAATACATATATGGTTTTCTTTGTATTAAATCCACTATAAGTTATTAGGATATAGTTTGTATTTCGTTTCACTTATTTCAATCAGGATAAAATGTCCTTAAAAAATTTAACTCAATAGTTTTTTACTTTACATAATGTGAAAACACTAAGTGTGTTTATGTGTTTCTATGCAGTTTTTTAGCTTGATATAGGATAAAACAAACTAGATACTAGATTGAAATAGCCATAGGGAAAAATTCTTTATATTGGGAAAGTGGTGAATATGTATAAACTTCAAATGTATCATGAAAAGAAAACTCATAGGTATGCGTGTGTATGAACTCGCATGTTGTAGTTAAGTTCAATAATTTATGAATGTGTTAATTACATAATGATTTATCTCTTACATATTCAGTTTTGAAAATCTAGAAGAGGAGTTAAGCTATCTCAAACAAGGTCTGCTTCTCAAGGATCTAGACAAAAGCCACAAGAGGATAATGGGGGTTCTAGGTATGTAATTTGCTTTCATGACAATATTATTCTTTTGAAGGATAAGGTGGTATTCTTACAAATATTTTTGTATCTATAGTTATACAAGGTATTAAAATGTGGTATTCATAACCCAATGTTCATATTAAGTTTGAAACCTATATGACAATGCAAACGTTAACATTAGTTTTCCTTATAGCTCACGATCTGTTATTTCTATATTGATGCAAACATCTATTTTTTTAAACACAAAAAAATGTGCAAACACCTAACGGTTGTGATCTATATAACCAGAAAAACATATGGTTCTTTAATGGTTTAAAGACCACTAGCATTTTTTGGGCGTTAAATGGGTCAAACGGGTAAACATTGCATTAAATGAAGTCCGTTAACTAATACTTTACAACAATACAAAAAAAATCATACACAACCCTTATAAATAAATTTTATTTCATAATAACATTTCAATAATTAATGATCCACAATAATTTTCTTATATATTATTTACCAATAACTAAGACCTTCATATACATATATCTTACAATTCAAAAAGTAATACACTCAAAGAATTATCAAATAATTAATGATCGTGCATATATGTTATGGGAGTTATGTTTATTTTTATTTTTTTGGCATAATTTTCATATAAATAAGCATTTTGCATGTGTTATCCTATTATAGATTCTTTCAGTCGTCATGGGTCACGAATTATAGTTTGTCACATATATGATCTTGTTTTACTTTTATTTTATCAACTAACGCTTTTTTTCAACATGTCCACTTTTCCAGCAATTCTTGACCAACCTTCTTTCGTTATAGAAAAATATGTCAACGATAATAATAATTCAGTATTTTACATTTTACTTTTTAGACATGTTATATAATTTTTATGAAAAAACTTCTTTACGATTACCCTCCTTTTTTCGCTATAGCAATTTATGTCAACGATAATTATAAGGCATGCCCGCCCATTGGGCGGGCTTCGACCACTAGTGTATATATATATACATACATACATATATATATATATATATATATATATATATATATATATATATATATATATATATATATATATATATATATATATTATTGTGTTGATTTGTGCCATGTCGGTGTCACCTTGACTTTCTAGTCTCGGTTTGACCCCGACAATGCCGTAACATGGACTTTAGCTTATATTGGACAATTATGACTTATTAGTGAGCCGCGAGTTGATTACTTGGACTCATGACTCAAAACGGATAATAACTCATATTGATTTATATAACGAGAAAACAAATAAATAAATGATAACTAATAAGTAAAGTATTAAGTAACGAGACTTACTTGTTAATTAATATTTAACGAAGTTGGTAACTTAAAAATGGAATTTTTTATTGCAAAATAGTTATTAAATATTTCGAAGGCACATATATCTAAATATGACATTTATGAGGATTTAATAATCGTTATGGAAGTTATGTTGGGTTACGGATGACTTGACATTAATATATTTAACCCACGTAGATAACGGACTTATTGTGTTGACGAATCCGATAAGAGCCCATTATGTACGTTGGAAGAACTTATTAATGGACAACTTATCCTTGTGACTCTTTAGGTTGGTGAATTGGTTTTTGGAAGAATAAGTGAGACGAAAAAATGGTTATATTTATCGAGTTGACGAATTCGATAAGTTCTAACGATATATCCAGAAAACTTATTAAACTATAAAGCTTATCACATAGAGGTCAAGTTGTTTTGTCATGTTTATGCTTTGGTCTTTTAGTAGAGTGCATTCACTTGAGTCTCGTTGAGTTGACACCACACACGATGATACCAAATGCTCATAACTAATTTGAGAAAGTGATATTTTTGGAAATAGAAATGGAATATAATCGTGAATAGAAAATATTAATTTGAAAATGTGTTGATAATGTCCTTGAAAATGGTTTGTGGTTGATTAGAAATGTCCCTATTATTCTTAAACCATGGACCTTGAACAACAACTCACTTAAAGAGGATTTGACTAACATTCCGGTGTGGGTTAAGTTCCATGATGTTCCTCTTGCTATGTTTTCTGATGACGGTCTTAGTCTTCTTGCCACATTGATTGGTACGCCGAAATTTTTAGATGCTTATACTAGCCAAATGTGCAAGGAATCATGGGGCCACAGTAGTTTTGGTAGGTGTTTGATTGAAGTTAAGGCGGATGAGGTACTTAGGGATAACCTAACTGTTGAAATGCCCCTACTTGATGGGTCGGGTTTGAATATTGAGAAGATACTGGTTGAATACGAGTGGAATCCTCCTCGTTGTGATACATGTAAAATATTTGGTCACACTCTTGTTGATTGTTCAAAATTTTTTTTACCCACTATTCGCCTACCAAGAGTGTTAAGGATGGTTTCCAAATTGTCAACAATAAAAAGAGGGGTAAGCAAGGTGGTCAAGCTGCTTCAGGTCGAGGAGGGTTTACGAAACCTAATGTGGGTAAAAAGTTCCAATATAAACCCATAAAGCCTCCTGCTAATCCTCATTAAGTCGATGTCACTAAGAAAAAGGCTGTTGATGTAACTAGTACGAGTGGTACGAAGATTTCTACATCCAACAAATTTGATGCCCTTAGTATGGATAATACTGAGGACTTTGTTATTTCTACTAAGGAAGTGAATAAGGATGTGGACGCTGGTTGTACAATGGAGGAAAAAAAGAATGAGTCTCTAAAGACTAGTAATACATTGCATGAACCGCTTGTAAGTGACTCAATAGAACTAACGAGGTTGGTCTTACCCCTATTGTTGAGAAAATTGAGGAGTTTGAAAAGCTTCTTATTGATGGGAAAGCTACCCTTGTTGATGATGATGGTAATCCTATTAAAAAGGTTGATTATCCGGGTAATAAAAAGGATTTTCCGTCTACTTCTTCTACTAAGAGCGTTAACCCATTCTCAAAGGTGGGAGATATTGTTGAATCCGATAGTGATGAAGAGGAGGTTGTGAACAATTTTGATGAGTCAGTGAACCTATTTGGTGGTGGTCATGATCGTGAAGATGGTTATGATGACTATGCGGATCAGGTCTATGATCTTTCAGGGAATTTGGATGCTCTTTATGACACGTATGGTATGAAGCTTCAAGGCCTTGGTAGGAAGTAATTTATTCTCATAGGAGTCTAATGTTTCTTTTGAGTAATGATTTATTTTCTTGTTTAGAGAATAGGAAGTAGCTTGTTATATAAGTCTTTCTGCCTATGTAACGGGCTGAGATATGGGATTCACCCATATCCTTTGTACTTAAACATTTTTTGAGTAGGTCTTCGACCTTTTACCCAAAAAACAATCTTCTTGTATATTTGTTTGAAAAGTATTCAGATATTTATTTGTTTGTGTGTGCGTTTGAATGCTCGATCATGGTGAATGTGTAACAATCTTTTCTAGATCAATTCGTAGGTTGGATTTTTATTTTTAAGTTTTGTATTAGTGTGTGATTATTTTTATTCTTGAAGAAGTGGTCATATGACCATTACTAGTAGTGGAGAAATTAATCAGCAAGTTTATACCAAGTTTTTAATTTAGTAATGTCCCATGCATGCATGATTTCATTTCCTAGAGTAGAAAAGTAGTGGGTCACGTAAGGTAGTTATGCTTATTTGTTAACTGCTTATTTTTATCCTATTTATATGTAATCTTTGTGGAAATTCTGACCCATTAATTAGGTATGAATGAGTCAATGTGGAATATATTTCATCTCTGACGGGTCAAACGAGTAAAATTAAAAAGGTTAGCTAAAGGAAACGGGTCAAAAGGGGTTGAAGGTTTCACATAGTGTACAATTTATTCAATAACATGTTGGTTATGCTCTTAATCATAGTCGATAATTTGTACGGCCGGGAATACGTGAGCCTATTGGGGCATACACGTATACACTGAAGAATATGTATTTATTAATATAAGTAATATATTAAACGTTATATATTAATTATATTATGTCACGGAATGTTTAAAGGGCCAAAGTGGAAAAAGAATTATTTGCTTGGAGTTTAGGTTAAAGTAATTAATATCTTGTTTACATATTAATTAACTCAAGGACTTAAACGCAAAGATGGAATATTGTAGGAGGGGAGGTAAGTGTCGGTTTTAAGGATTTAAGTGGTGTTAGACTCAAACTTGGATGACAAGTTTGAGGCTATATAAACACTCGTTGAAAGCCTTAAAGAAAACGAGACACACAATTAAAACTTTAGCAATATTGTTTTTCTTTTCCCTGTGACACCTCGGTAGACCAAAACAAAGTTTGACTTTGCCCTCTATTCGTTTCATTCGGCAGTAAGAAAAGGAATAGCCAATAGGGTTATTTGATTTAAGTAACAATATTTGTAGTATAATAAAACCTTGTGTTTTATTATTATATTGTTCTTCGTTCGTGACGTGGTACTAGCATACGCATATTCTTGTGACGTGTATGTATGCTTTGATAGAGATAACCTACTTTGGTTATTAGTGTTTCGAACCTGGTTGTTTCAAGATTCAACATTCAAGATCCGGTGTTTATCTATTTTTCAATAGATTCGAGGTTTGTATTTTATGTGTTTTAATTTATGTGTTTTAATTCATAACATTAAATATAGATCCATCCGCTGCGTACTCGTGGTATTGATGGTTTAATCAATATGAATTCTCAACAGTGGTATCAGAGCCAGGTTGTTTGGTGTTATGGGTTACACATAGAGTCGCTTGCTACGCTAATTAAACATATATATTAATTGTTATGACAATAACATGCATTATTGTCATTTAATTAAATCTTGATCTTGTTTAATATTAATGGTTAATAAAAGAGGTTAGGAAAAATTAAAAGATATTGTAATATGGATTATTCTTTTTCTTTTTCCGATCTTAAGGCTTACGCGGTCATGATCTATGACGTCTGTGGTCCACTTGGTACCTAGCTCGAAAACCTTGTGGGAGCCTTAGATTCTCCAATTGGGGAAGACTCATTCTTGAGTTTTGGAGCATTACTTGTTACTATTTTCCATTAGAGTCTGTCTTCACCTCTACCCCTTCTTCTGTCTGTTTTAATTGCTTATATGTTTTATTCCTTGTGACTTGTTTACATATATGCTTTTGATTTTGGAAATAAAAACAGACTAATTACTTATATTGAAACTTGTTTTTTAATTAAATCGTGGGTTCCATCAAGCTATTGAGGGTGTGGATCATTACTCGAAGCTACCAGGATATAGCTTGCTGGATATCGTGAGATTTAATTACTGTCTGTTAATATATACACTTAATTCCTTGTGACCAGTTATGTGTTATGTGTAAAACTTGTTTTTTTTACACTTAAACGGACTATAAACTATCGAAATTTGATTTGATTAAATCATTGGTTCGATCATGCTATTGAGGGTGTGGATCATTACTCGAAGCTACCAGGATATAGCATGATGGATATCGTTTGATTTAATAAACTTTAACTATATGATACCTAAAGTTTTGTGCTCTTATTAATGATCTTTTGGTTAACACCAAGATCTAGGGTTTTGCATGGTCTTTTCCCGCCCCACTATATGTTTCGGCATTTGTGGGAATTATTGGAAGAACTTGGGTCTTTTGACTCATGTAGAGTACAATATAGGGTTCTTGACCATGTTTTTCCCGTGATATTATTTCACCTAAATAAGTTGAAAAATTGTTTTTTGCAAACTTGTGCTACAAAGATGTTTGCATGCTTCTTTGTACACAATTTTTGATACATGTTTTTGTCAAAAATTATGTGATACCCTATTTGAAATTTAAGTCTATGCCATCCAAGTTTGAGAACACTTGCACTTGCCTTTTGCTTTTCGTGGGACGTGAGTGAATTGCAACCCAAGGTGTTTATTCTCTGGCGTGAGACCTAGAGTTATTTACACGTGTTCTCTAATTGGACGACTTAATCGAATCAAGCGGGTGAGATCCTTGATCCCGAGGCATAGGATGAGACAAAACATGCATGACACTAGCAGCTTGTACTCTAGTGCCATAAGTCTCATAAATCTAAGAATTGCACTTGTAATGTAATTGTCGCACGCCGCCTACCTCTTGTACCCACAAGACTTACCAGAGTAGTAAGCACTACCGTGATGAGTGGGAGTTCAAGGGTGTCTCAGTCTTTTAGTAAATTAATTGTTTTATTTATTAAAACATGGGTAGTTAATTTGTAAAAGAATTAATTATCGAAAATACTAAAATCTTGAACTTTGTTTTATTGTAGATGGCAGCAAATCAAACCGTCAACAATTCGATCTTCAGGTCTTTCCTTGAAAAGGAAAAACTTACTGGATCTAACTTTCTCGACTGGTATCGAAATTTGAGGATCGTCCTCACAGCCGAGGATAAGTTAACCTATGTGGAGCATCCCATACCTGCCACTCCTGTTCCTCCAACTCCTGATCAGCAGGTTCCTGCTGATGTCCTTGCTGCTCATGCCCAATGGGTTAAAGCATCCAAGGACATAGGCTGTCTTATGCTCATAAGCATCACTCCAGAACTTCAAAAGAATCTGGAGCACTTTGATGCATATAACATGCTTAAGGAATTGAAGACCATGTTTGCTTAGCAAGCAGAACAGGAACTCCTTGAGACTGTGCAGGCCTTTCATGCATGTAAGCATGAGGAGGGTCAATCTGTTAGCACCTATGTTCTGAAAATGAAGGGCTATCTAGATCGACTGGAACACCTTGGTCACCCCATGTCATCTGGCCTTGCAGTGAGCATGATTCTTACCTCTCTGAACAAGGACTTTGCTGGATTCAGACAGAATTATAATATGCAATGCATGGGGAAGACAGTGAATGAAGTGCATGCAATGCTTAAGCTGCACGAACAAGGGCTTCCTAAAAGAGATGCTGCTCCTGCTGTACTTGCTATAAGAGCAGGAAGGATCCAGAAGAACAATAAAAACAAGCAGCCGCATAATGGTGCTCAGGGCAAGAATCGTGGCAATGGCAAGGCTAAGCTTGCTTATGCCCCCAAGGCCAAGATTCCCCCTCCACCTAAAAAGGAGCATCCTGCTAAGGACATTGAGTGTCATCATTGTCATCAGATTGGACACTGGAGGAGGAATTGTCCTACCTATTTAGCCGAGTTGATGCAGAAGAAGTGCGATGTGGGTAGCAATGCTAGCACATCAGGTATCTTCATCATAGAACTTTATACTTTTCCTCATAAATCTTGGGTATATGACACTGGTTGTGGTACTCACATCTGTAATACTACTCAGGGTCTCAGGGGAAGTAGGAAACTGAAGCCCGGAGCTTTAAGCCTGTACGTGGGGAATGGAAACCGTGCAGCCGTTGAAGCTATAGGAACTTTTGATTTGTCACTTCCTAGTGGTTTAATAATTTGTTTAGACAATTGTCATTATGCTCCTAGTATTACTAGGGGTATTGTTTCAGTTTCACTTTTGAAAGACAAGGGTTTTACTCATTGTTTTACGGATATTGGTATTTCAGTTTCAATGAATAACTTGTTTTATTTTAATGCTGTTTCTAGGAATGGTATTTTTGAAATTGATATGCATGATTCTGTTTCAAATGATTGTTCTATGTATTCTGTTAATAGTAAAAGATCCAAGCGTAACTTGGACTCTACATTCTTGTGGCATTGCCGACTTGGGCACATTAACAAGAAACGCATTGAGAAGCTGCAACACGATGGGCTTCTTAAATCAATTGACCTTGAGTCTTTTGATAAGTGTGAATCTTGTGTGTATGGGAAGATGGCGAAAAAGCCTTTTTCGCATAAAATGGAGAAAGCTACAGATCTGCTTGGACTCATACATACTGATGTATGTGGCCCTTTTAGAACTGTGTCAAAACAAGGATACAGCTATTTCTTAACTTTCACTGACGACTTTAGTCGATATGGTTATGTTTACCTGCTTAAACATAAACATGAAGTTTTTGAAACTTTCAAAGTATTTCAAAGTGAAGTTGAGAATCAACTTGGAAAGACCATAAAGGCTTTACGGTCCGACCGTGGAGGCGAATATATGAGTCAAGAGTTCATTGATCATCTTAAGAAGTGTGGGATTGTCTCACAACTCTCTTCTCCACGTACACCACAACATAATGGTGTATCTGAGAGAAGGAATCGAACCCTGCTTGACATGGTAAGATCTATGATGAGTCAAACAACTCTACCAATGTCCTTTTGGGATTATGCTCTTGAGTCTGCTGCATGCATTCTCAATATGGTTCCATCGAAGAAGGTTGAAAAGACACCATATGAACTATGGCATTGGAAAGTCCCTAATCTGTCTTACATAAAGGTCTGGGGTTGTGAGGCATTCGTGAAACGTGACACGCCTGACAAACTAGAACCAAGATCTATTAAGTGTGTCTTTGTAGGATACCCAAAGGAAACAATGGGTTACTACTTCTACTATCCACCTGAGCACAAGGTATTTGTTGCTAGGTTTGCTGAGTTTTTTGAGAATCGTCTCATCTCACAAGAGGCAAGTGGGAGGATCGTAGAACTTGATGAAATTCAAGAAGATACTCACCCTTCTGAAAATACTAGCCAACTTCCTGAGATGGTTGAACATGAAAGTGTTGAACCAGAAAGTGAAGTCATTCCTGTTCGTAGGTCCTCAAGGACAATACGTGCACCTGATCGAATGTGTTTATACGTCGATTCAGAGGAGCATGAGTTAGGGGATCTTAATGAGCCTGCTAACTATAAAGCTGCATTAGCAGATCGTGAATCTGAAAAATGGCTTAAGGCTATGAACGAGGAAATGAAATCCATGAGAGACAATGAAGTCTGGATTGAAGTTGACCTCCCTCCTAACGCTAAAACCGTTGGTAGCAAGTGGCTCTTCAAGAAGAAAACTGACATGGATGGAAAGGTACACACCTATAAAGCTCGTCTTGTGGCAAAAGGTTATACTCAAACCTACGGTGTAGATTATGAGGAAACCTTCTCGCCTGTCGCAGACATAAAAGCTATTAGGATTCTCTTGGCCATAGCAGCGTACTATGACTATGAGATTTGGCAAATGGATGTCAAAACTGCCTTCTTAAATGGTCATTTAATTGAAGAGGTTTACATGGACCAAACCGAAGGATTTGTCAATCCACAATATCCTAACCGTGTATGCAAGCTACAACGATCCATTTATGGATTAAAGCAAGCATCTAGGCAATGGAATAAAAGGTTTGATGAGGAGATCAAGAAGTATGGTTTCACTCAAAACCTTGATGAGCCATGTGTATACCGTAAGGCTAGTGGGAGTAATGTAGCATTCCTAATCTTATATGTTGATGACATATTGATCATGGGAAACAACATTCCAATGTTACAAGCTATTAAAGCCTATCTTGGAAATTGTTTTTCTATGAAGGACTTAGGTGAAGCTGCATATATTCTAGGAATCAAGATCTACAGAGATAGATCTAAGCGGTTGATTTGACTTTGTCAAAGTGCATACATTGAGAAAATCTTGAAAAGATTCAATATGGCGAATTCCAAGCGTGGAACTACCCCAATGCAAGTAAAACTTAAGTTGAGAAAATCTCAAGGACCCTCAACACCTGCAGAGGTGGAACGCATGAAGAGGATTCCTTATGCATCGGCTGTAGGATCCATCATGTATGCGGTGAGGTGCACTAGACCTGATGTTGCGTTCGCTCAGAACTTAACAAGTCGATTTCAAGTAGATCCAGGTGAGTGTCACTGGTCTGCTGTGAAGAACATACTGAAGTATCTCAGATATACTAAAGATATGTTTCTTGTTTACGGTGGAGACCCAAACAGAGAGCTCAGAGTTACCTGTTATACTGATGCCGGGTGGCAGACCGACAAGGATGACACCAAGTAGCAAACCGGATACGTTTTCGTTCTAAACGGAGGCGCTGTAGTCTGGAAGAGTGCCAAGCAAAGCATCACTGCGATGTCTTCTACAGAGGCTGAATACACTGCTGCTTCAGAAGCTGCAATGGAAGCTATTTGGATAAGGAAGTTTATTGATGATCTTGGAGTAGTCCCCACCAATAAAGAACCTATGGAAATGCTATGTGACAACACTGGAGCATTAACCATTGCCAACGAGCCTGGAGCTCAAAAAGGCGCCAAGCATTACAAAAGGAAGGTTCACTATCTTCGTGAGGTTATCGCAGATAATGAAGTAGTACTTAACAAAGTTCACACAGATGACAACTTAGCTGATCCATTTACTAAGGCGTTGCCTTTGAACAAGCATGTTGATCATGCTAGTGGTATTGGACTTCGTTCAGTTAGTAGTCTCATGTAAATCTGTTTTGATTTTAGTATTTGGATAATGGGATATGTAAAACATTTATTATTTTGACGATTAATATACATGGTACTTGAGTTATTCATTCATATATTAATTGTGTCCTATATTTGCATGTTTAGTCCTTAAGTAATTTATTACTTTAAATTGTCCATTGTCGATCAATGATATGGGAGTATCATTGAATTAAGGCAAATGTGAGAGATTGGTTATATTCTATGAATACTAAGGATGTGTCCGCCAAACTCACATAATATCCACATGCTATGGATATTGGATTTCCCCAAACCTACGAGTCATCACTTTAAGGATCGGCGTCATAAAGTGATATCTCGCAAATGGTTATTTTATTTGTCCTCTGACTTGAGATGCAAGCAGGTCATGCATGTGTGGATCTTTCTTCTTGACTATAGTCAAACACTATCATGAACAAGGTGGTTATAAAGGCTATTCTCAGAAGTTGGTTGAAGCGCATGAATGACACGTGTAGTCAAAATAGAATTTGTTCCTCCACTTGTCTTCTGGAGTATGATACTACTGGGCCCCTCGCTGAATTAATCAGATGTTTGCATGGCCGTGCCCAAAGTGTAAATCAAGATGATACTTGTTTTACGTTTGGTAATCTTGATTAATTTCTAAAACGAGAAACAGAATAATTGAACAATATGGAATGACTTTGATCCATATCCATAGTTCAACAAGTATCTAAAACAAAAGGATAATTTAAAATTGTAAACCATTTACCTAGTTGTTTTATGAAACCACACTCAGGTATTTCTGGGAGCAATGTGGTGTTGCTAGACGCTTAACATTGTTAGTATGAATTATCTGGTTATGACTTATCGCAAGTGGGAGCTGTTGGTTATGCTCTTAATCATAGTCGATAATTTGTACGGCCGGGAATACGTGAGCCTATTGGGGCATACACGTATACACTGAAGAATATGTATTTATTAATATAAGTAATATATTAAACGTTATATATTAATTATATTATGTCACGGAATGTTTAAAGGGCCAAAGTGGAAAAAGAATTATTTGCTTGGAGTTTAGGTTAAAGTAATTAATATCTTGTTTACATATTAATTAACTCAAGGACTTAAACGCAAAGATGGAATATTCTAGGAGGGGAGGTAAGTGTCGGTTTTAAGGATTTAAGTGGTGTTAGACTCAAACTTGGATGACAAGTTTGAGGCTATATAAACACTCGTTGAAAGCCTTAAAGAAAACGAGACACACAATTAAAACTTTAGCAATATTGTTTTTCTTTTCCCTGTGACACCTCGGTAGACCAAAACAAAGTTTGACTTTGCCCTCTATTTGTTTCATTCGGCAGTAAGAAAAGGAATAGCCAATAGGGTTATTTGATTTAAGTAACAATATTTGTAGTATAATAAAACCTTGTGTTTTATTATTATATTGTTCTTCGTTCGTGACGTGGTACTAGCATACGCATATTCTTGTGACTTGTATGTATGCTTTGATAGAGATAACCTACTTTGGTTATTAGTGTTTCGAACCTGGTTGTTTCAAGATTCAACATTCAAGATCCGGTGTTTATCTATTTTTCAATAGATTCGAGGTTAGTATTTTATGTGTTTTAATTTATGTGTTTTAATTCATAACATTAAATATAGATCCATCCGCTGCGTATTCGTGGTATTGATGGTATAATCAATATGAATTCTCAACATAACATTGGTTGATAAGAATATCTATTTTGTTATCACACTGATTATTTCTAATAAGATTTAACGAAATTTTGGACCAAAGGTGTTTCTGGCAAACCAATTGGACCCGTACCAAGAAGTTAACTGTTTTGACCTGTTACTAAACCCAATCGACCAGCCCATGTTGCCACCTCTATCGTTTTCACTAAGCACAACAAGGAGAAATTAGCTGGATACCCTACGAATAGTTAGAGACACCAAGACTCGTGCATTTTTTCGATCGCCAACTTCAACTAAATCCTCCAACTGTGTGAAGTTATAGCCTATCAGCATTCCAGTTTCCTTGCCATTTCCCTTCTGCTGTCGATGTTCATACAAGCCTTCTTGCTACCTTATTCAACTTTTTCCCTATCTGAAAACAACAGTACATTAGTTACTCCATACCTTAGGTCATCATTTTTGAGAGACAAATTTCCTTTAGCTAACTTTCTTCTCCAGTCTATGCCATATTTTTTGACAAGTTAACAGACTTCCTGATACGAGTTGACATGGTCCAATAAGAAGTGGTCAACAGTTGTTTCTTTGTATTACATTATGGCCATAATGTGTCCATTATTTTAGGCTAGTGATATTCACGTTTCCATTTCCATGCTAGTTACAAATTCTTAGGCTAGTGGGTTAAGTAGTTAGAGTAGTAGTCTTCATGCATCTTTTATTATATAAATGTAATCTTTTGTGTGACAGAGAAGAAAGAAAGGATGAGTAGTCTTCATGCATCTTTTATTATATAAATGTAATCTTTTGTGTGACAGAGAAGAAAGAAAGGATGAGTAGTCTTCATGCATCTTTTATTATATAAATGTAATCTAGTTTAGTTTTTTATAGTTGTTAGTTTAATTATCGTATTAGGAGAGATGATCATTGGGTGATTTGACAAATTAACAGACTTCCATCATTGGGTGATTTGACATCTTTGAATATCTTTTGTGTGCACTCACTGTTTACTTAACTTATATAAAAATTTCCCATTGGGAATTTTTTAATTGTAAAACTATAATAATTTACAGAAATTACCGAAAGTTTTAATTCTAGAAAGGAAGCAATCTTCATTGATATAAATTATTTCCTTATTTAATACAGTAACAATCTAGAACATAATTCAAGACAAGGAAAAAAAACATAAAAACTATCTTAAACTCTATGACTTATGACTAGACATCATACAAAATCGATCAAGCTAGCATTAAGTTACTGATAAATGCATCTTCATCCAAAGTCGATCATCCACTGATAATAAATCTTTGACTTGTCCCATTGTTGGCCATTCTTGTGGGTTCGTTGTCCTTCAAACACGCCCGTGAGACATTCAAAATTGTATGAGCTAGTTTCTCAACTAGAGACGATAGTGGCGGAATCCGTATGTATCCTACATTGGCTAGCAATAGATCGTATGTAGACAATGTTTGTAGAGATGATATAAGTTCTCCAGGATGCTTTCCCATAATCACTTCTAGTGCAACAACTCCAAAACTATACACATCACGTTTCTCTGTCGCCACCATCGTATAAGCAAGCTCTACATGGAAAGAAAAAAGATAATACAAAAAAAAAAAAATTGTTCTATCAGATCATGATTAAATGTAACATAGATAAATTTGAAACTTGAGAATAAGTACGTGTACTATATATAACTTTAAAATATATGATAGTTACCTGGCGCAATATAGCCATAGGTGCCTACAACCGTAGTCCAGTTAGATGAAGGCGAAAGTTCAATATACATATCAAATTTAACATATATCGAATGAACCAATCATAGCAATTTATTTTTCTAATTAAAACAAAAAAATAAACTTTCACCCTTTTCTTAAAAATTAAATATCTCGCAAACCGTTAATCGTTATGCGAAAAAACACACCATCGCAACGAGAATTAAATTATCTTTCTATAAATATGCACTTCTATATATTTTTAACGATTTTTTTTTCAAAATTTCGGCTCAGAAAAATCATATATGATTTGTGAAAATCACATGTGATTTGATTTTAATAAATCATATATGATTTTTGAAAATCACATATGATTTGTGAAAATCACATGTGATTCGATTTTTAAAAATCATATATGATTTTACAAATCACATGTGATTTTTCTGTATGGAATTTTTGAAAAAAAAAAAGATTTATAAAAAATACAGAGAAGTGCATATCTATAGAAAGATAATTTAATTCTCGTCGCGATGACGTATTTTTTGTAGTTTAAAGATTTACCATTTGCAAAATATATTGTTTTAAAAAAAAATTGATAAAAAATAAACTTTTTATTAATTTTGATCAAATAATTGATTAACATTAATTTATTAGATCTATAATAAATATGAGATCTATATCTCAACTCGTTGGATGAATCCACTTAATCCATCAAGTGATCAAACCACTAATACTTGTCACTGGGGTATACAACAGATAGTTGGGGGTTGTTTTGGTCTCGGGGGTCAACAACCTATGATGGGGGAGTTCTTTTGGTATTGGGGGGTTCACAGCAGCAGGGGGTCATGTGTTGATAGGTCTGGCACCACAGGTTCAATAGCAGATGGGGGTCCTTTTTTGCCTAGTTCACAGAAGCAAGTTCATTTAGCAGGTTTGCAAGGTTACTTTGTGACAGGTACAACACACGCAGTTCAGCAGATGGGGGTCTGTTTGGACTGGTTCACAACCAGTTCATTTGCCAGGTTCGCAGCCGGGTTCATCTCTTGTTTTTGGTTCACAAGGTGTTTCTTCTCCACAGTTAGGCCATGCTTGGGGAAAAGAAACAATTATACCAAGTGCTTTTAATATGAAGACATTTCTGGATCCTAGTGCAGGTAACTGGAATATGGATACAGGTGCGACCTCTCACCTTAATGATTCTGTTAGTAGTCTTAGTGATGTTTTAAATTTGTGCATTTATCCATCTATCGCAGTTGGTGACGAGCATTCTATACCCGTTACCAACTCCGGTCATGGTATTTTGCCTACGCTATATCGGCCTCTTCATTTGAATAACGTTCTTATTACTCTTAATATTGTCAAAAATTTGATTTATGTTCGTCTGTTTGTTCGTGATAATTCTTGTACAGTTGAATTTGACCCTTTTGGTTTTTCTATAAAAGACTTCGTAACTCGTCGGGTGCTTCTCCGTTGTGATAGAGCTAGAAATCTTTACCCGGTTACGAAGCCCTCCCTCATTCCTCATGCTTTTCTCACGAGTCAGTATACGTGGCACCAGCGTCTTGGACATCCACGAAGTGACGTGTTACATCGTGTTTTGTCTAGTAATTCCAGGAGAAGCTTCATGTTCTATTTCATGCATGTCAACTTGGCAAACACGTGAAACTTTCATTTGTTAGTTCTTGTACCTTGGTTTCGTCAAGTTTTGACATTGTTCACTCGGACTTATGGACTTCCCCAATTCCAAGTCATTCTGGTTTCAAATATTATGTTTTATTTTTGGATCATAATTCACAATATGTTTGGGTTTATCTGTTAATAAATAAATTTGATGTTTTGTCTAAATTTTAGTTGTTTCGTAGTTTTGTTCACACTCGCTTTAAGTGTGAAATAAATTCATTTCAATGTGATCATGGTGGTGAATTTGATAACCATGCCTTTCATAAATTATTTATAGATAATGGGATTCAGTTTCGCTTTTATTGTCCACGTACTTCACAACAAAACGGGAAATCTAAAAGGATGATCCGAACCATTAACAACATTATTCGTACGTTATTGTTTCAGGCTCGTTTACCTCCTAATTATTGGGTTGAAGCTCTTTATATGGCCATTTACTTATTAAATATTTTACCCTCCCGTGCCACAGACAATGAAATCCCATTTACCCGTTTTTTTGGTACCTCACCTAATTATAGTATTTTACATACCTTTGGGTGTCTTTGCTACCCTCACCTCGATACCAACAACAAACTTGGAGCACGAGCCATGCCATCTATATTTTTGGGTCATGCCGCCTATCATCGTGGTTATCATTGTCTTGACCTTAACACCAATACAATTATCATCTCTCGCCATGTTACCTTTGATGAAACTATTTTTCCATTTGGCTCCATGACCCCCACTATGAGTCCCTCATATGATTTTTCGGATGATTCATCCGATCTCATTTCCACTATTATACGCACTTCATCTATTACTCAAATTCCCACCCCGATTTCTAATAATCCTACACCACCAACGCCTACGCCACCAACACCACCACCTAGTCCACCTTCTCCAACTCCCCTGGTTCAACAACCCGAGCCTGCCCCTGCTACCACTAAAATTCCCAACCCCGTGTCAACTCATCCCATGGTCACACGTTCTCGTGTTGGGCCTCACCGTCCTAATCCCCGTTATGCTGGTTATGTGTCTACGGTGTCTCCTTTACCGAATTCATATAAGGAAGCTTTTAATGATCCTAATTGGCAAAATGCTATGCTTGATGAATATAATGCACTTGTTAAGAATAATACTTGGACACTTGTGCCTCGACATGTGGATGTTAATATTGTTCATTGCATGTGGATTTTTTGTCACAAGTACTTTGCTGATGGTTCTCTTAGTCGCTACAAGGCTCGTCTTGTGGGTAATGACAGTACACTGATTGAGGGTGTGGATGTTGATGAGAATTTTAGCCCGGTTGTTAAACCTAGTACTATACGAATGATAAGGATTTAAAAGGTACACTTTTGAGGGGTCATTTAAGCCCTTAATTGATCACTTTTGTATCCGTTACTACCTAATTTTGTTTCTTTTCACTTTTTAGGTCTCTTGAAGACAAATTGCTGGAATGACACTTATTCAGACGAAAAGGCGCGAATATACGAAGACAATGGCCAAAGTCAAGAATTGAGACACTCAGGCTGCTGGAACTGAAGGGGAAGGCGTCACAACTTAAAAGGGGACGACGTCAATACCAGAATGGCGACGCCGTCACAACTTAAAAGGGGACGGTGTCAATACCATAATGGCGACGCCGTCGTGCACTTTTTGTGACGGCTCAGTAGCCATATTGCTAAATATCAAGTGACGGCATCAGGTTTTAAAAGAGTAGCGCGTCGCAGCTCAGACGGCCTAGATTTGATCCAGACGGCGTCAGAGACTGAAGGCGACGGCGTCATAGGCATAAGGTGACGTCGTCACAGTGTTAACGTGGCCAAGATGAAAACTTATTGACGACATCACAATTAAAGAGTGACGCCGTCGCGATTGTAACACTATATATAGACATTGAATTTTTTAGTTTCCAGTGTAGTTTTGTGGAGTAAAAACCTAAACCGAACCAAGGCTGTCTTGTAAAGTATTTTAGGGTTCCATACCCTATCTTACATCAAGATAAGTGTTTTACTTCATTAATTTAATTATGTCTTCAATTGATTGTGTGTATGCTTGCATGTTTCCCATGTCCGGCGAATTTACTTGTGTGTTTGCTTAGGGAATATGAAACTTAGTTACTGAATATTGATTGGTTGTCTCTTATCTTAATTGTTAATGATCTAGTATTGCGATAGGTCATCCGTTGTGTCATTAATGCTTGATTAGTCTTTGTGAACCTTAGCTTATAGTCACCTAGAGTTATTGTAGGCTAAACATCCAAAGAGTACCTTAGTGTTAAGTTTATGAATCCTAGGGATTTTGTAGCCATTAACCTTTGGTAGCTTCAAAGAGTTAGGGATAAACGCATACCCTACGACCTTTGACACACAACGCGGTTAAGAATAAGGACGTGACAATTCAACCATCAATAGGAGATAACTAGGGAGTAATAAAACCTAAGTAAACACATTCTTAAATCATCATACGAGCACACAACAATTAGACATAGACTACCCCTAGCTTAGATTAGATAATTAGATAAGTAGAAGTAATCGGTAGAAATACCAACCCCCCAAATCCAAACCCCGAGATTCGTAATTACAATTTTCTAAAAAATATAAAAAGCTAAAAAATAATCTACCTCAACCCCAACCTTAGCGTAGTAATTTCTCAACTAGCATTCCTATTCCCCTAGAGAACGATATCAATACCCGTGGCTTACCCTAATACTACACTACAACGATTAGGTTCACTGCCTAGGGTGTTATAAAACTTGCTCGAAGAAAAGAAAGATCCTTTGACCCCGAACGCGCTGTGTAAGTATATAAAGTTTTTGGCGCCGCTGCCGGGGAATAGAATAGCTAGTTAGAAGTTCACCTCTTTTAGGTTTCCTTGCTTGATTCCTATCAAGTAAACTTTTTTCTTCTTCTCATTTTTAGATTCCTCGTAGTCTATCCCCTTGTTCGTGACCTTTGTTCGTAAACCCCATCACTTTTCATCATGGAAGGTGATAATCAACCCCCATTCATCAACCCACCACCAAATAAATCACTTTCACTCAAAACCCAACCCAATGACCAAAACAACCGCCGTAGCCGTTATGTTAGTAGGAACAACAACCTTCAGGATTTAAAAAAGGTATTTGTTAGTATAATTAGGGATGCTGTTGAGAAGGTGGTTAGTGCTTCTGTTGTTGGCTCTATGATTAGCAGTAGTTCGGATAACAGTTTAGAGAGTAAGAATGAGAATGAGGAAGATAGTGCTTACTTCAACCTTTACCCCCACTAAGGAGGAAGTTGCATACCACCAATACATAGTCGACAATACTCGATCACCCATCATTAGGATATGCCCAAAGATTAGGAGAGAAAATCCTTGGAACATTAAAATCCCTTGTATGATTGGCTATAGGAATGTTAAGCATGCTTATATAGATACGAAATCTCCCATTAATGTGATGTCATCAGCCGTTTACAATGAAATCATGAATGAGCGACTTAAGATTAGGAGAGACCCCAAGTATCCAGGTGGGGTTTGCAATTTTGTTGGAAGAGTCAAGGATGTACATGTCTTTATAGGAAATTTCACCTACCTAGTTGATTTTGTGGTCCTAGAAGATGTAGGCTGCGTCATTGACTATAGTTTATCCCAGGTTGTGCTAGGAAAACCGTTTGTTGAGAAATCTAAATTAAGCTATAAAAAATTCGAAGGAAGGATTAGGTTTATGAATGGGAACGATGAGATCACTTATAGGATGCCTTGGAAGTTGAGCGGATATGGCTCTTGGTCCATTTATGAACGAGACAACATTAGAGCTTTTGAGGAAAAAAGCGAAGACGATGTTGAAAAAGATGCCCTTCATGTGGGAGAAGAGGAGACTTTACTATAGGGATTGTTTGACCCTTGGACCTAGGTATAGAGTAGATGAGAATTTTGTCAACATGATAGAATTCTCATTGAGGATGAAAAATGAGACTACGTAGGGGAACGACTTCGAGTCTAGCTACAAGACTCATAAATAAAGAAAAGCGCTTCGTGGGAGGCAACACATGTTTAATTGTTTGCTTGTTTGTGTCGTATAATCTTTTTAGTAATTGTTTGTTCTCATGTTTAAATTTGTAAAAATGCTTTATTTTGTCTTTAACCTCGTCTTAATTACATATAAAGGTATTTTACATAAGGGATAGGTGTAGGGAGGATTACACACGTTTTCAAAAGAAACGTAAACATGAGAATTTCAATTATCTAAAAGATATACATGTGTGTTTGTTCGAGTTAAATGCTTGTATCGAGTCATAATGGATATTTTTGCAGGACTTTCTCCAGATTCTAAAGATATAAATTTTCCAGAAAATCGCAGACCAGTTTCTGTCAGGATAACCTGACGGCGTCAGGAGGAGCAAAAACAGCATGCTACTTTTCTCGTTTTCTGTGCTACTTATAAATTTATGGAATTTTCCAGGTCTTAATTTTCAAAGAAAAATCTGTAAACATCCATTCCACAAGCATTATATCCTAGTTTAGTAGAGTCTTGTATATATATTGTTACCGCCGATTTTACGCGAAGGTTTTGTTTGTTTTCTTCAAGTGTGCAGGTTTAATTTATCAAGAAGATGATACAAAAGAATGGAAGGAGCTTTTCACGCATAATATTCTTCTTGAAGAAATATTTAACCACTACTTCGCACATGGATCCTACCGAGTTAATCAGGGGAGTATTAGTTTCTTTCATTTTTAATTACCTTCTATTATCATAACTTTGATACTTTCGGTTAACATTGGGGACAATGTTCAGTTTAACTGTAGGGAGGGAAAATAAAACGGGAACTTTGAAACAATGCTTATCCTTGATTATTTGCCTTATCCAATTTTATTTGTGTAATAAACCATGAGAAATATCGGTTAGGGTAATTTTGGCACAAAATTTAAAATTTTTCATGACATGTAGGAGTGGGCCATTAGTCTTAATAAAGCATCTCATGGATAGGAAGTTATATGACTAGCACAAAAATCCTTTACCACCTAAATTCCACCCAAAATGTGAGGATCACCGTTAGATTAGTAGAAATTAAAGCATTCATCTTTAATGCTTAGAGTGTGAACCGGTAGTATAATAGATTCTAGAACTTGTTTTGTGATGCATCCCGAGATCACTAGTAAGACTACACTTGTGTAGTTAGGAATAACTAAATGATAAGAGGCATTAGGATAACCCTTGTTTGATACCCGTAATATAATTACTTCTTCCACATCGGTTGAGTAATTCCCCCACACCCTTGCGTTGTACTCATCTTTAGTACACGATACCCCTAGTTAACCCCTCAGAGCCTATCCTTTTCGCGATTCTCGTGATGTTTCGGTTTTCTAGAATATCAATGAAGAGCATTGTTTACAATCCACCCCCAAATGTACACCCAAATCGCCTTAGCCTACCTTGTATGCACTCACTTTTAGTGCATTATTGTTATCATACTAAACTCTTAGTTCAATTATCTAGATGCTTGCATAAGTTGCTAAGTCGAGTCATATCCTTTGTACACAGTTTTGGGACGATTGGGACTCATGGGAAAAGTTAAATTTTATGAAATGACGGGAAGAGAACGTTAAATTCAAATTCCCTTTATTTGCGTAATAATGTACTTCAAGTGTTTTGATCTTTTTAGTTCGGGTCAAATTAGTGTTAGAGTAATAAAAACTCAAGTGTAGGGATATGCCTATAAATCCATATTATTTTGAGGTTATCGTAGAGGATGGTAGAGTAAAAGTGTATACAAAAGATCGGAAAAAAAATAGAAAAAGAAAAAAATATAGTGTGACAAAAAAAAAAAAAAAAAAAAAGGGCTACTATTCTACATCTATCTTTAAATTTATGTATGTTTATTTCATTTATCTAGAGTTTAGAGTGTCGAGTCTTGGCTTACCAACGCCATTTTTCTCATGCTTGTAACATATAGATTTTTTACTTGCCACCAGTAAATCGCCTATCCCACCAAACCCTTTGTTTCCCTAACGTAAGCCTAACAATACAACCCTTTAAAAGACCTCTTGGATAGTCTTTCCTAGGTGCTTACGCCAAAGCGATGGAGGTTTGATCTAGTCTCAAGCCTATGGTAATCTATGTACTAGGACCGGTTAATGAGTGTTTATCTTCCATTTCCAGTTTGATATATTTCATATACACCCGAGAGATGTGAGTATCCAAACACCCCTTGTGTGGTGCTAGTATGTAATTTCCGTGCTTGTTATGACTTTTGCGGGGCTTATATGTGTTGTGAATTGTTCTAAACCAATGCTTCATGACCCCTAACTTATAAATTAATTGGCTAAAAGCACATTTGCTTGAGGACAAGCAAATACCAAGTGTAGAGATATTTGATAAGGATTTAAAAGGTACACTTTTGAGGGGTCATTTAAGCCCTTAATTGATCACTTTTGTATACTTTACTACCTAATTTCGTTCCTTTTCACTTTTTAGGTCTCTTGAAAGCAAATTGCTGGAATGACACTTATTCGGACGAAAAGGCGCGAATATACGAAGAAAATGGCCAAAGTCAAGAATCGAGACACTCAGGCTGCTGGAACTGAAGGGGACGGTGTCACAAATTAAAAGGGGACGGTGTCACTACACGAATGGCGACGCCGTTGTGCACTTTTTGTGATGCCTCAGTAGCCAAATTACTAAATATCAAGTGACGGTATCAGGTTTTAAAAGAGTAGGGCGTCGCAGCTCAAACGGCCTAGATTTGATCCAGACGGCGTCAGAGACTGAAGGCGACGGCGTCACAGGCATAAGGTGACGCCGTCACAATGTTAACGTAGCCAAGATGAAAACTTACTGACGGCGACCCGACAGCGTCACAATTAAAGAGTGACGCCGTCGCGATTGTAACACTATAAATAGACATCGAATTTTTTAATTTTCAGTGTGTAGTTTTGTGGAGTAAAAACCTAAACCGAACCAAGGCTGTCTTGTACAGTATTTTAGGGTTCCATACCCTATCTTACATCAAGATAAGTGTTTTACTTCATTAATTTAATTATGTCTTCAATTGATTGTGTGTATGCTTGCATATTTCCCATGTCCGGCTAATTTACTTGTGTGTTTGCTTCGGGAATATGAAACCTAGTTATTGAATATTGATTGGTTGTCTCTTCTCTTAATTGTTAATGATCTAGTATTGCGATAGGTCATCCGTTGTGTCATTAATGCTTGATTAGTCTTTGTGAACCTTAGCTTATAGTCACCTAGAGTTATTGTAGGCTAAACATCCAAAGAGTAACTTAGTGTTAAGTTTATGAATCCTAGAGATTTTGTAGCCATTAACCTTTGGTAGCTTCAAAGAGTTAGGGATAAACGCATACCCTACTACCTTAGACACACAACGCGGTTAAGAATAAGGATGTGACAATTCAACCATCAATAGGAGATAACTAGGGAGTTATAAAACCTAAGCAAACAAATTCTTAAATCATCATACGAGCAGACAACAATTAGACATAGACTACCCCTAGCTTAGATTAGATAATTAGATAAGTAGAAGTAATCGGTAGAAATACCAACCCCCCAAATCCAAACCCTGAGATTCGTAATTTCAATTTTCTAAAAAATATAAAAAGCTAAAAAATAAAATACCTCAACCCCAACCTTAGCGCAGTAATTTCTCAACTAGCATTCCTATTCCCCTAGAGAACGATATCAATACATGTGGCTTACCCTAATACTACACCACAACGATTAGGTTCACTGCCTAGAATGTTATAAAGCTTGCTCGAAGAAAAGGAAGTTCCTTTGACCCCGAACACGCTGTGTAAGCGTATCAACGGACTGTTTTGAGCTTGGTTATTTCTCGACATTGGCTGATTCATCAGATGGATGTCAAGAATGCGTTTTTGAATGAGGAGTTATCTAAGACTGTGTACATGCATCAGCCTCCTGGTTTTTGGGATCCTGAGCATCCGGATTATGTTTATTTATTGCAGTGTTCTCTCCACGGACTCAAACAGGCACCTCGGGCTTGGTTTTAGCGTTCTGCTACTTACATCAGTACGGTTGGATTTACCCCTAGTCGTTGTGATTCTTCTTTGTTTATCTACAGATAGGGTGATGATAATGCATTTTTGTTACTTTATGTAGATGATATTGTACTCACTGCTTCATCTGATAGCTTGTTACAACGGATTATTGCCTCTTTACACCAGGAGTTCTCTATGACAGATTTGGCTGCTAATAAGTATTTTTTGGGTATTTCCATTACACGTGACTCTGATGGGATGATTTTGTCACAATGTAAGTATGCTATGGAGATTTTGGAGCGTGCTCATATGGTTGATTGTAATCCGTGTCGGACACCGGTTGATTCTGAGTCCTAATTGGGTGCTGATGGTGTTGCGGTTGCTAATCTGACTATATCGGATTCTTGTAGGCTCTCTACAGTATCTCACTCTTACTAGACCTAATATTATATATTCTGTGCAGCAGGTATGTCTTTATATGCATGATCCGCGTGAGCCTCACTTTTATGCTCTTAAGCGGATTTTATGGTATGTGCGGGGCACTTTGGACTATGGTTTACAGTTGTTTGCTTCATCTACTACTTCTTTGGTGGCTTATTCTGATGCGTATTGGGCAGGTTGCCCCACCACTTAGAGGTCCACTTCAAGTTTTTTTGTATTTCTTGGCAACAACTTACTTTCCTGGTCCTCTAAGCGTCAAGCGACGCTTTCTAGTTCCAGTGCTGAGGCTGAGTATCAGGGTGTTGCCAATGCTGTCACTGAAACGTGTTGGTTACACAACTTTCTACGTGAGCTACATACCCATTTGTCTTCCACTACGCTTTTCTATTGTGACATTGTGAGGGGTGTCTATGTATCTTCTAACCCGGTTCAACATCAACGGACCAAGCATATTGAGATAGACATTTTGTGGTTTAGTTGTTGCTGGTCATGTTTGAGGTTCTACATGTGTCCTCTCGTTTTCAATACGATGATAGCTTCATCAAAAAATTACCTACAACATTGTTTGAAGAGTTTCGTGATAGTTTGAGTGTCTGGTGTCCTCCCACACAAACTGCGGGTGAGTGTTAGTCGTGTAATATTGTTTGGATAGGCCTAGTATTATGTTTGGTCTAAGGCTCAGTTGTCATACTATATAACGTATTGCTTTGGTTGATTAATGACATACGATTCATTATAAACTCCTACATTATATAATATGTCATTAATCATGTAGGAGTTTAGCATGAATCGTATGTCATTAATCAACCAAAGTTTTACATTATATACTATGATAACCGGGCCTTAGCCCAAACATAACACAAGGCCTATCCAAAAAATATTACACGGCTAACAAAAATATTTCATTAATATAGGAAATATGCATTTAGAGGGTTTTGTTTTTAAGAAACTGACCTGCGCTCTTGAGTGCATCTAATATCCGCATATTACCATTGTCTACTCGGGCACCTGAGCAACAAATAAACTTAATAATTATACATAAATCAATATATATAGCCATAAAGGATTAAAGAAGCTAACCATGAAATCTAGACATGATTTTTGGAAGATCTCTAGTAGGTTCAACCAAAATTTTTGCTTTGTTGCCCATTGCTAATATGCCCACACAATTCTCTAGATGAAACTCTAACAAAAATATTTCCAAAGACATCAACAACAGTAAGACTGATAAGATTATATACCACAGACATTACATGCCGTAGGTAGTTACATATTTGGCTTCGTATCTCATTTACAACCTCATTTAGCTTCTTTGACAAGGGCTTTTCAAAATGATTCAGTCCCAATTGTATTGAAAAGTTTGAGTTAAACAGATGATGGATGGATCAATCGACCTCCTAAAAGTGTTACTCTAGCAAACATCAGATTTTTAAGCCACAAAAAGCTATGTTATGAGCAAGCATATACAGATGCCAAATTTGACGCATATGCATATATATGGGTCACTTTGGGTAGTACATCACAAATGAGTCAGTTTTGTTAACTTTTAAAAGCGGGCAAGATTGGAACGGGACAAATGGCTCAAACAGGTTGAAAGCTACCACCCAAAGCCTGTTTAGACACATTACTAGAGCCACCATTTTGCCACTATAATGATACAAGTCAATATCAAGTGAACCTGACTGGGATTTCACTAAAAGTAGATACGCCAAACAGTTTGTGTGTTATATCAGGATCTACAGAGCCTCTAACGTTAACGTAAATTAAGTAGGCCTCTCCATTTTCAAGAAGATAGATCCCGTCATTGCTCACATGTTCACTAGATAGACCTTTGTGATCACTAAATCCATCGTTGACCCTTCCATTCTAACATAGTTCAAAACAAATCTTCATAGAATCCATTGTGATAAAACAATCTGCCTACTTGGCCACTAACCAACTGAACGATTTGTCTGAGACTAAAGGATATGCCACATTGAGAAACTGACACACATTATAGCTAGTGAACGCCATTTCTGATAGCAACAATCCAAAACAATCAACCAATTATTCAAAACACAAGTAAAACTGAACCACTGTTGCTATCAGGAACTAAACTTTACTCCACTCTTGTCAATTGATACTACATACCTAAGTAGAACAAATTAGTAAACACCTTTAAAGTGTTAGAAAATAGGATCACCAAAATCTGAGGGTCGTGGAAGCACTTTCAGATTGAAGTATTTTGATGGTTCTATCGAAATCTTAAATTGGATAAAAATCATATTAGAAACGAGAATATATTTTGTTCGATATGAAAACCGAACCAGAGATGGAATATATGACCAATAAACTACACAATAGTTGTAACTGCCATAGCAGTTATTTAACAACTGAAATAGTTAAACAAAATGAAAAAATCATGTCCATAATTCCAAGAATTTTATTTTCAAGTGCATTTTTAACATAGCACTTTATACCCTACCAGGGGTGCTACCCCTTGGGCCCTGATAACAAGGGCACTGCCCCCGTACCCCCGTCATTCGGGGCTTCTGATAACATCAAATAATCCTAACTTTTAAGTGTCAATTTCCCTAGATAATGCTCATATTTTATGTCATTTATATGGATTTACGCTTGTATTCCTCTATATTTCACTTTCACGTAAATTATGAGCATTGGAGGGTAAGAGACGCGGATTTGGAGATTTTCCTAATGGTTTATGATAGTATGCTACTAATGAAGAAGCTGCGGCGTAACTCATTCTCTCACATTACGTCATAGCTTGTGCTTTATCTAAGATTGCCTACTCAACAGCAATTACGGCGTAACTCCCAGCTAAGGTTACGCCGTAATCATCTAGGTCATAAAATATTTTGCGCCTCCATCAACTACGCCGTAACTCCTCAACAAGCATTACGTCGTAGTCCACTTAACGAAAGTCTGTATTGAAGTTACGGCGTAACCTTTCCCAAGTGTTACACTGTATTCTATTTAACGAGAGTTACATTTGGAGGATAATTAAGTTACGGCGTAACTCTCAACTCAAGTTATGCCATAAATATGATCGTGCCTATAAATACAAGCCCTAAATTATACATTTCACATAATTCACTCACAACTCAAAGGCAGAGAACGTGAAGAGGGATGCAAAGGCAGATCATACGGAGCATATGGAGCCATCTCCAAAGGAGGAATCACTCCATATCTATAAGCATTAGCGATCATTTCTATCTTTGACTATTAATTCATGTCTTTTATTATGCTAATCATTGAATTCATTGTTTCTTTTAATATGATCGGCTAAGCACCTTTGGTGCTAGCCTAGTTATGATTCCTTGAATGCATTGTTTATGTTTTCATGCTTCCATATAATTGTTTCTAGTGTATGCATGCATAGTTCGATGGTAGTTACCCTAGCTTTGGTAGTTATGAAATTCGGTCGTATCTAGTTGCTTAGGAGAATTGACCAACTGACCTTAAGTAGGTAGGTAGGTAGAGTTTGGAAGGGTAAGAATTAACCAACTGACGATCCTTCCTCTCTTGTGCAAACTGACCAAATGATCACCGGTCGTCCGGATGAACTTAAGAAGTTAGGGATGAGTGTCTAAGATGCTAGCGCCCGGGTACTCATTATTTCGAATCTTGCATGTAGGGTACTTAATGACTTGGCTTAGGTAACTTAAGACCCTCGATTCTCCAAGGGATAAACATTTGACGTCGGGTAGGATCCTTTGTTGATAGGTTAGGACGAATTGACCAAATGTTGTCCTAGCGACTTAAACCCCCACTTGAATCAATTGGAAGTAATAAAACATAGACATTGCACGATAGGAGGATTAATTAGGTTAGCAAACTTTCTTTCTATTGATCACAACCTTAATTTACCTTTTGCTATTTCATTTCTTAGTTTAATCATTTCTACTACAAACTAGTTAAAACAAGTGACACTTAGACTTAATAGGATTCTCATCTAGATAGCTCTTGGGAACGACCTCGGATTTACCACTTTCTATACTACGAATGACCGAGTTCACTGCTCGTTAGTGCATTACACCAATTATTTCCCGTATCTTATCCTACCTTTTAGTCATGAAGCGTGTCTAGGTGATGAAACGAGCAATCTCTGGTGTTTTGGCCATGGATTTGGTAATGTATCATTGATTTTGTCCACTTGACCGTGACACGTTAGTAATGAAATTTCACCCTTTACCCTTGTTGTGTCCACCCTTATTGCCTTCAAAGATTTTTAATTCCTTAACTCTAGTGGTGAAGATTTGTGTAACCGCCAAGCTTATGATAAAATACATGCTATGACTGTGTTTTGAGTGATCACCCCGAAATTGAAACTTAGAATAGATGACATGAGGTGTTCGGCTTTGATTTATTCTAGCATAAGGTATTTTTAAACTCATATCTTCCAGGTAATGGGGGATATCTTTTCAGAAAATTTTCTAATAAGGTTTACTTGAAGGCAAGTAGAGTTCAAATGGGGGGATATTTGATAACATCAAATAGTCCTGACTTTTTAGTGTCAATTTCCACTATAATGCTCTTATTTTATGTCATTTATATGGATTTACGCTTGTATTCCTCTATTTTTCACTTTCAGGTAAATTATGAGTATTGGATCTTAAGAGACGAAAATTTGGAGATTTTTCTAACGGTTTATGATAGTATGCTACTAATGAAGAAGCTAGGGTGTAACTCATTCTGTCACATTACGCCGTAGCTAGTGTTTTATCTCAGATTTCCAACTCAACAGCAATTACAGCGTACCTAACTAAGGTTACGCCGCAATCATCTAGGTTATAAAATATTTCGTGCCTACATCAACTACGCCGTAACTCCTCAACAAGCATTACAACATAGTCTACTTAACGAGAGTCTGTATTGAAGTTACGGCATAACCTTTCCCTGGTGTTACGCCGTAGTCAATTTAACGAGAGTTACATTTGAAGGATTATTAAGTTATGACGTAACTCTCAACTCAAGTTACGCCATAACTATGAGCGTGCCTATAAATACAAGCCCTAAATTCTACATTTCACATCATTTACTCACAACTCAAAGGCAGAGAACATGAAGAGGGATCCGAAGGCAGATTATACGGAGCATACGAAGCCATCTCCAAGGGAGGAATCACTCCATATCGATAAACATTAGCGATCATTACTATCTTTTACTATTAATTCATGTATTTCATTATGTTAAACATTGAATTCATTGTTTCTTTAAATATGATCGGCTAAGCACATTTGGTGCTAGCCTAGTTATGATTCCTTAAATGTATTGTTTATGTATTCATGCTTCCATATAATTGTTTCTAGTGTATGCATGCATAGTTCGATGGTAGTTACCCTAGCTTCGGTAGTTTTGAAATGCGGTCGCATCTAGTTTTTTAGGAGAATTGACCAACTGACCCTTAGTAGGTAGGTAGAGTTTGGAAGGGTAAGAATTGACCAACTAATGACCCTTCCTCTCTTGTGCAAACTGACCAAATGATCACCGGTCATCCAGATGAACTTAAGAAGTTAGGGATGAGTCTCTAAGAAGCTAGCGCCCGGGCACTCATTATTTCGAATCTTGCATGTAGGGTACTTAATGACTTGGCTTAGGTAACTTAAGACCCTCGACTCCCCAAGGGGTAAACCTTTGACACCGAGTAGGAGCCTTTGTTGATAGGGTTGGACGAATTGACCAAATGATGTCCTAGCGACTTAAACCCCCATTTGAATCAATTGGAAGAAATAAACATAGACATCGCATGATAGGAGGATTAATTAGGTTATCACACTTTCTCTCTATTGATCACAACCTTAATTTACTTTTCGCTATTTCATTTCTTAGTTTAATCATTTCTACTACAAACCAGTTAAAACAAGTGACACTTAGACTTAATAGGATCCTTATCTACATAGCTCTTGGGAACGACCTCGGCTTTACCACATTCTTATACTATGCACAACCGGGTTCACTGCTCGTTAGTGCATTAGGTAGACCTTAGGTAGACGAGAAAATATAAATATTAAATCCATGCATCATCTTCGCCCCCGAATGATAATCCTAGTAATGTCATACAAGTATGCACTCCGCACAACCCCGACTTGTTCAACATTCATCAAAATTACTCATTAGTCAACTAAGTCAATCCATTATACTTAAATCATATTGGTGATGCAAAATCACCAACAATCCTCCCCCGTTTAAGTATAATATTGATTAACTTAAAACAAACTCATAACAAACAACAAACTGATGCATAAATGAAATATCGAGATGATTGAATTTCACATTAGTACATTAGCATTCCAAATATTGGAATATAAGAGTGTCACTAAAGGATTGAACTCTTTCTATTCATAGTGAATACATGAAGATAATATAAACAACATTTTACACATTCACATGTTCCACTTGACATTATGTTTTACTAGCTTGTGTCCTATCTTTCAATAAGCATATCAAAGCCAAGTCCCAAGCTTCTTGAAGCAGCTGAGCTTATATAGGAAGTTTTTTAATCTTGCACCTGCACATGCAATTTGTCAAAAAACCATTAAGAAATATAACTTCAACCTCCTTTATCTTGCAGTTCTGAACACATACCGTGGGAAGATTTAATTATGTGTTCCAATCCAAAGATATCAAGCTTTCCTCATTGAATTCAGCATTTAACATTACGTTAGATGGGAATTGGGTATCTTGATACAAGGATATAATTAAATGGACTTTAAACCCATCCCAATAGCCGCCTTGCGTATGAGATCTCTTGTTAACCCTTTGGTTAAATTGTCGGCTAAATTCAATTGAGTTTTTACAAACTCCACAAATATCACACCATTCAGGATAAGCTCACGAATCATGCTATGTCTAACACCTAAGTGTCTAGACTTGCCATTGTACACTTGACTATAAGCCTTAGCCAAGGTAGCAGCACTATCACATCAGATAGAAATGGTAGATATCGGTTTAGGCCACAAAGGAATTTCATAAACCAAATTCCTTAGCCACTCAGCTTCATTACCAGTTGCAGCTAAAGCAACAAATTCAGACTTCATAGTTGAGCTTGTCTACAAGTCTGTTTCTTTGAAGCCCAAGAAATAGCACCTCCTTCAAGAAGGAGTACCCAACCACTCGTAGACGAGTGATCCTCCATATTATTAATCCAACTGGCATTGGAATAACCATCTATAACAGAAGGATAACCACTATAAGTCAAACCATAATCCATGGTTCCTTTTAAATACTGAAATACCGACCCAGAGCTTACCAATGTAGAGCACTAGGATTGCTAGTGTACCTACTAAGCTTTCCTACAGCAAAAGCTATATCTGGTCTATTGCTAATCATGGCATACATAAGACATCCAATAGCTCTAGAGTATTCTAACTGAGACACTGGAGTTCCTTTACTAGGTCGAAACTTCACAGTAAGATCTACAGGAGTATAAACAGGAGAACAATTAGCAAACTTTTTCAGTATCTTCTCAATATAATGTGATTGAGAAATAGAGATACCATTGTTTCCTCTTTGGATTCTAATACCAAAAATCACCTCAGCCTCCCCGAGATCTTTCATATCAAAATTAGATGACAAGAATTCCTTTGTCTTATTAACTTGATCATGGTGAGTACAAAAGATTAACATGTCATCCACATATAAGCAAAATTATTACTCCTTAGCCCAAACATAACACAAGGCCTATCCAAAAAATATTACACGGCTAACAAAAATATTTCATTAATATAGGAAATATGCATTTAGAGGGTTTTGTTTTTAAGAAACTGACCTGCGCTCTTGAGTGCATCTAATATCCACATATTACCATTGTCTACTCGGGCACCTGAGCAACAAATAAACTTAATAATTATACATAAATCAATATATATAGCCATAAAGGATTAAAGAAGCTAACCATGAAATCTAGACATGATTTTTGGAAGATCTCTAGTAGGTTCAACCAAAATTTTTGCTTTGTTGCCCATTGCTAATATGCCCACACAATTCTCTAGATGAAACTCTAACAAAAATATTTCCAAAGACATCAACAACAGTAAGACTGATAAGATTATATACCACAGACATTACATGCCGTAGGTAGTTACATATTTGGCTTCGTATCTCATTTACAACCTCATTTAGCTTCTTTGACAAGGGCTTTTCAAAATGATTCAGTCCCAATTGTATTGAAAAGTTTGAGTTAAACAGATGATGGATGGATCAATCGACCTCCTAAAAGTGTTACTCTAGCAAACATCAGATTTTTAAGCCACAAAAAGCTATGTTATGAGAAAGCATATACAGATGCCAAATTTGACGCATATGCATATATATGGGTCACTTTGGGTAGTACATCACAAATGAGTCAGTTTTGTTAACTTTTAAAAGCGGGCAAGATTGGAACGGGACAAATGGCTCAAACAGGTTGAAAGCTACCACCCAAAGCCTGTTTAGACACATTACTAGAGCCACCATTTTGCCACTATAATGATACAAGTCAATATCAAGTGAACCTGACTGGGATTTCACTAAAAGTAGATACGCCAAACAGTTTGTGTGTTATATCAGGATCTACAGAGCCTCTAACGTTAACGTAAATTAAGTAGGCCTCTCCATTTTCAAGAAGATAGATCCCGTCATTGCTCACATGTTCACTAGATAGACCTTTGTGATCACTAAATCCATCGTTGACCCTTCCATTCTAACATAGTTCAAAACAAATCTTCATAGAATCCATTGTGATAAAACAATCTGCCTACTTGGCCACTAACCAACTGAACGATTTGTCTGAGACTAAAGGATATGCCACATTGAGAAACTGACACACATTATAGCTAGTGAACGCCATTTCTGATAGCAACAATCCAAAACAATCAACCAATTATTCAAAACACAAGTAAAACTGAACCACTGTTGCTATCAGGAACTAAACTTTACTCCACTCTTGTCAATTGATACTACATACCAAAGTAGAACAAATTAGTAAACACCTTTAAAGTGTTAGAAAATAGGATCACCAAAATCTGAGGGTCGTGGAAGCACTTTCAGATTGAAGTATTTTGATGGTTCTATCGAAATCTTAAATTGGATAAAAATCATATTAGAAACGAGAATATATTTTGTTCGATATGAAAACCGAACCAGAGATGGAATATATGACCAATAAACTACACAATAGTTGTAACTGCCATAGCAGTTATTTAACAACTGAAATAGTTAAACAAAATGAAAAAATCATGTCCATAATTCCGAGAATTTTATTTTCAAGTGCATTTTTAACATAGCACTTTATACCCTACCAGGGGTGCTACCCCTTGGGCCCTGATAACAAGGGCACTGCCCCCGTACCCCCGTCATTCGGGGCTTCTGATAACATCAAATAATCCTAACTTTTAAGTGTCAATTTCCATAGATAATGCTCATATTTTATGTCATTTATATGGATTTACGCTTGTATTCCTCTATATTTCACTTTCACGTAAATTATGAGCATTGGAGGGTAAGAGACGCGGATTTGGAGATTTTCCTAATGGTTTATGATAGTATGCTACTAATGAAGAAGCTGCGGCGTAACTCATTCTCTCACATTACGTCATAGCTTGTGCTTTATCTAAGATTGCCTACTCAACAGCAATTACGGCGTAACTCCCAGCTAAGGTTACGCCGTAATCATCTAGGTCATAAAATATTTTGCGCCTCCATCAACTACGCCGTAACTCCTCAACAAGCATTACGTCGTAGTCCACTTAACGAAAGTCTGTATTGAAGTTACGGCGTAACCTTTCCCAAGTGTTACACTGTATTCTATTTAACGAGAGTTACATTTGGAGGATAATTAAGTTACGGCGTAACTCTCAACTCAAGTTATGCCATAAACATGATCGTGCCTATAAATACAAGCCCTAAATTATACATTTCACATAATTCACTCACAACTCAAAGGCAGAGAACGTGAAGAGGGATGCAAAGGCAGATCATACGGAGCATATGGAGCCATCTCCAAAGGAGGAATCACTCCATATCTATAAGCATTAGCGATCATTTCTATCTTTGACTATTAATTCATGTCTTTTATTATGCTAATCATTGAATTCATTGTTTCTTTTAATATGATCGGCTAAGCACCTTTGGTGCTAGCCTAGTTATGATTCCTTGAATGCATTGTTTATGTTTTCATGCTTCCATATAATTGTTTCTAGTGTATGCATGCATAGTTCGATGGTAGTTACCCTAGCTTTGGTAGTTATGAAATTCGGTCGTATCTAGTTGCTTAGGAGAATTGACCAACTGACCTTAAGTAGGTAGGTAGGTAGAGTTTGGAAGGGTAAGAATTAACCAACTGACGATCCTTCCTCTCTTGTGCAAACTGACCAAATGATCACCGGTCGTTCGGATGAACTTAAGAAGTTAGGGATGAGTGTCTAAGATGCTAGCGCCCGGGTACTCATTATTTCGAATCTTGCATGTAGGGTACTTAATGACTTGGCTTAGGTAACTTAAGACCCTCGATTCTCCAAGGGATAAACATTTGACGTCGGGTAGGATCCTTTGTTGATAGGTTAGGACGAATTGACCAAATGTTGTCCTAGCGACTTAAACCCCCACTTGAATCAATTGGAAGTAATAAAACATAGACATTGCACGATAGGAGGATTAATTAGGTTAGCAAACTTTCTTTCTATTGATCACAACCTTAATTTACCTTTTGCTATTTCATTTCTTAGTTTAATCATTTCTACTACAAACCAGTTAAAACAAGTGACACTTAGACTTAATAGGATCCTCATCTAGATAGCTCTTGGGAACGACCTCGGATTTACCACTTTCTATACTACGAATGACCGAGTTCACTGCTCGTTAGTGCATTACACCAATTATTTCCCGTATCTTATCCTACCTTTTAGTCATGAAGCGTGTCTAGGTGATGAAACGAGCAATCTCTGGTGTTTTGGCCATGGATTTGGTAATGTATCATTGATTTTGTCCACTTGACCGTGACACGTTAGTAATGAAATTTCACCCTTTACCCTTGTTGTGTCCACCCTTATTGCCTTCAAAGATTTTTAATTCCTTAACTCTAGTGGTGAAGATTTGTGTAACCGCCAAGCTTATGATAAAATACATGCTATGACTGTGTTTTGAGTGATCACCCCGAAATTGAAACTTAGAATAGATGACATGAGGTGTTCGGCTTTGATTTATTCTAGCATAAGGTATTTTTAAACTCATATCTTCCAGGTAATGGGGGATATCTTTTCAGAAAATTTTCTAATAAGGTCTACTTGAAGGCAAGTAGAGTTCAAATGGGGGGATATTTGATAACATCAAATAGTCCTGACTTTTTAGTGTCAATTTCCACTATAATGCTCTTATTTTATGTCATTTATATGGATTTACGCTTGTATTCCTCTATTTTTCACTTTCAGGTAAATTATGAGTATTGGATCTTAAGAGACGAAAATTTGGAGATTTTTCTAACGGTTTATGATAGTATGCTACTAATGAAGAAGCTAGGGTGTAACTCATTCTGTCACATTACGCCGTAGCTAGTGTTTTATCTCAGATTTCCAACTCAACAGCAATTACAGCGTACCTAACTAAGGTTACGCCGCAATCATCTAGGTTATAAAATATTTCGTGCCTACATCAACTACGCCGTAACTCCTCAACAAGCATTACAACATAGTCTACTTAACGAGAGTCTGTATTGAAGTTACGGCATAACCTTTCCCTGGTGTTACGCCGTAGTCAATTTAACGAGAGTTACATTTGAAGGATTATTAAGTTATGACGTAACTCTCAACTCAAGTTACGCCATAACTATGAGCGTGCCTATAAATACAAGCCCTAAATTCTACATTTCACATCATTTACTCACAACTCAAAGGCAGAGAACATGAAGAGGGATCCGAAGGCAGATTATACGGAGCATACGAAGCCATCTCCAAGGGAGGAATCACTCCATATCGATAAACATTAGCGATCATTACTATCTTTTACTATTAATTCATGTATTTCATTATGTTAAACATTGAATTCATTGTTTCTTTAAATATGATCGGCTAAGCACATTTGGTGCTAGCCTAGTTATGATTCCTTAAATGTATTGTTTATGTATTCATGCTTCCATATAATTGTTTCTAGTGTATGCATGCATAGTTCGATGGTAGTTACCCTAGCTTCGGTAGTTTTGAAATGCGGTCGCATCTAGTTTTTTAGGAGAATTGACCAACTGACCCTTAGTAGGTAGGTAGAGTTTGGAAGGGTAAGAATTGACCAACTAATGACCCTTCCTCTCTTGTGCAAACTGACCAAATGATCACCGGTCATCCAGATGAACTTAAGAAGTTAGGGATGAGTCTCTAAGAAGCTAGCGCCCGGGCACTCATTATTTCGAATCTTGCATGTAGGGTACTTAATGACTTGGCTTAGGTAACTTAAGACCCTCGACTCCCCAAGGGGTAAACCTTTGACACCGAGTAGGAGCCTTTGTTGATAGGGTTGGACGAATTGACCAAATGATGTCCTAGCGACTTAAACCCCCATTTGAATCAATTGGAAGAAATAAACATAGACATCGCATGATAGGAGGATTAATTAGGTTATCACACTTTCTCTCTATTGATCACAACCTTAATTTACTTTTCGCTATTTCATTTCTTAGTTTAATCATTTCTACTACAAACCAGTTAAAACAAGTGACACTTAGACTTAATAGGATCCTTATCTACATAGCTCTTGGGAACGACCTCGGCTTTACCACATTCTTATACTATGCACAACCGGGTTCACTGCTCGTTAGTGCATTAGGTAGACCTTAGGTAGACGAGAAAATATAAATATTAAATCCATGCATCATCTTCGCCCCCGAATGATAATCCTAGTAATGTCATACAAGTATGCACTCCGCACAACCCCGACTTGTTCAACATTCATCAAAATTACTCATTAGTCAACTAAGTCAATCCATTATACTTAAATCATATTGGTGATGCAAAATCACCAACAATCCTCCCCCGTTTAAGTATAATATTGATTAACTTAAAACAAACTCATAACAAACAACAAACTGATGCATAAATGAAATATCGAGATGATTGAATTTCACATTAGTACATTAGCATTCCAAATATTGGAATATAAGAGTGTCACTAAAGGATTGAACTCTTTCTATTCATAGTGAATACATGAAGATAATATAAACAACATTTTACACATTCACATGTTCCACTTGACATTATGTTTTACTAGCTTGTGTCCTATCTTTCAATAAGCATATCAAAGCCAAGTCCCAAGCTTCTTGAAGCAGCTGAGCTTATATAGGAAGTTTTTTAATCTTGCACCTGCACATGCAATTTGTCAAAAAACCATTAAGAAATATAACTTCAACCTCCTTTATCTTGCAGTTCTGAACACATACCGTGGGAAGATTTAATTATGTGTTCCAATCCAAAGATATCAAGCTTTCCTCATTGAATTCAGCATTTAACATTACGTTAGATGGGAATTGGGTATCTTGATACAAGGATATAATTAAATGGACTTTAAACCCATCCCAATAGCCGCCTTGCGTATGAGATCTCTTGTTAACCCTTTGGTTAAATTGTCGGCTAAATTCAATTGAGTTTTTACAAACTCCACAAATATCACACCATTCAGGATAAGCTCACGAATCATGCTATGTCTAACACCTAAGTGTCTAGACTTGCCATTGTACACTTGACTATAAGCCTTAGCCAAGGTAGCAGCACTATCACATCAGATAGAAATGGTAGATATCGGTTTAGGCCACAAAGGAATTTCATAAACCAAATTCCTTAGCCACTCAGCTTCATTACCAGTTGCAGCTAAAGCAACAAATTCAGACTTCATAGTTGAGCTTGTCTACAAGTCTGTTTCTTTGAAGCCCAAGAAATAGCACCTCCTTCAAGAAGGAGTACCCAACCACTCGTAGACGAGTGATCCTCCATATTATTAATCCAACTGGCATTGGAATAACCATCTATAACAGAAGGATAACCACTATAAGTCAAACCATAATCCATGGTTCCTTTTAAATACTGAAATACTCGACCCAGAGCTTACCAATGTAGAGCACTAGGATTGCTAGTGTACCTACTAAGCTTTCCTACAGCAAAAGCTATATCTGGTCTATTGCTAATCATGGCATACATAAGACATCCAATAGCTCTAGAGTATTCTAACTGAGACACTCGAGTTCCTTTACTAGGTCGAAACTTCACAGTAAGATCTACAGGAGTATAAACAGGAGAACAATTAGCAAACTTTTTCAGTATCTTCTGAATATAATGTGATTGAGAAATAGAGATACCATTGTTTCCTCTTTGGATTCTAATACCAAAAATCACCTCAGCCTCCCCGAGATCTTTCATATCAAAATTAGATGACAAGAATTCCTTTGTCTTATTAACTTGATCATGGTGAGTACAAAAGATTAACATGTCATCCACATATAAGCAAAATTATTACTCCTTTGCCAGGGGCTGCCGCCCCTTGGACCCTGCTACCAGGGGCGCTGCCCCCGATCCCCGTCATTCGGGGCTTCGCCCAGAATGATAATCGTAATAACGTCATACAAGTGTGAACTCCGCACAACTCCGACTTGTTGAACATTTATCACAATTACGCATTAGTCAACTAAGTCAATCCATTATACTTAAATCATATTGGTGATGAAAAATCACCAACATAAAGTCCACAGCTAAAAGAAAATTAGATGAAACATTGCATCAAACACATTATAGACATTTGCATTATACCTTCATTTGTTTGAATTTTCTAACTCTATTAATAATTTTCTGTATGTTTTCCTGCTTTGAAACCGCTGTCTTCTTCTATCAGCGGCGGAGCCAGAAAGTTTTTGTCGAGGGGGCAAAATATGATAATTTTTAGAAACTACACTAAAAAATGGTTCGTTGGGTGGGCAAATTACAAAAATAGTCGGAAAATTTTGAAAATTTACACTACAATCTATTAGATCATCTTTCTATTCTTATTTGATAACATTCTACGATGTTAACAATGGAGGTTAATGGTGAAAGCATAACAGAAATGTGAAGGTTAAAATGCTATTTATAACAATGGAGGCTATTTACATTGAATGACAATCTACTGCTTTATTCAGGACAACAGAAAAAAATTAAAAATTTCTTAAACTTTATGACTTATGACTAGACGTCATACAAAATTGGTTAAGCATTAAGTTACTGATACACCCATCTTCATCCAAAGCCGATCATCCACTGAGAATAAATCTTTGACTTGGCGCATTGTTGGCCTTTTTTGTGGGTTGTCGTTCAAACATGCCCGTGTGACATTCAAAATTAAATGAGCTAGTTTCTCAACTAGAGGTGATGGTCGCGGAATCCGTGTATCTCCTACATTGGTCAGCAATAGATCATCAGTCGACATTGTTGGCAGACATGATATAAGTTCTCCAGGATGCTTTCCCATAATCACTTCTAGTGCAACAACTCCAAAACTATACACATCGCTTTTCTCTGTCGCCACCATCGTATAAGCAAGTTCTACATGGAAGGAAACATGAGAATACAAAAAACAATTGTTATATCAGATCATGATTAAATGTAACATAGATCAATCTAAAACTTGAGAATAAGTACGTATATATAACGTTAAAATATTGGTAGTTACCTGGCGCAACATAGCCATAGGTGCCTACAACCGCAGACCAATTGGATGAATCCACCTTTAGAAGCTTTGCTGTTCCAAAATCCGAGATATGTGCCTCATAATCAGAATCGAGAAGGATATTAGCTGTAGAAATGTCTCTATGAATTATAGGTGGTGTGCAATCATGGTGCATATAAGCCAAACCATTCGCAACAGCCCTAACAATTCTTACCCTTTTCAGCCAATCCATTTCCTTTGCTGTGATATCGCTACTTAAGAGCGATTTCAGACTTCCCTTCTCAAGATATTCGTAAATCAAAAATGAGTGACGAGCATGGAAGCAATATCCATAGAGTTTAACTATGTTTCTGTGCCTTATGTTTGTTAATGCTCGTACCTCATTTAGGAAGCCTTGATCGTCATTCTCAGATGATGAATGAAGTTTCTTGACAGCTACTATATTGTTGGGTTGTAACTCAGCTTTATACACAGTACCATATCCTCCCATCCCAATACAAAATGCATCATCAAAATCATTTGTTTCCTTGATGATTTCATCATACATCGCCTGTCCATCAAAACTTGTTATTGCGAAAAATTTGCCACCTTCTTCGCCTGATGGTATCTGTGGAGAAGTTCTCTTTCTACGTCGATAAGCAATGAGGCCACACATAAATAAACTAAGTAAAAGGGCCGCAAAAATTGGGATCACAGTAACAAGGATGAGCTTATGATGAAAATGATGATTTTTTTTCATTACTAATTGACTTTCACAAACTTTCAAACTTGTAACATTTCCACACAGACCATCATTTCCTTGTAATGCTTCTCCAGACACATTTAGAAAGACAGCATAAGGGGGAACGGGACCTGTGAGCCCATTGTAAGACAGGTCTATTTCAATCCCTCTTGGCAAGTTAATGAAACCATTAGGAATAGAACCAGATAGCTTATTGTGAGAAAGATTCATCATTAGCAGACTTTTTAAACTTCCAATTTCTGATGGTATCTCTTCTGTGAGTGAATTCCAAGATAAATCAAGAATATTCAGTTGACTTAATTTACCGATCTCTGATGGGATCTTTCCGCTGAGCTTGTTATTACTAAGATATATGTGAGTGATTTGTACCCAATCACCAATATATCTTTGTAATGATCCATTTAACCTATTCTTGGATAGGTCAAGAGTAAGGAGGCCATGTAGTGATCCAAGCGCTTGAGGTATAACACCTGAAAGGTTGTTATCGCTCAAGTTTAAATTTAACAAACTTCTCATCTCACCAAACTCCTTTGGAATTTGACCAACCAAATGATTAGAAGAAAGATCAAGCACTTGAATTGAATTCCCAAACTCCGGTGGTATGCTACCGCCACTACTACAAAAAATCTCACAGAAACCGGTCAAAATAGCCCATGAAAAGTGGTTTTGAAACCACTCTCTGAAGGGGGGTATCTCCATGATCGAACCATATAGAAACTGGTTATACAACCTGTCTCTGTTAGAAGTATCGACACCGGTTTTCTCTTGAGAATTGGTCTCCATATTAGAGTAAACACGCATGTTTTTATTAGACATTAGCACCGGTTCTCCCACAACCTATCTTTATAGAAACTTCTAACATGTCTTTATATAGAGTAAAAACATATGTTTTTATATGAAAACCTGTCTTTTTGTAAGCCTCTTTTATTAAAAAAGAAATTGTTTTTGAAATTTTACAATTTTTTGAAATTCTATGATCTACAATTTGACTTACCATAATAAAGAAATATAAATGCAACAAATATATATATAAAGTGATTTAGATACACCAAAAATGTCGAAATCAACAAAGTAAATTAAGATAATAATTCAATTTAGCAAAACACAAATCCTAGACAAAATCCAAATTAAAACACTAGAATTCAACAAAATATAAAGAAAAACACTAAAATTCAACATAACTAGCCATAATTATCTGGGATCAATCACGCCACAACGTAAACCATGCACACCAAGCGTTCAACTCTTTGTTCTCTAACAGACGCTCGTCACTCCAAGGTACCTATACGTAAATTAATGAAATAAAAACATTAACAATCTAAAAAACAAAAAGTTATAGAAAGGATGAAACTATTGCAAGTCTAGTGAGTTATTCAAGAAGACAATTGTAGAGAATACTCTAATGATTTGGATAAATTCAAGTGTCCAAACAATCATGTTCCTAGGGGGATGCTCGACACTATATTCGGGAAAAATTCAAGTTATTTAACAAAAGAAAATTACAGCAGGGAATTATCCTTTAATGATTTGGATAAATTCAAGTTATCTAACAAGCACTTACTATGTTCGGGAAATTATCTTTTTGGTACTTTAGCACAAAGTCATGCATCCACTTCATCACATAAAATCCACACTCCCAATCAAACGGCTGGCGATTTACAGCAGGGAATTCCCACCTCAGACTACCAGCGTCACTAAAAAGGAAATAACCATTAGTCTGTAAGTTAAAATTTTTAGAAACAAATGGTAATAAAACAATTTAAGATAATTCTTACGACTCCACAAGTCCAGCGAGCCTATAACTTTCCTCATTCTTGCTTGAACCCTTAGAAGAATTGACAATGTCAACTGAAAGTGTAAGATACAATAACCATAAAAAAGGTGAATGGTCGGTAAGCAGTTGATAAGGAATTCTAAAAGTATGGTGAGATAAGTTTTTACTTGTATGTTAGCTTTTGTGTTGAACTTTCATATCTTGTTTTGATTTAGAATCCTGCTATCACAATTTCTTTAAATAATATCACTAGCTTGTGAGATAGTTATCTAATTGTCAATGGCAGATTTACAAAGCTCTGAACATGTCGCAGGCAAAACATAAGATGCCTATATGTAAATGCAAGAAAGTATATGAGCTTGCCTTGAGACATTTAATAGTATGCAATTTAACATACTGAAAAGTAAGACTGCCACTTCACAAAGAGTATCTATTGTAGTCTTCTTAACAATTTCTAAGAATGTATCTAGTAAACTAACGAATGGTTATGCAGTGCATGAGAACGCAAAACAATTCCTTGAAGGTAAAGAAGTATTATTTGGATTTCAAAATCGTTTAATATATAGTATCAAGAAACTTTGGGAGCGACATAATAGAGAAAAATATTCTGGAACTAACCATTAAATCATCATTTTTTATTCTCAGATTCAGAAGTCCCAACATTTTCACACATGGTTGCATCTTATGAAGTAGACTCCCCTTCTTTCTCTTGCTTAGAAGAACCATCTGCAGCCTTTCGAAGCGGCTTCTTGCCTCGCTCTATCCTCTTCCATTGATACACGAAGAGCAAGAGCAATTTCAGGGTCCAAATTGGGATCGACACCAAAATCAAAACTAGATACACCGCCAGCTGTGGCCGCTGCAGCAGCTGCTGCAAAATCACTTCCACCTTCTCTATCACCAGCAAATATTGGAGTACTAACAAAAACATTAACAATATCAGCTAAAACGATAACATGTAATAACTTTTTGTGCAATCAAACAATCACAAACCTCAATAGAACATCAGAAAGAGCATTAGATCCAGCCGGAACATGAACAATGTGACTGCTGTCATTATTATTCACAACAGCAACCAGGGCTCAAGCTTTTCCATCTTAGCTTCGTCCTCTTCATCGAAGTTCACATCATCAAGAGCGACACTGTTCTTTTTAAACTTCTATCTAGGGGTGAGCAAAAAAATACGGAAAAATCGAAACCAAACCGAAAATCGAAAAAAACCGAACCAAAATAACCGACCAAAACTTAAACCAATGGTTTAGTTTTTTATTATTTAAATAACCAAACTTTCAGTTCGGTTTCGGTTTTGACACATAAAAACCAAACCGATTCCATTAATTATAGTATACCTTTTATTTATATTACTATTACGAATTAGTACTCAACAATAACATTGTCTTTGGTTCAGAATGTTTATTTTATATCGTAATTGTTGATTAGTCTAGTAGCATACTGTAGTTCGCATCATAAAGTAGGACAATTTTTGCAATGTATGTTATGTTATAAACGTCTAACAACTGGTTGATATAACAAAGTATGTCATATTATATTATTAAGTACTTGGTTAAATATATGTAAAGCAATTCAGTACAATAATAATATAACAATAAACTTATGTAAATTAACTAGAACCATAGAGTTGTATACCCTGTTGAAGACAACTGTTACAATGATCCAATTTTTATAAAGTTTACTTGCAGCAGAACCATACTACAGTATGTTTTTCTATACTAATATGGTGATGTATGTTTTGTTTAGGCTTGAAGACAACGGTTATGGTTATGCAAAAAACCGAACATTCGGTTTCGGTTTTCACCAAAAATTGACCCACACCGAACCACCCCTACTTCTTTCCAATCATCTCCAATACTTTCTTATCATATTTCACAGGATTGTAAGCCACAAAACATAGAAAATAGGGAAAAAAGTTCAAAACATATTAAACACCGCAATGTCTAATATGCACAATACATACCCTCCAGCAAATACAATAATCCTCTGTTGCTGCTTTTTGTTTTGACAATGCTTCAACGCCAACTGAGCAACCTGGATCCCAGCTGCCAAGTTCATCTCACCGCCTATATCTAAACCTAAATAACCATAAAACAAAAACCATTATGTTATAACTCACACACAGACTCACATTAACAACACTTCACATGAAATATCCAATAGAAAAACTAACCATGCATACAAGCCTGGTATTGGTATAAAATGATGACTCATGTAACAACCACCTTTACATGTCACTGTCTTGTCGTTTCTCAACCCAAATTGGCTCTTATAACTTTAAGTTTAAATCCAACTATCACGAATTCACCAATTCCTATGTTACTTAAGAGTTGAGTAGCTCAGTATCCTACTCATATCCATTCAACAAATGTTGCCACCAAAAATAAGTAAATGGGTTTCAATTGGCTAAAAGTGAGTGCTTTACCCATAAACTTAAACATATTAACAGCGTTGCCAAAAGGATTATACCTACTTTGAACATGATACGGCTGGAATTTTACTTTACATGACAAACAAGTAATTAAAAACCAAAAATTACTTGCCACAAAATTCATTTATATTTAGTACTCTATAAGTTGTACCATAAAACCATCTAGAACCAATTCTTAAATCAAACACGTGGTGAGTAATGAACCGTACCTGTGCCCATGTAAAAGAATCAAGAATTTCTTAAAATCCAAACTGCAAAATTAAATAAAAAATCCCTTAGAATCATGTATTTCAAGTCATATTTAATAAGAAATCCCAAACAGCCCCTATAAGCATTAGTGACTTGACATTTCGAGTAATATATAAGAAGCAATACCAAAAAGCCCTTATTAGCATTAGTGACATGACAGTTGACACGAGCTGAGCTGGGAAGGAAGATCCCATCAGAAGATAGACAACTAAAGGTGGCACCATATGTTCCCTCCAAAAATACCTGCAAGCGACCCTATGAATATATCAGACGTGTAAAGACTGTTGCTCAAGTACATGAGTCATTCACTAACCTAGAAAAATAATTACTGCACATAAAAAAGATTAATTATCAACTAACTACAGAAAACTCGCAAAAAAAATATGGGGAGTTTGGAGGTATAGTTCCTAAGTGATTATAGCAATCTCAATATACAGAATTATATATATATATCCAGTTGGTAAAAGCTAAGAATAGTTAACTTATTGAATATTTACTCGGTAACTGGGTCTCTTTGCAAAGCTTGTTCCTTTACTATCCAACCATGATTGTTTTGATTTTATATAACTGGAATATAGGAGACAAACATCAGTCAACATAATTACAGGGCCTTCACTTAATAAGTGCATCTAAACACCCCTATTAGCTAGGAAATTCATCATATAAACAATACCTTAATATATTGGAAGACGTGTGTCTAGCTAGCTGTGGTAAAAAGGGATATATACAGCTCCATTGACACTATCGAGTGTCTCATAATCACAACAATACTCCTTAACAGTGCCGGTAGATTTATGTGGGTCATGTATATTTTGGGAAGATGTCAATTTAGTAGTAGTGGTTATACAATAGCAGTGAATGAAATTAGAGATAATAACTAACCTATAAACACCCATATAGAACCGTAATTCACATTTGATTAACAAATTTACCAAAGTCCTAATTTTGGCTTAGAGCCAAGAACCCTAATTCCGGATTTTGATTAGGAACCCAATTTCCGCTGTCATCAAAGAACATGGAAAGATTAAAGAAAGTAACTAACAGATCGATCATATGAAATCAAGATAAAACATACTAAAGAACCTGGATTATATAGAAGTAATCGGAACGACAGTAATTAGATAGCCACCCACAATCCCAGTGAAACCAAAAAAGGTGTATTTTTTTTATTATTTTTGTGTGTGTGTGCGCGCTTTGGTAGAAGAACAAAATTTAAGTGACTTAAAATTTGTGAAAGTGATTAAAGAGGGAAAAAGTCCGCTTTAAATTTTGGTTGATAGAAACCGGGTATTGTGAAATCACTAGTGTTTTAATCTTAACATTTTGGATCCCAGTGTAATTTTTCTTTAAAAGATTGGGTATTTTCATAACCGGTCTCTATTTAGAGATCTCTTTGACCTTTTGTGTAGTAGTGCGCTGATGTTGTTATTTCCCATCATTAATGTAGTCAAATTTTTGCATTTACCCCATTTATGAGATAGTTGCCCATGGAATTTATTATAACTGACGTCAAAGAAATTTAAGCTTGGGTAGACACCAAAACTACTTGATATATCTCCATGAAATTGATTAAATTGAAAGTTTGCTCTTATCAAGTTGGGGCAATCCCATAGCCCTCTTGGTATAAGACCAGAGAGTTGATTATCACTTACAGATAAATTTTGAAGCTTTCCCCCTTGGCACAAATCATCAGGCAATTGGCCAGACAACTGATTTGTATCCAAATAAAGATTAACCAATTGTAGACCTCCGATTCCTTGTGGTATAGGACCAGATAACTTGTTTACATGGAGATACAGAGTCTGAAGGCTTCTCAGGTTTTTTAACGATGAAGGAATTGAACCATTGAGTTGATTTTCACCCAAAGCTAATATAGTGAGAGACTTCATATTCCCTAATTCAAAAGGAATGGGTCCGGATAGTTGATTTCGCCACAAAAGAAGGAGATTCAAAGACTCCAAATCACCCAACGATGAAGGAATTGAACCATTGAGTTGATTTTTGTACAAAGCTAATCCAGTGAGAGACTTCAAATTCCCTAATTCAAATGGAATGGGTCCAGAGAGCTGATTTTGCCACAAATAAAGGAGTTTCAAAGATGTCAAACCACCTAACGATGAAGGGATTGAACCACTGAGTTGATTTTCGCTCAAAACTAATTCAGTGAGATACTTCAAATTCCCTAATTCAATTGGAATGGACCCAGAGAGTTGATTTTCAAACAGATTAAGGATATTCAAAGACGTCAAGTCACCCAATGATGAAGGAATTGAACCATTGAGTTGATTATTGCTCAATTCTAAATTAGTTAGAGACTTCATATTCCCTAATTCAGTAGGAATGGGCCCAAAGAGTTTGTTTTCGTACAAATAAAGAATACTCAAAGACTCCAAATCACCCAACGATGAAGGGATTGAACCATTGAGTTGATTTTTGCCTAAAGCTAATTTAATGAGAAACTTCATATTCCCTAATTCAATTGGAATCGGTCCAGTTAGTTGATTTTCGCCCAATTCTAAAATAGTGAGAGACTTCAAATTCCCTAATTCAATTGGAATGGGCCCAGAGAGTTGATTTTTAACCAGATTAAGGATATTCAAAGACGTCAAGTTACCCAATGATGAAGGAATTGAACCATTGAGTTGATTATCGGTCAATTCTAAATCAGTTAACTGGCTTAGTTTACCAATGGTAGGTGGAATTGCACCAGAAAACTGATTGGTTGAAAAATTAAGATAGAAAAGTTTGGACAGGAGTCCAATTTCTGGTGGGATGGGACCAAAGAAGCTGTTTACACTAAGATCAAAATGGGTAAGGTTGGCTAGAATAGAGAACGGGAACTGGTGAAGCGTACCTTTTAATTCAGACGTACAGAGGTTCAACCTGTTAATGTTCCCATCAGCATTGCAAGCAATTCCAAACCAAATAGGGCACGAAGCAGGTACGCTAGTATTCGTTGAAAGGGGTGTCCAAGAAGATACAATTTGAGAGTTGTTTGAGATTTTAAGGCTTGCTTTCCATTTTAGAAGAGCATTTGCTTCCTCCAAAGAAGCAGAAGTAAAGTCTGGTACAAAAGAGAGAGCAATGAGTAGTAGAGCTAGAGATAAAAGTAAGAAGTTTGAAGAAGCCATTGCTTGCTTTTGCTTGTTTTTTTTCTATAAAGTGAAGGTTCGTATGTCTCTATTTATACTTGAGCTGCCCTTTTCTCATAAATTATTTTCCAATTCTTAGATATTAAATTTTAGGTGGTGTCATATTATTCCACAAAGATTGTTTTACTTGAGAAATTAATGTCCCTTTTGGAGAATACTTTAACTGTGTAGCATAACTTTAATCGCTTTGCAAACAAGTATTCTATTTTTGTTTTCAAATCAGTTCCAATATAAGCTTTGATCAAAATAATAAAGAATGTGTGATAGGCTGTGAGTCCACTTAAGATTTATGTTCTTTTACTATGTGTTTCTATTTTTGCCTTTTTTTAATTTTCCCGTGCCTCCACAACTCGATCCCCTTGAGATTGTAGATGATTAAGAGGATGGAGAAGACGTAAGTGACCAGGGATGTATTGTGAACTTTGAACTATTTTCTTTGTTGAACTTATTCGTATTTTTATTGTGACGACTACCAATGTTTTATTTGAAATCTGAACTTCAAATGGGATTAGTACGTTTTTGGAAATAAACTTGAAATTTGGTCGTGGAAAATCTGGGAAAAATGTAGGCAACAGCCTTACCGATCTGGAAATGATGCACGTCACTTTTAGCGATGATATATGTTGTCACTAAAAGTTTTTAATTATCATTTCATTTTTATTTAATAAATACTTTTAGCGAAGACTTGTGTTGTCGCTCAAAGTGTTTATTAGTTACAGTATTTAGTTTTATCATTTATTAATTTTAATTTATCAAATAAGTTTATTAATTATTTAATAAATACTTTAGCAACGGGATGTCATTATTATAACCCATTATCTTTGTAGTGTACTAATGCACGTTATTATATATATAATATACATAATTGCAATTGAGTTTGAATAAATTTATAATTTGTCATGCGTTATTTTAAAGGCGTCTCGGCCATCCAACTTGTTTGGTTTACTGTGAGGTGATCTGCACACACATATATTTTAGTCTTTAGATTTGCACATATTTACTCTAGATTTACACATAACAAGATACAAGGAGAATAAGCAGAACCTAACACATATACAAAGCATAAAATATAATGTACAAATCAAAACTAAGTTTTGTGCGAAACATGTTTGTTATTAAACTTGAGACCATTAATCCATAATAGTAACTATAAGAAGGGCATTACGAATTGTAAATAGAAAGTTTACCATTAATATAGGAAAATAGCCTCTCATTTATCTATTATGAAAAGTCAAGGTCAACAATAACTGACATCCATCATTGTTATGCAAAGACTAGAAAGATAGCATGTATACAAAAGATAGACTAACATGAAGTGCATTTTACTTCCGTAGTTATGTCCTTACTCCTTACTCTTATCTAGAGTATTATGTGGTCATAATGTGCATATATATATGGTCTTTTTATCCATTGTTGTTATGCAAAGACTAGATAGATAGAATGTATACAAAAAGTGAGAATAATATGTAGTGCATTTTACTTCAGTAATGAATGTCCTTGCTTACTCCTTACTCGGGTTGTATGTGGCTATGAATATGTTTGGCGGAATGAGTTGGAGGAGGATCTGAGGCTCGAGTTGTAACTTTAGCTTATATTATAAGTTGAAAGCTAAAGTTTATATTTTTGTAAAGTTGTTTGGCGAATTAGTTGGTGTTGGAGCTTATTATTATAAACTCATATCAATATACGTCAAATTAAATTCACATATATTTCAATCTTTTGTGTGTTAATCTGTTTTATTTTGATATTTAAGTAATTTTGACTGACTATAAGCCCTACACATTTTTAAAAGCTCGTTTCAATTGGTTTGGCTTATTGAGCCTTATAACTTGTTAAGCCTTACAACTTAAATAAAAAGATTTTCATTTAGAAACTCACCCGCACTCTTGAGTGCATCTAATATGTGCATACTATCAGTTCCTACTCGTGCACCTGAGCAACAAATAAACTTGATAATTGTACATAAATCATAAAAACATTCACAAATAACTCTTACACAACACTTAAACATGATCAAACAACTCTTTTAGATATGTTTGGTAAAGTAGCTGAGCAGCTGGAGCTTATGAGTGTAAAAATACATTGAAGAACAAAACATATAAATATACAAAGTTAAAGCTAAGGGCACTAATGTAATTAGCCAAACCAAAAGCTCAGCTTATTTTAGAAGCTCCTGCTAGGTAGCCTTTTTAAGAGCTTTAGGATTTTAAAAGCTTCTATAAGCTTGTGCGCCAAAGAAAGCTTCTACTTTAAGCTATCCGCATAACCTCTTACATGTTGCATGCCAAACATACCCTATGTTTCATCCATGAGCTTATATAAGGTTTTTTTTTTTTTTTTTTTTTTTTTTTTTTTTTTTTTTTTTTTTTTAACGGTTTATATAAGTTTATATAAGTTTATTAGTATATTGTATGTAACAAGCAAGGTACAAACAATCCCTAAAGTGGCCACACAAAACTCCTAGAAATGAAGGGCTTTACCCGGTTTAAGGTGATCTGCACACACATATACTCTAGATTTACACATAGTTACTTTAGATTTACGCATAACAAGATACAAGGAGAATAAACAGAACTTAACATATATACAAATCATAAAATGTTATGTACAAATCAAAACTAAGTTTGTGCAAATCACATTTGTTGTTTTAAACTAGGGACTATTTATCGAAAATATAACATTAATATCTATAGAAAAATAGCCTCTAATTTATTTATTACTATGAAAACTCCAGGTCAACAACAACAAACATCCATCGTTGTCATGCAAAGACTACAAAGATAGAACGTATACAAAAGGTAATAGACTAATATGGAGTGCATTTTACTTCAGGAGTCGGTGTCCTTAGCAAACGACTCTTATCTAGAGTATTAATGCATTATGTGTCTGTAATATGCATATATATGGTCCTTTTAGTCAATGATGGGTCGTAAGTGGCTATGAGTTTGTTTGTATCCGGTTGGGTTGTCAGGATATTTCAAGTTGCCTTAGTTGAAGCATCATATCTTTACTTTCTTGTTTAACGTTTGTGCTAGTATTCATCATTAAAATAATATTTATACTTGAGATCCTACTGCAACAAATATGAAAGTAGAACAAAGCAAGCATGCAATAGTATTAATACGTAAAGTCAGTTTAAACATCCAGAAATGAGAAAAGTCTGAAAAACACAAAACTTATACTTTGATAATTGAATAGGCATTCTTCCTTGATATTGGTTTTGCACTTTGATTCGTATAGAAAACTTAATGAGAGGTAGATGCATTAAGTATTAACTATATCAATATTATATATATATATATATATATATATATATATATATATATATATATATATATATATATTTAAATATAAGCTATATTATTAGTGTTTATGGGTACTAAAATAATTAGTGAAAAAACACATCAAAAAGTTTTTCGGGTTATCGAGTTCGGGTCAATCAAACCCGACCTTGTAAGCCTTCTCCGGTTTGGTTCAAGTCAACTCGTATTGGGTTAATCCCGATCGACCCAGGTCAAACCCTATACGACCCATTCAACCCAAAAGTCAGAAGAATAAAGTCAACTTGGCAGCTATACGACAGTTACAAGAAAAACGGTTGTATAGCAGTTACAAGCCAACCGACATATCTGTTGGTACATTCGAGCCAACACAACTCTTCATTTGTACCCATTCATTTGTATAAATAGTTAGCACTGTAATTGGAACAGACATATGACATTTTGATAATACAAAGCAATTTACTGAATCATTGTTTCTTATTTCACTTGGTATAATTTTGACATAAGTTAGAAAGATCATAGATCCACCCCATTCGGGCCAATAATTGGTATCAGAGCGGTTTGGTCAAAACTAACCCAAATCATCATTTACCAATTTCTCTCGTTTTTCAGTTGCAGAATCAAAAGGAACAAAACTTTGTTTCGGAATTTTTTTTTTCTGCAAATACAAAACGAACACAAATCAATAAAAATCATCTTTGTGTCTTGCCACAACAGGGAACAATCACAAATTGTGATCACTCAACTCGGCATCAGATAACGTTTTTATATTTTTGCAAGAAATAATCTGTCAACAGACAAAATTAACATCAAAACATTTTTCACCCAATCCAAACGGATCAGAAACGATTAAAAACTGTTTTATCCCATTGATTCGAAAACAAAAAACTAATACCAATCTCATAACGCAAGTCATCATTAGGGCAGAAAACTAAAACGATTCAACAAGGAACAAACACACATGTTTCTTTGAAGAATCAAGCCCTAGAACATCAAATTGAATCATCAATTGACTCAGTTTTAAACTCCAATCATCCAATTCTTACTCGGTAATAAAAATCCAATTCAACGAAACCCTAAGTTTCAGTTTGTGGGAATCACAAGTGCTCGCGAAGAACACTACAAACCGGAGAAGAAAGGAAGGCCATCCAAGCCTTATCACAGGTGGTCGACCATAAAGATCAGGAGAGAACAAAGTTCGGGACAAATCCCATAAGAAGAAACAGAATACAAAGTCTCACAAAAGAGACGTTTCCTCTTTTTCTATCTCAAAATAAGAGATAGGAAATATAAAAGGAGGCGCGTCCAAATAGGGCAACAACACAAAAGGATTTTTAGGCTACGGGTTATACCATCAACCCCTTTAGGTTCCAAAATTTTACAACACCGAGCTTTCACCTTTTATAGTATATATTTATTTTGATATATATTGTATTTTGATAAGTTACTTTCATTTACAAATTAGTACTTTATCAAATTTTTAAAAAAATATAGTAACCTAGTGATTACAATGCTTATTATATTAGTAATAACTTTTAAAGAGTAATTAACCTCAGGATATTTCATTTAAGAATTTTTAATCTCCCTGGATAGTTTTTGGATTAAAACTAGACCTATAAAAGTTTTACATCCTCTTAAGGAAAATAAAATACAAGGAGCTCACTAAATATAAGAAATTTCAACACACCTCGTGTTAAAATTCTTTTGGAGATTTACTATCAATATCATTAACATATGACGAAAGAAAGTGGAAGTAAGGAACTTAATAGAACAAGTACACCTCAATTTCAATGCCCAATCCTAAAGCCCGCGAATTACTCATTATAGGAAATTCGAATGCAAATCATTCTCGAAGCAAATAGCTTCTGGGAAACAATAGAGCCGACTGAATCAACTCAATCAGATAAGAAAAAAGACAAAACTGCTATTGCATTTCTTTACCAAGCCTTACCCGAAGAGCAATTACTTCAAATAACAAAGCACAAAACTGCAAAAGATATTGGGAATGCTATGAAAACTAGACACTTTGGCGAAGACAGAGTTCAACAAGCAAGACTACAAACACTCAAATCCGACTTTGAGATGTTATAAATGAAGGAAGACGAGACAATCGACACCTTCACTACAAAACTTACAACTCTCGTAAACAAAGCCGCTAGTCTAGGACACATAATAGAAGAGCAAACCTTAGTACGGAAACTACTAAATGTTGTACCCGATAGGTATTTGCAAATAGTCGCATATATAGAACAATATTCCGACCTAAGTAAATGACAATGGAAGAGGCAATTGGAAGACTTAAGACTTACAAAGAAAGGATTAAGTTCAAAAAAGGAAAACAAGTAGACAATAAAAAAAAAACTGATGTTCACATGACATGACAATAGAGGAAAACACTTTAGAGGACGTGGATGTGGAAAATATAAATTTTCACAAGGAAGAAACCACGCAAAATCTAAGGAAGAGAAGAAAGATGGATAAAACTTTCATAACAACTTCAACAAATCAAACATTCATATTAGCAAATTAAAATGTTACAAACGCAATAAGATGAGTCATTATGCAACTAAGTCTTATTCAAAAACAAACTCTAGTATGCAATCTAATCTTGTTGAGGAGGACTTAGAACCTACCTTACTAACGGCAATATTAGAAGACCCACATGTAACAAAACATAAAGATCAAATTGTCTCGCTACACGAAGAAGATGTAGGATATAAAGAGACAAATGTTGATAGTCTATGGTACTTAGACAATGGAGCCAGCAATCATATGACTTTAATGACAGAACACTTCAAAGAGCTGGATGAGAACATTAGTGGAAAAGTATGATTCGGAGATGGATCTCACATAGAGATCAAAGGAAAAGGTTCAATCCTAATAGAATGTGATGATGAAAAACAAAGAATCATATCACACGTTTATTACATTCCCAGCCTAAAAAGCAACTTATTGAGCCTTGGACAATTCACCAAAATCGGTTGTAAAGTAGTAATGGAAGATGATGAATTACGACTTTATGACATGGACAACAAAATCTTCATGAAAGTCACAAGACTGAGAAACCGTCTAAACAAAGCAAGTGTGAAGATAGGCACACCTGTCTACTTATTAGCAAACTTGAAGGACAATACTTGGTTATAGCACGCAAGACTAGGACATCTCAACTTTGAATCACTAAAATCAATGACTCAAAGAGAGTTAGTTCAAGGAATACCTACCATTAAATATACAACACAAATCTGTGATGTTTGTTTGGTTGGTAAACACAGTAGAGCACCATTTCCTAAGAAAGCAAAAACTAGATCAAAATCACCTTTTGATATAGTATATGGAGATTTATGTGGACCAATTACACCACCAACACCATCTGGAAGGAGATACATATTCTTACTAGTCAATGACTATTCAAGATATATGTGGGCGTATTTCCTAAACACGAAAGATCAAGCATTCGATACTTTCAAGAAATACAAGAATACAATAGAGAAGGAGCTAAGAACAACATTGAAAATGTTAAGAACTGATCGCGGAGGAGAATTCACATCTAACGAATTCACTCAATAGTGCAAAGAAAATGGCATAGCACGACAACTCACCACACCTTACTTACCGCAACAAAATGTTAAGAACTGATCGTGGAGGAGAATTATGTATACAACAAGATGCATGATGAAAGCAACCAACATGCCTCAAAATTTTTGGGCTGAAGCTGTTAGACATGCTATACATTCTAAACAGCGTTCCTATAAAAGCCTTAGAAGACATCACTCCATATGAACGAATCAAACAAAGAAAGCCAAACTTAGAAAATCTAAGATTTTTCGGTTGCATAGCATATGCAAAGGTACCATCACAATATCTGACGAAGTTAGATGATAGAAGCAACCAAATGGTATACTTAGGAAACGAACAAGGATCAAAAGCTTACAGACTATTTGATCCAACAACACAAAGGATATGTGTTAGTAAGGATGAAGCATGGGATTGGAAGGAATACTTGAATGAATACACTAACGATGAACCTGAATGGTTTGACTTCAAAGTTGAAAACCTCGAAGCCATAAATGAACATCAGGATCAAGAAATCCAACCAAATGAAGAAAACAACGATTTCCCTAACAATGATGATGATGAATATGAAACATCAACAACAAATTCACCCTCACAATCACAAACACTTCGCACACCATCTACAATTTCATCGCGAGTAAACTCTCAAATTACGCCAACTACCTCAGTACTATCAACCAATCAATGTAATTTAACCTCAACCAGGAATTTACATCCAAACTTTGATCATACACATTTACAAGGTTTTAGAACATTAAATAATTTATACGATAACACCAAGGAAGTATTACCCGAGCAATTATTAGTGGCTGAAAAGGAACCTAAAAATTACAAGGAAACACCAAACGATCTATAATGGATTGAAGCAATGAAGGTCAAATTAAATTTCATCAATAGAAACAATACATGAGAACTAACCACTCTACTCAAAGGACATAAAGCCATTGGACTAAAGCAAGACTAGTAGCTAAAGTCTACATACAAGAGCATGGCATAGACTTTGAAGAAGTCTTTGCACCTGTAGCAAGAATGAAAATAGTCCGATTACTATTAGCCATAGCTGCTAATAATAAATCGGAAGTACATCACCTTGACGTCAAATCTGCATTTCTGCATGGAGACTTAAAAGAAGAAGAGTATGTTACACAACCCAACCCGAAGGATTTGTAAAGAAAGAAGATAATGGAAAAGTCTACAGACTCATAAAAGCTCTATACGATTTAAGACAAGCACCACGTGCTTGGAACATAAAATTAGACAACACCTTGAAGTCTTTGGATTTCAAGAAATGCGCTTTGGAACATGCTGTCTACATGGAAAAATCAAAGGACTCAATACTTCTAGTAGGAGTCTATGTAGATGATTTAATCATCATTGGCACACCAAAAGAAGAAATAGACAAGTTCAAAGCTCAAATGGAAGAACAATTTGAGATGAGTGACCTAGGATTACTATCCTACTACTTAGGAATTGAAGTCACACAAACTGGAGGTGACATATCAATAAAGCAATCCGCCTACACAAGCAAGATCCTAAAGGAAGTTAGAATGCTAGACTGCAACGAAACTCTAATACCTATGGATCCAGGAACAAGACTAACAAAGAAAATTGAAGAAACAACGGTCAACTAACTGAATATAGAAGTTTAATTGGATGCTAAAGATATCTGCTACATACAAGACCCGACTTAAGTTATTCCATAGGATTACATAGATGTTTTATGCAAGAACCAAAGGAACAACATATGAAAGCTATAAGGCAAGTACTATGCTATGTAAAAGGAACAAAAAGACTATGGAATCACCTACAAACACAATGGAGGAAACCAAATACAAGGTTATAGTGACAGTAGCTACGGAGTCAATACTCAAGAAGGAAAAGGAACTACTGGAATTATGTTCTACTATGCTGAATCACCAATCAGCTGGAGTACGCAAAAACAAGCCACGGTAGCTCTATCAACATGTGAATCTGAATTTATTGCAGCAACCGCAGTAGCAACACAAGCATTATGGTTAAAGAGATTACTAAGCAAGCTTACACACACAAGAAGAAAAGGTTACAATAATGGTTGACAACAAGTCTGCCCACTAACTAATGAAGAATCATGTATATCATGGAAGGAGTAAGCACATTGACATAAAATACCACTTTATACGAGAATGAGTCGAAATAGAATATTTACAAGTCGAGTTTATAAGTGGAGAATTTCAGAAGGCTGACATACTCACAAACGCACTATCAAAGATCAGATTCCTAACAATGAGACAACTAATTGGAGTCAAAGATCTACAACAAAGCGATTGTGATTAAGGGGGAGAATATTGGGTTAATCCCAATCGACCCAGGTCAAACCCCATAGGACCCAGTCAACCCAAAAGTCAGAAGAATAAAGTCAACTTGGCAGTTATATGGCATTTACAAGAAAAACGGTTATATAGCAGTTACAAGCCAACCGACATATCTGTTGGTTCATTCAAACCAACACAACTCTTCATTTGTACCCATTCATTTGTATAAATAGTTAGCACTCTAATTCGAAACAGAAAGATGACATTTTGATAATACAAAGCAATTTACTGAATCATTGTTTCTTATTTCACTTGGTATAATTTTGACATAAGTAAGAAAGATCATAGATCCACCCCATTAAGGCCAACAACTCGACCCTACTAAAAGTACTCCTACTAATATTAGCCATTGTTGGAACGTGCAAATGTAGGAACTGAGAAAAGAGTAAAATTAGATTAGCTACTACTCGAATGTGAAAATATGGGAACTGAGTTAAGAGTAAAATTCCTGAAGACATAATACCACTTTTGCTTATAAATTTAAATTATACGCATGTACCCACGCATAGTGACGATATTTTATATCAGCGTGTATTTGTAGTTACGATATTATGGCTAAATGTTATATGTAACGGTTACGCATACAATGTAATATAACTGTAACCCAGTTCCAATATATCAAATAGAGATTGAAATATGGATTGGGACTGAGATTGGAATTGTCATAGAATCTAAAATATAAAATGTGAAAAATAAAAAATAAATTAATAAGCGATTGGTAAAACTTGAAAATGCTATAATCAAAATAGTACAATTAGGGGCGAGCATTTTGACCCGAATCACGACACCGAACTGGAGCCGTACCGAACTAGTACCGGATCCCCGTACACGGCACGGTACCATTACCACGTTATTAGCAAAAAAAACCGGGATACCCAAAACGGTACCGGTACCAAATGGGATATTACTGAGATGGTGTCGAAATATAAAGAGTCAATATTTTTCAGGTAAATACTTATCCAAACACCCTTGTGTTTGTTGCATGCAAATTAGAGCGTCTAATGTGTACGACCCACAACCAAACACATTATTTTAGGCTTTTAGGTGCATCCATATATAATCAAATAACATGCTTTACATTAAACTTTTGTTCACATAATCACGTATAACTACTAAATGAGGTTTTTTCCTCCATTTTTCTTTAATCTCTTCTCTCATCATCATTCTAACTAGTATATCTAAATTCTTCTATCTTAGATATGCATGTGTATACTAATAATCAGCACCATGATTGAAATGAAAACGTACATGGATTGCTCTCTATACATGGAAGAAAAAAACAACATTCTAACAAAAATTATATGAGTCCTAAGCACGTGTAAATGGTTCACTAGCTTGTCGATCTTACACAAATAGTTTAATATAAGAACCACATTCGCCTCATTCGTTGAATTTCAATTTATTTTGTATTATACGGTAAGTGTACCCTTGTTTTTTTGTTTCTGTTACACAAAGCTTTATGGCAAGAAATCTAGATTTTTATTTTATTTTATTTTTACTTTTAGAAAAAGGGGAAAAACTGAATATGTATTGTTTCCAGGTACGGGTACCGGAACACGCATAGGTACCAAAATCCCGTCCGGTATGGTATCGGTACACATTTTTATCAACAACATGAACAACATTTTTATGCTCAGGAAAAAATGATACTACCGATTCGGTACCAGTTCGGTACACATTTTTATACGGTGCCGGTACACTATTTTATCAACAACAAAAAATGTACTCTAATTTTATGTGTAAAGATATTATTAAATCAATAGAGTTACAAAATGCATACTTGATTACAATGTTCAAAAAATATTATTAAAATAGTAAGAGTGCCTCAAGAACAACATATACAACTTTTTCAAGTTTTTGATAAAAATTAACTTTGTTTTATAAAAACCGGATGAATTTTTCAAAAAATTGTGCTAAGTGTTAATTCTATTATTTTATATTTGCTAAATATATTTATATAATAATAATTATACTCTTTAAAGTTACACCACGTTATTTCTTGAACATTTAAGTTTTCTGTATGTCTATAAGTACTCTTTTACTTGTATTTTCTACCTATGTGGGATAAATATAATAAACATTGTTAATAATTCAAATAAGTGCCGAAAAAACTTATAAGGTGTATTTTTAGATAATTAATTTTTCTTAACATGATGTAAGTGATTGTTAAAATTCGTTATGGTGTTTTTATTTATAAATAACTTGTGATTATGGGCCATTGTTAGCCATTTTAACCTCATACCTCCATAATATACTCTCTGTATTGCTAGAACATCGCGTGGGTAATCAATAAATTTATATCAGTTAACTTGTTATTGCTTAAAATTATTCACAACTAAAATTGCCGTCATCCATAACTTAATGTATCGTAAAATATAGAAATGAAAAATATTCTCGCTGAAAATTTTAGTTGCATGATACCTGCCACCACAACGCGAGTTTATTTATTATTATGAAAAGTCCGGGTCAACATTAGCTAGCATACGTCGTTGTTATGCAAAGACTAATATTAAGTGATAGACTAACATTAAGTGTATTTTACTTCAGGAGTCAATATCTTTCGATAGACTAACAATAAGTGTATTTTACTTCACGAGTCAATATCTTTAGCAAACGATATGTGGTTGTAATATGCATATATGGTCCTTTTATTTAATGATGTGTAGGTCCTATGTCCTAATAGCCACTACTTGAACGTGTGAATGAGGGAACTGGGAAAAGAGCAAAATTCGCGAATAGACAAATTTGTACTTTTTTTAATAGAAGTCAAGGCTATATTAAAAACACCCCAACTAAGGGGGAAAGGAAAGAACGCAAAATGCCTAACGAAATTTTATTTTCTTCACTTGCGTTACTAAAGTTATAAAACATGACATTTGAGTCATTAAACTTACAAAAATATACATACACATCACCGAACTTGAAAAATGCAATATTTGTGTTACTTAACATATCAAGAAATATGTGTTCAAGTCACTCCGATTAACATTAAAATTGTAGAACAATATTCTTGCTATATAGCTCAGTAAACAAGTGAACAAAATGAAAGTTCGTTAATATCAAATGTTAGCTCAGTAAACAAGTGAACAAAACGATATAGCGGCACGTAATTGTATAGTGACAGAATTTTTAGTCTACCACTCTGACCACTTTGTAAATCTTGATTTAATTTACCTTCGTTAATATCAAATGTTAGAGTCTACCACTCTAATCTAGCTAGGCTAATTGTAATAACATCTAGCCACAAATGGATGTGATCACTTATCACTTCCTAGATGTTCTAAATTACAAATACAATTCCCTCACCTATTGATTACGTTAGCGTAATATACAAAGTTGGTTAGAAACTTTGTACAAAAACTTATGATTTTGTTTATACATACTATATTCAAGCAATACCATTGTAGAGCTTGTAACTATTTGAGAAGTACCTACTATATTCTTACATTTTCATGTATATCAAGCAATACCATTGCAGAGCTTGTAACTATTTGAATCCTTTCATTTCAGATGCACTTGTCTAGTTAGCAATAAAACGCAAATCGAATCTAACATACTCACACATAAAGTCAATAAATATAAGAAACAAGTTGAAACTTGCCCCTCTAAAGAACAACATTACATGTAACTCTTATATCATTATAAACCGAAAAAAAAAAAAAAAAAAAAAAAAAAAAAAAAAGGCTACCTTGCAGATATATATATATATCACCATTAGTCTTTAATAACAATTATAATGAACCAGGCCAAAAGATTTCTTTTATCAGTTTATGCTAAGCTTTCACAAATAATACTAACAAAACTTCACTCGAGTTTTCACCAAGAATAGGTGAAACCAATGATGACTATCCCAAGAATTTGCTAAGATGTAATAATATTTTGCCAAGAGTAACCCTTTTACCCAAAAAAAAATAAATAAATAAAAAGAAGTTTTTGCCAAGATTTAACCTTGGCATCTTTTGGGCTAGAACCCAACTGTGTCTCCATGTAAATTCTAACCACAAACCCATAAACATAACTGAAGTAGTGTTTGTTAAACAACATCAACCCATTTTGTTTTGAATTTGTCTATAGACATGTACTAAGAACTCATCGTAAGAAGGATTATTTGAAGACTTGTCTTCCACCATATACGAGAAGAATGTCATTCCTGGAATTGAAACTAATATCAAAAACTATTAAAAAAAACTGCAAGTTAGATTGACAAATGTGTCGCGCGCTGTACTATATTTTCTTTATCTTGTCTTTATAATGGTACTTTTAGATACTTTACAAATACTCAGAAAAGACGCAATTTTCATACAAAGACAGAACTACGAGATGTATATTATAAAACTCACCTGATGATTCTCCTTTCTTGAATAATTTTAGCCTGCAATAAGTACAATGAGATTAAAAAAGGGATTACTTGTCAACACAAACATTCTCATATGCAGATAAACAAATCTGAATGATAAGATTCTACACCACTGACATTACATACGTACTGTAGGTAGTTAAATCTTTGGCTTCGTATCTCATTTACAACCTCATTTATATAAGGGGTTTTCATTTTGCTTCAGTGCCAACTGTATCAAAAAGTTTGAGTTAAACAGATGATTGATGAATCAATAGGCCTTCTGAAAGAGTTACTCTAGCAAACATCAGACTTATAAGCCACAAAATCTATGCAATGAGATAATGAGCGTATACAGATGTCAACTAATTCAACCCATTTGCAATTAGAAGGAATTTAGGTAGTATTAATCACAAATGAGTCAGCTTTGCAAAGTTTTAAAAGCAGCCAAATTGAAACAGGTCGAAAGTTGCCGACAGGTATATAATGCATATAACCTCCTGAACCATGTTATAAACTTATAATATGACAGGTATATAATGCATATAACCTCTTGAACTATGTTATAAACTTATAATATAGTTTTCCTAATCAGATTTACCACGTCCGTTATTGCTTAGAATAAAAATAATGTTTCAGGTCAATCCAAGCCACCAAAGCCTGTTTATACCGATTACTAGACTCACCATTTTGCCACTATAATGATACAAGATAAGAAATACGAATATCAAGTGTACCTAAGTGGGGATTTCACTAAAAGAAGAAACGCCAAACAGTTTTTCTGTTATATCAGGATCTACAGAGCCTCCAACGTAAATTAAGGAGTCCTCTCCGTTTTCCAGAAGATAGATCCCGTCATCGCTCAAATGTTCACTAGAGAGTGGTATAGCAGGGGGAATAACGGATCTATCGGTATCTGTTGGCCTTTTTGATGGATCTATGATCTAACTTAGTCACAATATACCAAAAGAAGGAATGTGTAATTGCAACTATGAAATACAAGTGTTTTTATTAATCTATCAACATCTTTGCTTGTATGAATGTTCTAACTATTTATACATAATGAAAAGACACGTTTAGAAGGGTCGTGATGGTTCGTTTGAACCAAGGGATGTGTCCCTTCATTGATAACTGCCATATAATTGTTTCCTAACTAACTATAACTAACTTGTAAGTGCCTTTAGTTCTAGCAGATTGGGATTAACGCAATATTCATCCCCTTAATCACAATCTTTTTGTCGTAGATCTTTAACTCCAATAAGTTGTCTCATTGTTAGAAACTTGATCTTCGGTAGTGCTTTCATGAGTATGTTAGCCTTTTGATATTCTCCACTTATGAATTCAACTTGTAAGTCTTCTCTTTCAACACATTCTCTTATGAAGTGGTACTTTGTATCAATATGTTTACTTCTTCCATGAAATACGGGGTTTTTCATCAGTGCTATAGCATATTTGTTATCAACCTTTATTATAACCTTTTCTTCCTTTGAGTGTGTAAGCCTGCTTAGTAGTATTTTTAACCATAATGCTTGTGTTGTTGCTGCTGTTGCTGCAATAAATTCAGATTCCCATGATGATAATGCTATGGTGGCTTGCCTTTGTGTGCTCCAGCTAATTGGTGATTCACCATAGTAAAATATTATTCTAGTAGTTCCTTTTCCTTCTTGGTGTTGACTCTGTAACTAATGTCGCTGAAACTTTGTATCTTGTTTCCTCCGTTATGCTTGTAGGTGATATAGTAATCCTTTGTTCCTTTTACATAGCATAGTACTTGCCTTATGGCCTTCATATGTTGCTCCTTTGGTTCTTGCATGAAACGACTAAGTAATCCGATAGGATAACTTAAGTCGGGTCTTGTGTGAAGCATATATCTTAAACATCCAACAAAGCTTCATATTCAGTTGAGCTAAACAATGTTCCTTCAGTGTCCTTTGTTAGTCTTGTTCCTGGGCCCATTGGTATTAACGTCTCGTTGCAGTCTATCGTACCAACTTCCTTTAGGATCTTGCTTGCATAGGCGGATTGCTTTATTGAGATGTCACCCCTAGTTTGTGTGACTTCTATTCCTAGATAGTAAGCTAATAATCCTAGGTCACTCATTTCGAATTTCTCTTCCATTTGAGCTTTAAACTTATTGATCTATTTCTCTGGTGTACCAGTGATGATTAGATCATCTACATAGACTCCTATTAGTAGTATTGAGTCTTTTGATGCCTTCGTTTAGATCTCTTGTTCTAGTGCACATTTCTTGATATATAATGACTTCAAGGTGTTGTCTAACTTTATGTTCCATGCACGTGCTGCTTGTCTTAGTCCGTATAGAGCTTTTATAAGTCTATAGAATTTTCCAGAATTCTCTCTCTTTATAAATCTTTTGGGTTGTGTAACGTACACTTCTTTTAAGTCTCCATGTAGAAATGCAGATTTTACGTCAAGGTGATGTACTTCCCATTTATTGTTAGCGGCTATGGCGAGTAGTAATCGTATAGTTTCCATCCTTGTTACAGGTGCGAATAATTCTTCAAAGTTTATGCCATGCTCTTGTATGTAGCCTTTTGCTACTAACCATGCTTTATGCTTGACTATAATCCCATTAGCATCTTTCTAGGTCTTGAATACCCATTTTCAGCCAATTGCTTTATGTTCTTTGGGTAGTATGGTTAATTCCCATGCGTTGTTCCTCTTTATAGAATCTAACTCGACCTTCATTGCTTCAATCAATTTTTTATCGCTTGATAATTCCTTGTAGTTCTTTGGTTTATCTTCAGCCAATAGTAATTCCTAGGTGATCTCGTATAAGTCATTTAATGTTCTATAACCTCTCAATGGTGTATGATCAAAATGTGAATGTGAATTTTTGGTTGAGTTTGAACCACTATCACTTTGATAGATTGATTATGTTTATGTATTTGGTGTAACTTGAGAATTTACTTGTGATGAACTTGTTGATAGTGTGTGAAGTGTTTTAGAATGTGAGGGTGAGCTTGTTGTTGATGTTGTATATCTATCATCATCATTGTTAGGGAATTCATTGTCATTTCGTTGAGTTCCTTGATCATGATGTTCATTTGTGGCTTCAAGATTTTCTATTAAGTCAGTCCATTCGGGTTCGTAGTTAATGTGCTCACTCATGTAATCCTTCCAATCCCATGTTTCATTATCCTTAAACTTCACATCTCTACTAACACATATCTTTTGTGTTGTGCGATTATATAGTCGGTAGGCTTTTGATCCTTGTTCATTTCCTAAGTATACCATTCTACTGCTTCTATCATCTAACTTCGACAAATGTTGTGATGGTACCTTTGCATAGCTATGCAGCCGAAAACTCTTAGATTCTCTAAGTTTGGCTTTCTTCGTTTAATTGCTTCATATGGAGTAATTTCTTCTAATGCTTTTGTAGGAACATTATTTAAGATGTATATGGCGTTTCTAATCGCTTCAGCACAAAAAATTTGTGGCATGTTTGTTTCTTTCATCATACATCTTGTTGTTGACATAATTGTCCTATTTGTTCTTTCAACTACTCCATTTTGTTACGGTGAGTAAGGTGCGGTAAGTTGTCGTGCTATGCCATTTTCTTTGCAATATTGTGTGAATTCATTTTATGTGAATTCTCCTCCACGATCGGTTCTTAACATTTTTTAAGTTGTCCTTAACTCATTTTCTATCGTCTTCTTGTATTCCTTGAAAGTATCAAATGCCTAATCTTTCGTATTTAGAAAATACACCCACATATATCTTGATGAGTCATCTACTAACAAGAATATGTATTTCTTTCCAGAAGGTTTCGGTGGTGTGATTGGTACGCATAAATCTCCATATAGTAATTCTAAAGGTGATATTGATCTAGCTTTTGCTTTTTTGGAAAATGGTGCTCTACTATGTTTACCAATTAAACAAACATCACAAATTTGTGTTGTATGTTTAATTGTAGGTATTCCATGAACTAAATCTCTTTGAGCCATTGATTGTAGCAACTCAAAGTTGAGATGTCCTAGTCTTGCATGCCATAACCAAGTATTATCCTTTAAATTTGCTAGTAGGCAGACAGGTGTGCCTATCCTTAGACTTGCTTTATATAGTTGGTTTCTTTATCTTGTAAATTTCATGAAGATTTTGTTATCCATGTCATAAAGTCGTAATTTTTCGTCTTTCATTACTACCTTACAACTAATTTCTGTAAATTGTCCAAGGCTCAATAAGTTGCTTTTCAAGCTAGAAATGTAATATATGTGTGATATAATTCTTTGCTTCTCTTCATCATATTCTATTAAGATTGAACCTTTTCCTTTGATTTCTATGTGTGAACCATCTCCGAATCTTACTTTTCCTCTGACCTTCTCGTCTAACTCCTTGAAGTGTTCTCTCACTCCTGTCATATGGTTGCTAGCTCCATTGTCTAAATACCATAGAGTATCCATATTTGTCTCTTTACATCCTACATCTTCTTCATGTAGCGAGACCTTTTAGGCTTCAACTTCTTTTACTTGTTTCCCTTCATATGAGTCTTCTAATATTGCCATTAACAGGGTTGGTTCTAAGTCTTCTTCAACGAGATTAGATTGCTCATTTGAGTTTGTCCTTTGAGGACTCTAGGTGCAATATGCCCTATCTTCTTGCATTTGTAATATTGTAATTTGATAGTATCATAGCTTGATTTCTTGAAATTGTTATGAGAGGTTTCTCCTTCTTTCCTCTCTTCCTTAAATTTCTCGTGGTTCTTTCTTTGTGAAAATTTATATTTTTCACGTCCACGTCCTTTAAAATACTTTCCTTTATTTTCATGTTGTGTGAACATCAGTTTCTCTTGATTGTCCACTTGTTTTCCTTTCTTGTACCTAATTCTTTCCTCATATGTCTTGAGTCTTCCCATTGCTTCTTCCATTGTCATTTTACTTAGATCAGAATATTACTCTATTGATGCAACTATTTGTAGATACCTATCGAGTACAGCATGTAATAACTTTCTTACTATTGTTTGATCTTCAATTCTGTGACCTAGACTAGCATCATTGTTTACTAAGATTTTTATTTTCCCAGTGAAGGTATCGATTGTCTAGTCTTGCTTCATATGTAACATCTCAAATTCCGATTTGAGTGTTTGTAACCTTGCTTGTTGAACTCTTTGTTCACCAACGTGTCTAGTCTTCAAAGCATCCCATATGGCTTTCGCGGTTTTGTGCTTTGTTATTCGAAGTAATTGTTCTTCGGGTAAAGATTGTAGCAGTTTTATCTTTCTTGTTATCGGCTTGAGTCATTTCTAACGGTTTTATCATTTCTCATAAACCATTCGCTTTGAGAATCATTTGCATTATTCGAATGTCTCATAATGAGTAATTCGAGGGTTTTAGCATCGGACATTGGAATTAAGGTGTATCAGTAGTACCTAATTCCTTCTTTAAACTTTCTCCACTATCTTTCGTAATATCTCTAGGATATTGACTAAATCTCCAAATGAAATATCTAACACTAAGTGTCTCGAAATTTCCTTTTCTTGCGAGCTCGTTTGTTTTTGTGCCTTACAGGCTAACTATAACTTATGGGGACTAGTTTTTTTTTGAAAAAAAAAAAAAAAAAAAAAAAAAAAAAAAAAACTATCTTTGGAGATTTTGATATTCTTAGTCGAATAACCTATGGTTAATTACTCCTTAAATTATCCCTCTAATATAACAAGCAGTGTAATCACTAGGTTATTATATTTTCTAAAAAGCCTTGAAAAGATACTAACTTAAGATTTAAGAAGTAACTTTTCCTATAATTATATACAATATATATAAAAAATATACTAATGTATACTATATAAAAAGTAAAAAGTGGAGGATATGTTTTGTAACTTTGGAACCTGGTGGGTTAAAAAAACCCGTAGCCCCTTTTTTTGAGTTGGTTCCTGGTGATGCCCTAAAATGGCGCGCCTCTCTCCTTTCTTCTGAGATACAAACGCATCTCTCCTTTTGAGACTTAAAACCCGTCTTTTATACTTCTTGGTGGTTGACCGCCGATTATGTGGCTGGTTAACCGTTTCTACTCTTCGGTTTGGTGGTTCTTCTTGAACCGAAGTAATCCTCTGATCTTGCCTGCGAAACTAGGGTTTCGCAATTTTGGGATTTTTTTGATACCGATTGTTTTCTGGGCCTTCTATGGACAACTTGAATCAATTGATGATTCAATTGAGGGTTCGAATCTTGTTTCTGTAAAAACAGGTGTGTTTGTTCCTTGTTTTTCTTGAATTGATTTGATTGTCCCTTTGATGATGACTTGTTGTCTGATTGGATATATGTTTCTGTTTTTGAATTTGTTGAAACCGTGCCTAACCTTATGATTGATTCTGGGTTATGGGTTTTTTTTTGGTTTGTTGTGTTTGACACCGAGTTTTGCAAAAAGAAAATGACTAAGATGAACGCCTTTCGGATGCCGGTTGATTGATCACAGAAGTAATTGATCCCTTGGTGACAGAAATTGGACTCTCTTGACAACTTTTATTTGAGAAACACACTGAAATGATTTGTTCTGATTTGTGTGTTCAATTGAGTTTTTGCAAATGCTTGACCGAAAAGAACTGATATGGTTTGATTAAAAAACAGGGATGAAAAAATTTTGTAATTCTGGTATATGATGATTTGGTTAACAATCAAACCTTCTCTGATACCAATTGTTGGCCTTTTTAACGGATCTATGATCTAACTTAGTCACAATATAACAAAAATAGGAATGTGTAATTGCAACTATGAAATACAAGTGTTTTTGTTAATCTATCACCATCTTTATTTGTATACATGTTCTAACTATTTATACATAATGAAAAGGCACATTTAGAATGGTTGTGATGGTTCGTTTGAACCAAGGGATGTGTCCCTTCATTGATAACTGCCATATAACCATTTCCTAACTAACTATAACTAACTTGTAACTGCCTTTAGTTCAAGCAGATTGGGATTAACCCAATAGTATCTTGTACCCACAGATGAAACATGCAAAAAAAAAACATGTAAGTTGTAGAAATTGAATATCTGAACATTTTGTTAAGTGAGATTATTCTATACCTTTAAGTCAATATCATGAACACTTATCATTCTGAGATACACAAGCGGGATTGCTAATTGAACGGAAAGTGAGGTGACATAGTTGATCCAAAATGACATGTCATCTATACGCCCATCACTTCGTAGTCCAATACTTTTAATCAAAACTGAAATCAAGAAATAAACGAGGTAAATTACCTGTACGTATCTTCAACAATATTAAACCAAAAACCACTACTTAGAAAGCCTTTACTAAAGAAGAAAACAGACTGAGTGTTAGGTCACTAGTTTTACAACACAAGCAACATAGAAAGAGATAGAGGCGATTGAACAAATAAACCAAACACACACACACACGATTATACTTGACCGGTTATGCGTAGATAGTGAGTGAAAGGAATAAATTGAACAACCAACCCTCAAGTGAAGGTTATACAAGACTATTTATAGGCAAGGAGCTAGGGCAACACTCCCACTCCTTCCCTTTTCCTTATTGGACATGGGCCTAAGCTTATGGGCCTTCTACATAAGCTAGACCTTAAACAAACATAAAGACCATAATAAGCTACCTATTACATATGAGTAACTAACACTTGATTATGGTTTAGGAGTGATTCCAACGATCCCCCCCTAAGTGTTAGTGATGAAAACGGTGAAGGCATTGATGTGATAGTAGCTTTGACGTCTTCTGACATTCTTCTTTCTTGTGAGAAGAGTTGCCTTGATTCGAACAATCTCCCCAGTGTAGAGAGATAGTTTTCTTTGAACAGTTATGCTTTGACTTCATCTTTAACTTTGTTCTTTGATCGTTGTTTTTTGTGATGAAAGTGATAGTATGTTGTTGTCAGCATCAAGTCTGCCTCATGTCTGCTTCACTGCTCCAGTGTCTCCACGTCATTCTTCAACATGCTCACACGCTCTTTGACGTTGGATTTCAGTACTGATGAAGTTCTTTAAGTCTTTAACTTTGTAGATTCTTTGGTTTGACAAAGAATCATTCTGACTTTTGTGTTGCTTTAAGATAGAACTTCCATTTGTGATGATGTTGGCGTGAACATGTGAAGAATCTGCACGATCATTCCGCTCCAGAGCTTCCATAAGAATAAAACATAAAAACGGTTAGTAATAAGCGGATTCCGGCACTTACAAGTTTGAACTTCGAGAGTGTTAACAGCATAGTGTGAAAACACAACTCTAATTCTTACAAAGGCCGTTTCTGAACTGGAGTCCTACAAGTGAGATAACACGATGTACCGAAGTACACCTACGGTTCAGATGAGTCGCTGAGGTACGCCGAAGCATCACCTCACGACTGTAGACCGTTTGAGACACACTAAGCGTAATCCACGGGGAGTTACCGAAGTGACCTGCTGTCAAGGCTGTTTGATGTTGACCCTGGCAGGAGTTTCCATTCAATCACTAAGGATCACAGATGTGAACCTCTCATAAATGTTCTTGACAGATTGCTAAGATCTGTGAAGGATTCGATAACGTACCAATGATGTTCTTCTTGTTGAACACCAAGTGATGAAATGTCAAGTGTTCCTAAGAGATCTTTTGATGAATCTCGTGGCTCTAGACTCAATTGTGCGTTTTGGTTTTCCTGAGCGGAGACTAGGGAGAGGGTCTCCTTCTTCAATATCAGCAATCTCTAAGAGAAAGCCGATAGTTTATGTAGGGTTCCCTGTGAGAATGAAACAAGCTTCTGTTGGGAGAAACTTGAGTGGATAAGAAGGTTTAGTGCATGCGTCACTGGGTCCATGACGACTTTTAATCTTCAATACCGGCGTCATCTAGTGACAACCAGTAGCACATGAATTGAACCCGGTGTCTGCCCTAAGTTGAATAATCTGGAGGGCTATTTCTTTTCACCCTTTTCTTTTCATTTCTTTTTGATTCTTCAACTCCTTCTTTCTTCGATTCTCATTTTCTCCTTTTTACGATTATACCTAAGGACTTCTAAATTCTAAATATTTGTGGTGTCCTTGGGTAGATCCATCCGGCTCTGGCGGATCATAGGACGGTAATTCCTAACCTTAGTCACCTTATAACTCCATGACTAACCTATGTTGCCTTAAAACCATTTACTTTAAAAAATCTCACACAGTGATTGTGAGTGAAAACATTTTGTACCACTGTTGAGATGGGTTTTGCATAAATACTACCCCTCCACATGTGCTTAAGAGTTTTAACTGAAATTTGCACAGTGAGGAAAGAGCGCGCACTTTTTGAATTGATCAACTCAAGATAGACAATCCCCCGCGAGACACGGTTACGTTGCATAGTTAAAGAGTTACATTGTCAGCTTTTAGGTGACAACTAGCTCTAATAACTATCTTGAAGGTGTAGACAAACCTCGAAAGGTTGTCAAACCCGTCAGAGTTCATGTCTACCAAGAGTTTCTCGAATGGTACATTCTACTCGGACAAGTCCTTTGCGAGACACGTTTACATCACTAGCGAACTAGCTTGAAATTATTACCCGTCCCGGACATGTCTTTTCGAGTTACTAATAGTTTAGGATTTTGTCAATTCGTTGGTTAGTCTTTTCGTATGAGAAATCATCAAACATATTTCTTATCACATATTTTCTCCCCCTCAAAAATGGCATATAAAATGTTATTTTTGAAAATGTTTAAGAATAAATATGACCATTTCGAGTGTTGCGGGAAGAGTGACACATAGAACATTTTGTTGAACAAAGTTTTAAGTCAAATACTCCCCCTCAACAAGTGATATAAACGGTTGAGGTTTTGAAAATCATAAGGGGAAGTACTTGTTCTTTTGAGCAAAACCTTGAAAAGTGAAACGTTTGATAGGTTTTACTCAAAAGTAAGAAGCTTTCGCTCCTTTTATAAGGATTGTGGCACTGAAGCGTACCACAGGGTCCTTTCTCGACAATTACGGGTTGTACACTGTTATGTGTGCACAAGCCATAAACATATTTAATCACACATCCAAAATATTATGAAAGAAATAGTTCAATGGGTACCAGGTAGTCCAGTGATGTTCCCAGGAATGCGCACAGGGCAGTGATAGCCGGTGATGTTGATCCTGGGTCGACCACCAACAAAGCTTTCCAATGTTCTGAACTGATCCCTTCGAAACAACCGTTCATCAATCATGGTGATGATCCTTCTCACGTCCCTTCTTTCCTGAGAATTCCACCGCTTAGGAGACCCAATCTTTTGACGTATATCCTTCAACCTGTACGCCAATCCGTCCCTAACCATCTTCAAAGTGTGATCCCCCAATTTGTGAAGTTCACTACATGCCATTAAGCAATTTCTTTGAAGTTCACTACGGTAAACGACGCCGAAAGGTTTGCTGATGAGTGTATATTGTGAGAGCTGGTTGATGTTTGGAAGATCAAGCTGAGGTGGTTTGCAGTTGACACGGGTATGATAAGATTCAAATGCAAGTTGGAGATCTTCTACACGTTCTTTGATGACTATGCGTCTGATGAAGATGAGCAATGACTTGATGAATTCACGTTGTACTTCGGTTGAAAATTATCTCATGCGACCCTGTACTTTGGCAAGGTACATATCTTCAATGTCGTTGATAGACAAATTCTCAAAGTCAGCTTCAGAGAATGCATAATCCCTTTCATCTTGACGTTTGACCACGATATTCTTTAGGAATGTGTAGTCCCACTTAGATGAAAGATCAACATGTTTGATGGCAACGATATCCTTAGTACTGAACACTGCATGTTGAGACTTCTGAACCTGGCAGCTTCTGTAGTAGATTCTTCGGCGTTCCGGCCAATGATGAATCCCGTACATTGCATCTCGGTCGTATGCTTCCACTTTGTTGGAAAACAAGTGATTAGCACTTTCCTCGATAGCTATGCAGTTTGAGTATATTGCTGTTGGGAATGGAAGTGTCAAAGATGTAGCGTATTTCCTTGACCCATCGCCACCGTGTAGAAGAAATTCCAAGTCTTTGTTGAAGAAATATCTGAATGGAATCCTAGGTTCATCTGGTTGGCCAATTGTTGGTAGAGGTTTTGACCAGTCGGTGTAATATGGAGGATTGTCCCGTTTGGTGAAGTCGATGTTTGCTTCTGGGTTGAGCCAATCCATGTTGTTAGACATAGCTCGAGCAATGTTTTCAAGCTGATATTCGACCTCGAGGGCACTTTCCGAGCTATCTTTTAGCAGTTGAAATGCTTCATTCTTGATTCGCTTCAACTCGGATTTCGTCATCTTCTTCACATGGAACTTTTCTTGCAGAATTTTAGCATGCTCCAATGTATTACCGTCTACCAGATCTTGACCTTCTTCAGGATAGGGAGTTGAGTTGACAAGTGTAGAGAACCATTCAAATTCCTCTGTATTATCGTCATCTAGCCATGATACGACGTCAGTCTGAGGCGTCTTCTTTTTCTTTTTTGAAGGCCAAGATGATGATTCTGGTTTCTGTACTTGTTTGGGAGAGGTGGGTTGTTGTAGGGGCTCAAGGACTTCCTCATCGTCACCACCCGTATACTCAAAATAATCACCGGTTTTCTGAGTCTGGGGCGGTAACTCAGAATCCTGAGGTTTATCAGTAGAAGAACGAGGAGGAGACCTTTGTTGAGCAGGAGTCTGTTGAGGAGGAGGTTGCATAGAGGATGATTCACCAGAATTCTTTTGTCGTTTAGCTTCATCATTCTTATCCTGATCCTTATCTTCATCGTCTCTAGGACGTTTAGGCCTTTCTGCTTCTTCTCAGCATGTACATTTTAGTTGGTATTCCAACAAAGCTTCCAACAATTTGCTTTCGTGAGAAGCAAGTGTTGCAGAGCGTTTGGATATTTGAGCAACTAGCTGGTCAACCAATTCAGCATCTGAGAATATTTTGGGATCAACTGGGTTGATGCTAACATACATTGGAGTTGATCTCATCATTTTCTTGGCCAATTGCAATAAGTTCGGATAAAGTTGCCTGGTGAACATCTCCTGTGTAGCTCCAGGAACTATGTCAAGCAGGTACTTGTGAGTGTAGCTCTTGATCATTTCGTCCATTTTCCCTTGTAGATCATCCTGCCTGAGCTTCTGTATATATTCCCTTTCCTCTTGCATTTTTTATGTCTCATCGTGAAGATAAGTTATCTGGTCAGCAATGAAATTCAACTTTCGATAGAGCATGTCTTTCTTTCTAACTCTTTTGACAGCTTTGGTGATTTGGTTCTTAGCTTGAGACATCCAAGATGGAGTTTGCTTCTTTACAGATTTGGATGATGATTTGGTTGATCTCTTTGATGGTGGTGGTGAAGAATGAGATGATGAGTCTGATGAGGAGGAGACATTAGGAGACTCGGGGTCCTTAGGCGGTTCAGAAGTTTCCTCCTTAGACATAGCCTTGTCATCAGTCTTTGTTTCATCAGCAGGTATTTCCTCAGTATTTTGTTTTGCTGGTTCCTCAAACTCATATTCAATAGAATCCTCCAAAAGTTGTTGTTGTTGCAGAAGAGTGGTGGCACCAGCTCCCTTATCGGGTCGATTAACCACATCAGGAGATGGTTTAGAGTGACTGCACCACTTTAACCTCCAGGGCCACCCATTTGATCCTTTGCAAATTCCTTAGCAGCATGTTGGAGTCTAATGAATTTGACCTTCTTCCTGTAAGATGAATCCAGTTGCTCTTCATCACTTTCTGAGCTTTCATCATATGGCACAAGTACAGGAGTCTTCCCTTTGCCATGTTCAGCTATTGGACTAGGAGGTTTTGGTAATGATAGAGTGTCATCCTTTGCAGTTTCAGAGTAGGTAATCTCTTCATCTGATTCAGTACCTTCATAGCTTTCATCCACAAGCTTTCTTTGTGGTTCAGATTTAGGAATTGGGATAGGAACAGCTTCCTTAGAGGGAACAATCCTTTTTCTTGGAGGGTTCCTCTGTGCTTACTGCACTTCCAGCACTTCCTCTTCTGGATCTCCGAGTAGGTGTTCCAGAAGCCTTTTCATCGATATGACCAACTTTGACTTCTCTTACTGCTACTCGATACCTTTTGTACGTTTCAAGCTTTTTGATTTCATTTGTCAGAAGGTGATCAGGCAGCACGGCACCTTGTTTCTTTGTTGTCGATTCCTTGATTCTGATTGAAAGGATAGGCTCAGACAACATGTCGTGATTTTCGGGGTCATTGAGCCTCTTGGGAATATCAGGATTAAGCCCAAGTGCTCTCTGGATCAGAAGCTTTGTGTATCTGACATAGGGAATCTTTGAGCCAAGCTTTTTAAGAAATGACATCATGTCATCCCATATCAGTGCTTCAATCTCGATGTCCTTCTTATTGATCAATGACCAGAAGATTTGCAGTTCCGTGAGCTTGGGATGCTCATAGCCACTGTCACGACCAGAGACAGACTTAGTGATGATGATGTAGAGGGTTGATGAGTGTGTAAATACTCATCATTTTTGTACCAATTAAACTGCAAAAACATCTGAAAACACTCAGAAATGCATCAAAATGATAAAAATATCACAAATAAGTGTTTTATGTCTTTTAAATGCAAAAATATCAAAATCTGGTGAAAAACGTATCAAGTTTGCATAATTGGCAGTTTTAGTCCCCCAAGTTTCAAAAGTTGTCAAAAACAGTCCCTGGTAAATCTAAATAAAGAAAAATATCATTTCAAGTCCCTAGGGATTCATGAGTTGTCAAAATTGGTCCTTGAGATTTAAATTTGCAAAATTACAACTTAGGTCCCTAAACTTTGAAAATTGTCACAAATAGTCCTTTGAAAGTTTGAAAATGTCAACAATGGTCCTTGTACTATTGAAACTTGTCAGAAGTGACCCTTGAAACAATTTTGAGAAAATGGCAGGTTTGGTCCCTCATCTTTCAGAAATTGCAGTTTGGTCCTTGTATTACTAAGCCTTAAACCATGACCCTTTAACCATTATGACCCCTGCCATTTAGCCTTGACCCCCCCTTTTTTGGACCCCTGGTCAAACAATCCAGTCAAATACACCTTTTTCCCTCCCTTATCCCTGTCTTCCTCCCAACTTGCCTGCAACACTCAGGCATCTCCCATCACCTCTTACCTTATCTCTTCAACCCTCACTCCCCATAATCATCACACCTACACTCCACCACCCCCCCCCCCCCCAGTTGCAAAATCAGAACTCCACTGGCATAAAAACCATTTCCCGCCAAAATTGATCCAATGGCCAATATGCACTCTACTCATCCAATGGCTCCAAAGAATGATGGGATTTGCTCAGAGAGGTGAGAGAAGACATTTGGTGCTATAAAAGAGAGAGGAGATGCAGAGAAGAAAGGAGTAGTTAGTTTTATTTTTCATATGTATGTCGTTTTTATAAAAATGTCTTAGTTTAAGTCTTAAAGTGTAATTTTCAGTTTCTATGTATTGAATTTAAGTTAATTAAGTGTTTGTAATCAAGTTCAAGTCCTAATTCAAAGTTTCACTTAAATTTCAAATTTTCATGATTCACTGTTGGAAAATCCATTTTCAAACTCTTATATCCAAACCATTAGTAGCTTATTTTTAAGTTCACATAAGTTAATTTAAGCTATCTAAAGCTTTTGGTAAGCTTGGAATTTAGTTTCAAGCAACATTGGAATTCGGTCAACAAAAGTCAACTGAAGCATCAAATGGGTTTGGAAATGGATATTGGTAGTTGCAGAGCTTGGATTTGGGTTGGAATAGCTTCAGTTAGCATAGTTATGGGTCTGGTATGAGTGGCTAATAAGCTGGATTGCTTGTGAGTGTTTTACTCATTTTCATTAATAGTGTATTTTTTGCATAATCTTTTTCTGTCTTGATTCACTATTAGCTTTAGTTTAGATATGTTCATTTAACTGTTATTAGGATTAGAGTGATTCAGTTTCAGTGATAGTAGAAACTAGATAATCAGTTAAGTAGAAATATTTGCAAAACAGTTGTGAAAAATGGTGTTTGGATCAGTAGCATAATAAGGCTTAAGCTTTGGTTTTTGCTTAAAAATCTGTCTATTCAATCTCAATTAGTTCCACTTGAGTCACTTTGGTCATTCAAGTGCACCTTAGAATCTTAAAAGTCAAAATCATGTTTACACTGTCTTAATTTCAAGTCTGTTAGAATATTTGAAAATCAAAAACTTGTTTTGTGTTTAGAATTCATAGAGATAGCTTGCATTAGTTTCATTTCACCTTAAAACATCAATCTCAATCCATAAATTGGTCTCAAAGTTCAATAAAGTCAAATTTTCAAAAACTTCAAAAAGTCAAAATTTCATAAAAACCCGTTTTTGAATAAACTTTGTAATTTCATTGTGATCTTACCATTAGGATTTAGGACATAAGGTTTTGGGATATTAAAGTTTAGCTGCTCATCTAAATTAGAAAAATATTAGTTTATCTCTACTTAGCTTATTAACTGCTTATTCATTAGCTTCTTTTAAGCTCTTTTTCACAAACTTTCCTTTTTGCTTATTTCTTATTTTTGCTTATTTAGTGTGTTTTTCTTGTTGTTGTTGCTTATTCTAAGTTCCCATAACTTGTTTATAGCTTATTCAACCTTTGGTTCAGTAGTGGTAGCTTTTTATTAGCTTATGCAAGCTTAATAGCTCATTTTGACCCGTTTCCATAGCTTCCACTTTTGCATTTTTAGTTTCTTCAATTTTAGTCCTTATTAGCTGAAATTCTGGATTTAGACACTTTGGTTGGTAGTGGTTTTCATGGTGATTTTAGTTTATTTTTGTGATTTTTATAAGCTGGCTTAACAAGAGCTTAAAGTTAGTACATAAGGGCTGTTTGGCACTAGTGCTTAAATAGACCCATATCATTGTAGATTGTTATTCAGAGGTTTAGGATAGTTGGAATATGTTGGTTTTAAGTAATTTTAGCGTACTCTAGCTTCTGTGATAATTTGGTGCTCATTTGGTACTTATAGCTTATTTTTAGTGCTTATTTATAAGCACTTTTCACTACAGAACCTAATTATTGAACACCTGCACCACTTTTATTATTTTTCCTATATTTAGAATAATATTTTATAATATTCTGGAAGTTTTCATATTTTTCACTGTTCATTTGCTATTTTTCTGCATTTAATTTCAGTTTTTAGCAATTTTAATTAGCTTTTAATACAATTAAATCAGAAAAACTTCAAAAAAATAAATTTTCATTTTTCCTAGGTTAAGATAAATATAAAAAGCAAAAAAATAATTTTTCCAGATTTTTCATAGTTTAATTTGTAATTTTTAGCAATTTAATTTGTTTTAAGTAGTTTTTAATTCATAGAAAATAGAAAAATAATCAGAAAAATAAAAAATTAGTTTTGAAAATTCTCTTTAGTTATTTTAGATTTTTCCAAGTCATAATTTCATTTTTCTAGCTTTATTTCATATTTTCTTCTATTTTAGGGTATTATTAAATAAGTAAAAATAGTTTTTAATTAATAATAATTAGATAAATAGTTTTAAAAATAATTTTCTTTTTCTTAAAATTTTCTTTTATCATTAGGTTTGTAAAAATGTCATTTTTATATTTTTAGGATTAATATTGCTTCAGTATCACATTTTCTTTTGTACATTACGTAGTTTTTAATTCAGTTTTATAAAAGAAAAATCAAAAACATTAGATTTTAAAAATAGTGATAGCGTTTATTTAATATAGTTTATCTTTTTAATTTTCTTTAATTTGCATTTAAGCCCCTGTAGTTTATAACCTTCTCTTTAGGTATAATCAATCACAATCCTTTCCCGTTCAAATTATCTCGATCACTATTCGTTTGACTATTCTCGCACAGCTCGTTGAGACATAACGACCCGGGGAAACACTATACTCTCCTGGACTTCATTGCATTTGTTTCCAGACTGTTTTAAGTTTCTTACGGTTAGCCATTCACAAGTGGCTAGCTTGTGTGAGAAAACTTGACCGTCTGGGACCATCAATCAAATTTTGTCGCCGCTGCCGGGGAGCTGTGCTAATTATCTTACGCTTAGCAGATTAGTGATTTGAATATTCACTCATTGTTCATACCATCTATATATGTTTATATTTTCTTATAAAAATCCAAAAATCCAAAAACATCTTAAAAATCAAAAACCCAAAAAGATTTTCTTTCCTATTTTTACAAAATGTTTATCCAAAAACCCAAAAATATCCATCTTTACCCTCTCACATTTTTGATTCTTCATCCCAACCCCTCTGTAAACCTTTGATCCTTTCTATGTCTTATCCTCACCCTCTTGGTTGTCAATGGTGTGGTGGTCCTTATAATGGTGGCAATTGCCCCAGTTGTAGCATGGTGGAATCAGGAAACGAGTCTGTCTATAACCAGGATCCCTATTCCTACCATAAAACAACTGATTTATTCCATCAGCTACCACACTGTGATACTCAGCAGTTTTACTGTTGTGAGTACTGTGGTGGTTCACACTCCAGTTCTGATTGTCAATCGGGAAACACGCTTGTCTATGAGCAGGTTCCTGATAACAATTATGACTACCACACATATGACTCACAGCCACATCAGTTTTACTGTTGTGAGTATTGTGGAGGTCCACACTGTAGCTCTGATTGTCAAACAAGGAATCCATTTCCTTGTAACAATTACGACTCTTCGTATCATGACCAACCTCTACAGTACCAAGTGAATCAGGCACCACCTCAGCCTGAACCACTTCCTCAAAATCTTCTCCTTGATCTTTTGGATTTAGTGAAAGATTTGAAGGAATGTAAACATCCCCAAGATAATCCAAATGAGAAATCCATGGAAGTTTTGTTAGCCGAAGAAAGGGCTGCTAAATTAAATTCCCAAATTGCCTTTGAAAAATCTATTAGGGAATCAATTGCAAAAGAAAAAGCTGCCAACTCTAGCTCTCGATTCCGTTTTATTCCTGATGACAGTGATGATGAGGATACACTTGATATCCTTCAATTTTATCAAGATTCATCAAGTTCATCAGTTGAAATTCCTTCCATGAAAAATCAGGGAGAAAAGACTATGATGGAATTACTAGCAGAAGAACAAATGGAAAGTATAAAACATATGTATGCTAGCCTTCTCAACTCCCTCAGTCAGTTGATATCCCAGCAGTTGAGATTCCATCTCAAACAATTGCTATCACACCCGAAGCTCCCACTCACTCTCTGAACATGGGGGACGAGCATCTTGACACTGTTCCTGAAAACGAATCGGACGAATTCATAAAGTCTAGTGTTGAGAACCTTGTCCCAATCCCGAGAGAGTCACAGGGAACTTCTGATCATATGTGTGATTCTTTTTCCCCTCTTGAGTGTTCAAAAGATCATTTTGAAACTTTCTCCGATGTTAGCGACGATTGTACTTCTTATGGAAACATCGAGTATGTTGAGGCATCACTCCCACAGTCTGATGCTGATCATCATCTTGAGGAGTTCACCGATGAACTTACTCACATCAATCCACTTTCATCGGAAGGTAATGATAGTCTTTTTGATTTCAAAGCCGATCTGGGAGAGACTGAAAGTCTCCTTGATAATGATCGTTCACTCACTTCTCACCCTAACAGTCCAATAGAGAATGTTAATCACTTTGTTCCTGAAGCATTCAAAACAACTCTCACTAATCCTCTATTTGAATTCGACTTTGAATTCACTTTAATTTCTGAGAATCCACTCTTTGATACTCAGATTGAGGATAGTGATGAGTCTACAGTGGAACAAGAATTCACAGATTTACATCTTGTGATTGATTCTCTTCACGAGGAGTTCGCCGGTGAACTCACTCATATCATATCTCCGCCGGAGTATGATAATTTCTACTTTGATCTAGACACACCCATAATATGTCTTGATCAAACGAGCTTAACTGATGAGATTCATGAAACTATGAATTCTCCTATTGAGGATGAAGAGTTAGTCATGATTTTTATCATGATTTTCTTTCTTTTCTTCATATATTCTGTCACTTCTCCTGTTCTTCACTCCTTCGGGAATGAAGACATTATCTTTGACCCAGGCATTTCCATGTACCATTTGTAAGCCGGGTCTGTCTCTGTATATCTCATCGGTGTGGAACTTTCGCGTGCTTCAAATGTTTATACAAACATTTTGAATGAAAGTCCGATGGAGATTGTCTCTTCCACTTTGCTTCCCCATGAACAAATTAATTCGGGGTCGAGTCAAGCTAGCGACTCGGTAATCAAAAACAGTAGTTAAACATGGGTTTTCACCCGTGTGTACCACTCTAGTGTGGGGGAGATGTCCCACATGTTGTATATAGATCTAAAAAAATAAATGAAAATTGTAAATATTAAAAAAAAAAAAAAAAAAAAAAAAAAAAAAAAGAGAATAATTGTTGTGTTTCTACACTTAGCTAGTAATGTTATCTTTTTACGTTCTAAGTTTCGGCATAACAGCCGGTACTTTGAATATTGAGGACAATATTCATTTCTAAGTGTGGGGGGAAATTCTAGCGAATTTGATCATAAATGTACCCTTTTAGTCCCTTTTTCCCCCAAAAATGGCCAAATTTTAAATTATTTTTTTAGTGGAAGTACTATGTACTAAACACAACAAATGGTAATCAGTCCACCATGTCTAACCCACATAAGGACTGGCTAATCCAGGAGCAAACGACTCTTGGTAAAGATATCTCAAATTCGTTGACGGCTTGCAATTTGCCCAAAATTGTATGGTATTCAGCTCACCATATCCTTAAAAGTGATGAGTTGGCTAGCCCGCAAGTTTATGGCTTGTGGTAAAGGCAGTGGAAAAACCATAATTGGTAATCAGCTCACCAAAGATAATATTGATAATTTATCTAAGAGTTGGCTAGTCCAGAAGCAAACGGCTTCTGGTAAAGACAAATCAAATCCGTTGAAAGCTGGTGATTTGCTCAAAATCATTTGGTTATCGGTGTACCAAGGTTCTTACTTAAACTAAAACATTTGGCTACTCCAGAAGTAATGGCTTTTGGTAAAGAGATGAAATCCATTAATTTTTCTTAAAACATTGCTAGGGACTAGCAATATCTTAGTGTGGGGGATTGATGAGTGTGTAAATACTCATCATTTTTGTACCAATTAAACTGCAAAAACATCTGAAAACACTCAGAAATGCATCAAAATGATAAAAATATCACAAATAAGTGTTTTATGTCTTTTAAATGCAAAAATATCAAAATCTGGTGAAAAACGTATCAAGTTTGCATAATTGGCAGTTTTAGTCCCCCAAGTTTCAAAAGTTGTCAAAAACAGTCCCTGGTAAATCTAAATAAAGAAAAATATCATTTCAAGTCCCTAGGGATTCATGAGTTGTCAAAATTGGTCCTTGAGATTTAAATTTGCAAAATTACAACTTAGGTCCCTAAACTTTGAAAATTGTCACAAATAGTCCTTTGAAAGTTTGAAAATGTCAACAATGGTCCTTGTACTATTGAAACTTGTCAGAAGTGACCCTTGAAACAATTTTGAGAAAATGGCAGGTTTGGTCCCTCATCTTTCAGAAATTGCAGTTTGGTCCTTGTATTACTAAGCCTTAAACCATGACCCTTTAACCATTATGACCCCTGTCATTTAGCCTTGACCCCCCCTTTTTTGGACCCCTGGTCAAACAATCCAGTCAAATACACCTTTTTCCCTCCCTTATCCCTGTCTTCCTCCCAACTTGCCTGCAACACTCAGGCATCTCCCATCACCTCTCACCTTATCTCTTCAACCCTCACTCCCCATAATCATCACACCTACACTCCACCACCCCCCCCCCCCCAGTTGCAAAATCAGAACTCCACTGGCATAAAAACCATTTCCCGCCAAAATTGATCCAATGGCCAATATGCACTCTACTCATCCAATGGCTCCAAAGAATGATGGGATTTGCTCAGAGAGGTGAGAGAAGACATTTGGTGCTATAAAAGAGAGAGGAGATGCAGAGAAGAAAGGAGTAGTTAGTTTTATTTTTCATATGTATGTCGTTTTTATAAAAATGTCTTAGTTTAAGTCTTAAAGTGTAATTTTCAGTTTCTATGTATTGAATTTAAGTTAATTAAGTGTTTGTAATCAAGTTCAAGTCCTAATTCAAAGTTTCACTTAAATTTCAAATTTTCATGATTCACTGTTGGAAAATCCATTTTCAAACTCTTATATCCAAACCATTAGTAGCTTATTTTTAAGTTCACATAAGTTAATTTAAGATATCTAAAGCTTTTGGTAAGCTTGGAATTTAGTTTCAAGCAACATTGGAATTCGGTCAACAAAAGTCAACTAAAGCATCAAATGGGTTTGGAAATGGATATTGGTAGTTGCAGAGCTTGGATTTGGGTTGGAATAGCTTCAGTTAGCATAGTTATGGGTCTGGTATGAGTGGCTAATAAGCTGGATTGCTTGTGAGTGTTTTACTCATTTTCATTAATAGTGTATTTTTTGCATAATCTTTATCTGTCTTGATTCACTATTAGCTTTAGTTTAGATATGTTCATTTAACTGTTATTAGGATTAGAGTGATTCAGTTTCAGTGATAGTAGAAACTAGATAATCAGTTAAGTAGAAATATTTGCAAAACAGTTGTGAAAAATGGTGTTTGGATCAGTAGCATAATAAGGCTTAAGCTTTGGTTTTTGCTTAAAAATCTGTCTATTCAATCTCAATTAGTTCCACTTGAGTCACTTTGGTCATTCAAGTGCACCTTAGAATCTTAAAAGTCAAAATCATGTTTACACTGTCTTAATTTCAAGTCTGTTAGAATATTTGAAAATCAAAAACTTGTTTTGTGTTTAGAATTCATAGAGATAGCTTGCATTAGTTTCATTTCACCTTAAAACATCAATCTCAATCCATAATTGGTCTCAAAGTTCAATAAAGTCAAATTTGCAAAAACTTCAAAAAGTCAAAATTTCATAAAAACCCGTTTTTGAATAAACTTTGTAATTTCATTGTGATCTTACCATTAGGATTTAGGACATAAGGTTTTGGGATATTAAAGTTTAGCTGCTCATCTAAATTAGAAAAATATTAGTTTATCTCTACTTAGCTTATTAACTGCTTATTCATTAGCTTCTTTTAAGCTCTTTTTCACAAACTTTCCTTTTTGCTTATTTCTTATTTTTGCTTATTTAGTGTGTTTTTCTTGTTGTTGTTGCTTATTCTAAGTTCCCATAACTTGTTTATAGCTTATTCAACCTTTGGTTCAGTAGTGGTAGCTTTTTATTAGCTTATGCAAGCTTAATAGCTCATTTTGACCCGTTTCCATAGCTTCCACTTTTGCATTTTTAGTTTCCTCAATTTTAGTCCTTATTAGCTGAAATTCTGGATTTAGACACTTTGGTTGGTAGTGGTTTTCATGGTGATTTTAGTTTATTTTTGTGATTTTTATAAGCTGGCTTAACAAGAGCTTAAAGTTAGTACATAAGGGCTGTTTGGCACTAGTGCTTAAATAGACCCATATCATTGTAGATTGTTATTCAGAGGTTTAGGATAGTTGGAATATGTTGGTTTTAAGTAATTTTGGCATACTCTAGCTTCTGTGATAATTTGGTGCTCATTTGGTACTTATAACTTATTTTTAGTGCTTATTTATAAGCACTTTTCACTACAGAACCTAATTATTGAACACCTGCACCACTTTATTATTTTTCCTATATTTAGAATAATATTTTATAATATTCTGGAAGTTTTCATATTTTTCACTGTTCATTTGCTATTTTTCTGCATTTAATTTCAGTTTTTAGCAATTTTAATTAGCTTTTAATACAATTAAATCAGAAAAACTTCAAAAAAATAAATTTTCATTTTTCCTAGGTTAAGATAAATATAAAAAGCAAAAAAATAATTTTTCCAGATTTTTCATAGTTTAATTTGTAATTTTTAGCAATTTAATTAATTTTAAGTAGTTTTTAATTCATAGAAAATAGAAAAATAATCAGAAAAATAAAAAATTAGTTTTGAAAATTCTCTTTAGTTATTTTAGATTTTTCCAAGTCATAATTTCATTTTTCTAGCTTTATTTCATATTTTCTTGTATTTTAGGGTATTATTAAATAAGTAAAAATAGTTTTTAATTAATAATAATTAGATAAATAGTTTTAAAAATAATTTTCTTTTTCTTAAAATTTTCTTTTATCATTAGGTTTGTAAAAATGTCATTTTTATATTTTTAGGATTAATATTGCTTCAGTATCACATTTTCTTTTGTACGTTACGTAGTTTTTAATTCAGTTTTATAAAAGAAAAATCAAAAACATTAGATTTTAAAAATAGTGATAGCGTTTATTTAATATAGTTTATCTTTTTAATTTTCTTTAATTTGCATTTAAGCCCCTGTAGTTTATAACCTTCTCTTTAGGTATAATCAATCACAATCCTTTCCCGTTCAAATTATCTCGATCACTATTCGTTTGACTATTCTCGCACAGCTCGTTGGGACATAACGACCCGGGGAAACACTATACTCTCCTGGACTTCATTGCATTTGTTTCCAGACTGTTTTAAGTTTCTTACGGTTAGCCATTCATAAGTGGCTAGCTTGTGTGAGAAAACTTGACCGTCTGGGACCATCAATCAAGAGTTCTCCACGGTTGAGGAATGTTCTTAAGCTCCACGTGAGAATGCTTGGTAATAATTCCTGAAGCTTCATCATAGCCAATATCAATAAGAAATTGCAATACTATCTCTTCAGTAGGTGTAGCAAAGAAGTCGGTTGGCACGATTTCTAAAATGATAAGAACAGCTCGTAAGTCTGCTTGTGTGATGGTGACTTGTTTGTGATTGAGCGTTACTGTCACTGCACTTTCACCTTTGACTCTTTGCATTGAATTCCAAAATTGTTGAATGTAGATCTCCGGAATTTTAGCAGAGTGTGAGAGCATGTTCTGGTAGGTATGATTCTTGAGAATATCCACAGCAATCAAACAGGACGATTCTGAGCATGTGAGGGTTTCAAAGTCAACCCTAGGGTTGTTCTTTCCAATCTTTCTCGGATAGCCATTGGGGAAGATGTCAGCAATTGTGAGAACTTCTGGTGCATCTACATTCATTTGAGCAGCCATGTCGTGATCTGAAATAACATTAGCCAAAAGAACCAACATATCGAAAGACATAATGTTAGTCAACAAAAGGTTTTTATTGTCTAATTATTGAACGTACAGTGTTAATGATTGTTACGAGTCCTAAGTTACTTGTTTGTCCAATAGTCCAATGACGTCGTGAAACATTTCGTGAGTTAGTTAACTTTAAGTTTTAAAGTTTATGTTATCACTTATAGTTCACAACATATCAAACGTTTAAGTTTATTAGTGACATTATTGGTTTCGTGATGATATGATTTGTTTATTAACAAGTATGTACACGTAACAATTCAAAATTAAGGTCAATCATGGCTTAGGCATAGATATGGCAAAGTTACGCGTAAACAGGAGTGGTATATGCGTAGGCGCAAGCTTAAGCGTAGGATCCTTACTTACGCGTAAGAAATGTTACGCGTAGAAAAAGGGGACCTTAAGCGTAGAGCTTACGCGTAGGCGTGTATAAACCTTACGCGTAAGGCTTATTCGTAAGAATAGACCTTATGCGTAGAGGTCACTGTTTACGTATATCCTTCACAGGATACGCGTAGTCCCATTGTAGAACCTTACGCGTAACAGTTACGCGTGAAATTTCTCTTACGCATAACTTTCAACGCGTAAGGTGATCCTTATGCGTAGAGTAACAAAGACCTTGATTCTGAGTTTTATGCGTAGCAAGCCTGAAATAAAATCATCATATCATCAATCTTAACACATATATTCATTTTACAACAAATCATGGCATGAAACTCATTTTACAGTTTTACGCGTAGAAAGTCATACGCGTAAGTCAAAACCCTAAAGTTTAAGAATTACGCATATGATTTCTAGCCATAGGAATTGCACCAAACGTTTTCTGGTAGGTCTTAGGTGTTGTGAGAGTCTAATAACCAAGTTTTAACACCCATTTCGTGGTGAATCAAAAATACCCAAAACTTGGGCTCTATGTGTTTGCAGTCATGGGGGCGTTTTGATTATGCTCGAGCTTTGATTGACATCAAGGCGGATCGGGAGCTTAAGGGGACAATGGTTATTGCTGTGCCAAGTTGGGATGGTGAAGGGGAGGTATTGCATACTGTCAGAGTGGAATATGAGTGGAAACCACCTCGTTGTGGTGTTTGTATGGTTTTTGGCCATGATGAGACCCAATGTCCCAAACGTGTGCATGTTGACCTAAAACATCAAGCACAAATGAATGATGGGCTCCAAATGCCTCAAAGGAAGGCGTTTCGTGGTATTGAGGTGGGAAAAGGGGCCAAATTTAGCCCTTCTAAAAATAAGAAGCATGTGTATCAGCCTGTGTCGAAGAAGCCGGATGCTACAAAGAAGAAGATTGCTGAAGTGGCTAGTACAAGTGGGACGAATATTGCTACATCGAATCCGTTTGATGCTCTTAATATGGTTGATATTGATGAGGCTGATATTCCTAGTGTTACTGTTGATTTGACCAAAGATGGTAGCTTAGCTCTGCTAAGGGTGGAAATGGTAGCACTAGTACTACTCCTATTTTTGGAAAAATTGAGGAGCTTGAAAAGCTAATTATTGAGGGGAAAGTTACTCTTGTGGATGATGATGGTAAACCTCTTAAAAAGGTTGATTTGAAAGAAAAGGCCCATGATACGACTACTAAGCCTAGTTCTTCTTCCTCACCGTATTCTATGGTGGGTAACCCATTCTCTAAAGTGGGGGATGTGATTGTTTCTGACAGTGATGATGAGGAGGTGCTTGAGCCGGATAATCCTATGGCTAAATATCTCGCATCAAATGGCGGCGGTCATGAGCTTGAAGATTATTATGATGATTATGCGGATCAGGTCTATGATTTACCAGGGCAATTGGATGCTTTTTCTAATATGTATGATATCAAGCTCCAAGGTCATGGTAGTAAGCAATCTAAACGTTAGGTTATGCTTGGTTTTGTGTCAAATGTCATCTAGTGAGTAGTGGTTGTTTTACTGTTTTAAGGATAGGAAGTGTCTTGTTATGTTAGCTTTACCGCCTATGTAACGGGCTGAGATATGGGACTTCACTCATATCCTTTGTACTTAAATGTTTTTTGGAGTAATATATTTACCGGGGAAACCCTTTACCCAAAAAATAAGAACATTAAACCCTAATTTCTAATTCTAACTTAATTAGTGTTTCTGGGTTGTTATAGGGCCTGGATATCATCAATTTAACATGATATTAACATCACACAACAATCTTTTTGACCAAATACAATCACATTTGAAAACACCCAAAAACCACGCATAAACCCTAATTTTCAAAGTCACTCAATTCGTGTATCTGGGTTTGTTTAAGTGATAAAAATGTGTTCATTGATGTAAGAAAAACATTTTGACACACTCCTTCTAACCACAAACACCCATTCTTGATTGAGTGTTCATACGCTTATGCGTAGAACACTAAATCAATCATAGACAAAAATTTGACCATTGGATTTGTATAAAAATCAAAACCAATGTTTGTAAACACGTTAAGATCATAAAACAACTTACAAATTGATGATCCAAAACACGGATTTCTTGAACGATTTGTATGCGTAGATTATGTTAGGTTATGAGTAATAAATGTGAAGTGGAAGTTAGGTGGAAGAGTTTTATTGAAAACGACTTTCATCTTTTGACATTTTTGGTCCCTCCACCTTTTCCTTTTTCATCCAAAGCCATTTAACTTCCATTTTGGTTACCAAACGAAGGATTTTAAGAAAGACACTCCCCCTCGACTTAAGAAAATAATGAAAGGTTATAAATCTTAGTCCGAGGAGTGTCATTGAACCAGAAAATTTTCCGCCATTGATAAAAGAAACAACCGGGATAGGATAACATGCAAGTACACGGATGTTTTGAAACAGTTAAGTATTTATTTTCTCCCCCTCAACACTTGATCGGAAAAATACTGAATTTTGAAAGATTATAGTGTTGACGGAAGAAGTTTACTTGCCACGTTGAAAGAAAAATAGATTAGAAGAATATTTTTGTTGTTTATCAGGTTTTATATTTTTGTATTTTGTTTTTGAAAAATTATTTACAAAAGATATTTTGGTGTTTGACAGGTTTTATATTTTTGTAGGAGGTCATCCAATTCCTCTTGAGTCAAACACCTCATACCAATCCGGTGGACCAACTCATTAAAACTAGCGGGAGGCAAGGCTTTGGTGAGAAGATCTGCCAATTGGTATTCTTTACCCATGAAGTATAATTCAACTGTACCCTGTTCCACGTGGTCCTTGATGAAATGATAGCGAAGATCGATGTGCTTTGATTTCGAGTGCTGAACTGAGTTGCACGAGATCGCAATGGCACTCCGATTGTCGCAGTACATCGGGATTCTATCAAATACATAACCATAGTCTTTGAGTTGTGTTCTCATCCATATGACTTGAGCACAGCACGCCGACATGGCTACATATTCTGCTCCTGAAGTACTTTTTCATGAATCTAAACATCCTGCGTGATCAGCATCTGAAAAAGCGATTAGTTTAAAACCAGAATCCTTCGGATACCAAATCCCCAAGTTAATGGTTCCCTTGATGTATCGGAGGATTCTTTTAGCCTCAGAGAGGTGGGTTTCAGTTGGTCTGGACTGATAACAGGAGCATAGATAAACGGCAAAGACAATGTCAGGCCTGCTAGCTGTTAGGTACATTAGAGACCCAATAATACTTCGGTATTTTGCAGGGTCCACTAATTTCCCATTCAAATCAGCGTCTAGCTTTTTGGTATGAGTCATTGGTGTGGCATAAGTGTCACAGGTTTTCATTCCAAATTTGATTAATAATTCAAGGGCATATCTGGACTGACTCAAGAAAATACCACGGGGTGATTGATGAACTTGCAGTCCTAGAAAGAACGTAAGTTCACCCATCATAGACATTTCAAAATTTTTCTTAATTAGTTTTGCAAAAGCGATTGAGTACTTTTTATTTGTAGACCCAAAAATGATGTCATCCACGTAAATTTGAACAATTAAGATATGTGCCCCGTGATATTGTATAAAAAGAGTAGTGTCGACCGAACCTTTGGTGAAATTATTGGCAATGAGGAAAGATGATAGCTTATCGTACCATGCCCGAGGAGCTTGTATGAGACCGTGCAGAGCTTTGTTCAGTTTGTAGACATGGTTCGGGAACTCAGGATCAACAAATCCATCTGGTTGGCTGACATAAACCGTTTCTTTAAGTTGTCCATTGAGAAACGCAGTTTTGACATCCATATGATAGACCGTCATATTCATATGAGCCGCGAACGCGAGAAATATCCGAACAACCTCCAAATGAGCAACCGGAGCAAAAGATTCTTCAAAGTCTATGACCTCTTCCTGACGATAACCCTTAGCAACTAGTCGTGACTTATTTCGGATAACATTCCCTTCAGCATCCAATTTGTTCTTCCAAATCCATTTTAGACCGATGACGTGAACCCCTGTTGGTCTTTCAACCAGTTCCCATACTTCAAGTCGTTTGAATTGGTTGAGTTCTTCTTGCATGGATTCAATCCACGTGTCTTTTGTCATTGCGTCTTTGATGTTTTTGGGCTCAGATTGGCAGACGGTGAGTGCATAAATGCAATGTTCACCATCTGAGTGAAGACATTGTCTTGTAACGACCGGTTGATTCGGGTTGCCAATAATATTTTCCAGAGGATGATCTTTTGTCCATCTATGTGTGGAGGGTTGATGTTGGTATACATTGTGTAGATTCTGAGGATTCAAATGGTTTGTTGAAGATTCCGCGACATCTGGTGCAGCAGTCTCATTAGCAAATGGATTAAAGAACACATTTGGATCAAAATCGGCAGGTGGGGGTACTTCATTCAGAACATCATCAGCTGGTTCATCATTGTTGGAAGCGGTTTGTTCAACAGTTGTGTTGGAGTCAACTGGTGGTGCTTATTCAACAATAGTTGTTGTCGCAGGTGTATCAGGTATAGGAATATTATCAGGTTGAGCAGCGAAAACAGCGGATACACCTGGAGCACGATCATCAATATCGTCACTGAACAGAGGAGAAAATAACCTTTCCATTTGTTGACGAGTGAGCTGGGGGCTTTGTTCAGCTGATGATGGGGTTTGGGGAAAGTTTAAGCGGTTGTGACCCGGTTCTAAGCTGTTATACTCAGAAGCCATTTCCGTGAGTTCATCAAAATGAGCATGAATCGTTTCCATAACTTCCTTTGTTCGACGATTCCAGATGCGGAAACCTTTAGAATTATCACAGTATCCAATAAAGACTCCAATGTCAGCTTTGGCTTTGAGCTTTCCAAAGTCATCACGATCATTATTCGGATAGCAAAGAGATCCAAATACATGAAAGTGTTTGAGATTCGGTTTTCTGTTGTGGACAAGCTCGAAAAGTGTTTTGTTGTGGCGTTTTGTAATCATAGAACGGTTTTGAGTATAGCATGCAGTAGATACAGCTTCTGCCCACAAGTAATCTGGGAGTTTGGCATTGATTAACATTGTTCTTGCAGCTTCCACCAACGTTCGGTTTCGTCTTTCAACAACTCCGTTTTGTTCAGGTGTACGAGCAATAGATGTCTTATGCTGAATTCCCACTTTCTCATAAAATTCACGAAGGGTTTGGTTAACAAATTCAGTTCCTCTGTCTGTTCTGATTTGTCGGACGGTGTTTCAGAGCTGAACCTGTATTTTCGTGAGAAAGGTGATAATCATCTGTGGAGCTTGGTCTTTGCTTCGAAGAAAGTAGACCCAAGTCCAGCGTGAATAGTCATCAACGATTACTTAGATGTAGCGTTTGCACACGCATTGGGCCACACAAATCCAGGTGAATAAGATGAAGCACATGCTGAGAGTTGTGTTCCACCTTGGAAGGAAAATGAGCACGAGTACTTTTTCCTTGTTCACACGCTGAGCAAAGGTGATCTTTTGAATACCGAAATCGTGGGAGTCCTTCTACTAGTTTGTGTCGAGCAAGGTTGGTGATGGTCTGAAAGTTTAGATGGGAGAGACGACGGTGCCATAGTCAGGATTTTGTTGATGTTGCCTTTGAAAGTAAGCAGATGGGAGAAGAAGCAACCATGTCTTGCATAGAGATAGTGTAAAGACTAGAAGTACGCGAGCCAGACATGAGGTCATTTCCTTGTAGATCACGAATGAAACAAGTTTTCTCCCTGAAAGCAACCTCCAAATCTCCATCACAAAATTGACCTACTGAAAACAGATTGTGACCGAGGCCTTCCACATAGTAAACTCTGCTTATTTCGATGTTCCCATTGATATAGTCTCCGTAGCCCATGATAGCTGCGAAGTGATCATTCCCGAACCTGACAGTGCCAATGAACTTTGCAATAAAGTTTGATAACAGTTTAAGGTTGCATGTCATGTGTCGGAAACATCCGCTATCAACAATCCAGAGAATGATCTGTATCACCTGCTGATAAGGTTTTAAAAGGTACCTTTTTGAGGGGTCATTTAAGCCCTTATTCGATCACTTTTGTATCCGTTATTGCTTAATATCGTTCCTTTTCACTTTTTAGGTCTCTTGAAGGCAAAATGCTGGAATGATGCTTATTTGGACGAAAAGGCGCGAATATACGAAGAAAATGGCCAAAGTCAGAATCGAGACACTCAAAGCTGCTGAAACATAAGGCGACGGCGTCACTGCATATCTGCGACGCCGTCGGGAAGGAATTTTGCGACGGGTCAGAAGCGAAATTGCATGTTTTCAAGGGACGACGTCAGGTTCTAAAGGAGTAGGCCGTCGTTACTCAGACGGCCTAGATGCAGCCAAGACGGCGTCAGAGCTGAAGGGGACGGCGTCACAGTCATAAGGTGACGCCGTCGCAAGGTTTACGTGGCCAAGACGAAACCCTAATGACGGCTACATAACGGCGTCACGAAACATAAGGTGACGCCGTCGCAGATGTAATCTTATATATAGAATCCGAATTTTTCAGTTTTTGTGTGTAGTCTTTTGGAGTAAAAACCTAAAACCGAACCAAGGCTTTCTTGTGCAGTATTTTAGGGTTCTAAACCCTATTATACATCAAGATAAGTATTTACTTCATTAATTTAATTATGTCTTTGATTATTTGTGTGTATGCTTGCATGTTCTCCATGTCCGGCTAATTTATTTGTGTGTTTGCTTAGGGAATATGAAACTTAATTATTGAATATTGATTGGTTGATACTTATCTTAGTTGACTAATGATCTAGAGTGCGCTAGATTATTCGTTGTGTACTTAATGCTTGACATTTCTTTGTGAACTTTAGAATATAATTATCTAGGTAATTGTAGGATAAAGTATTCAAGGACAACCGTAGAGTAGGCGTCTATAAATCACTAGAGGATTTGTAAACAAGACCCTTTGGTAATTTCAAAGAGTTAGGGAAATAAGCACGCCCTATAGCCTTAGAATCACAACGCAACTAGGAATAAGGACGTGACAAATCAACCATCAATAGGAGATAATTAAGGAGTAGTAAAACCTAAGTAAACACATCTTTAAACTATCATACGAGTACACATCAATTAGACATAGACTATCACAACCTTAGCTTAGATAATTAGATAATAGTAGAGTAATCGGTAGCAATACCAACCCCCCAAATCCAATACCCGAGATTCGTACCTTTTCATTTTCTAAAAAACATAAAAAGATAAAAAATAATCTTCCTCAACCTCAACCTTAGCGTAGTAACTTCTCACTAGCATTCCTATTCCCCTAGAGAACGATATCAATACCCGTGGCTTACCCTAATTACTACACTACAACGATTAGGTTCACTGCCTAGGGTGTTATAAAACATGCTCGAAGAAAAGGAAGTTTCCTTGACCCCGAACGACGCGTGTAGCGTTATCACCTGCATTACACACAGACGACACAGATGGAATAGAAGTAGATGTGGAACCCAAAATGTTAGAGGGTTCCGGAGCAGTTGTAAGAGACATACACACATCAATAACTTTACGCATCCATTTAAATCCTAGAGTGTTATATATCCATTTCTGCCATCTATAACTACTATTTGCTTTAGTCTTAGTGAATGCACTAGGTGGTACTACATTCTTTGGAGGTGAAACTGGAGCTACAGGGACAACAACGCGTTTCTTAGAATCTAAAGAAGGCGGTCTACCAAGCACAGACTTAGACTGATTAGTGGGCCTAGAGGTATTCCGAGTCTTAGGATTCCTTAAACGAGAGATGATAGCTTTAGCAACACATTTGTCATGACAATCAGAATTCATACTTTTACGACAAATAACACAAGGTGCATCAGACTGAATATCAAAAGTACTTAACAGTTTAGCATTCGTTACATCACTATTTCTATTACATGTGCCAGACGCAATATCTATAGTGGAAGCAATGTGAGTCTTATTCGTAGTCCTAGGGTGTTCTTCTACTTTCTTAGGTCGCAACTTCCTATTCTTCGATTGAGTGCTCCTAGGCTGTGAAGTGCGGACGTTTGGAAAAGATGCAACTATTCCTGTTTCAGTAGAAGGAAGCACGTTAGCAACTTGTGATTTGGCAGTGGGGATTCTAGGTTCACGATTACTAAGTGTTACTGGTGCTATCTTCTTAATGACGGTTGGGGGAAGATGTTCATACTTTCCTAACATTTCTGTTAGCTTAAAGATAGTGTGCACCAATTCTTGATTTTCTGAAAGAAGATTTCCCGAAAAATTAATGACTTCCTTAGTGTGTTTGAGAAGATGATCAAGCTCGTTTGATGCTTCATCACGAGTCTTTTTAAGTAAATCAACTATGACACCATATTCCTGTTTGACTTTTACAAGTTCTTGTTCATATTTAGAGATTTGACATTTCAAAGACACATTTTGATCATCCAGGTGCTCAAATTTTGGATTAAACGATTTAGATTGCAACTGTGTGATTTTGTTTTGCAAAGCAAGTTCACGATTTTGACAATCTTTTTGAAACCATTGAAGACGACGTTTTGAATTTGAAAGCTCGTTATTCAATCGTTCATTTCAGCTTTTAAAGACTTGAACTGATGCACAATATCAGAATTCTCAGCAGTAACAACATTATCAACGATATCAGCAGAGATATAATCAGATGCATATGGTAAAGAATGAAGTAACACAACATTATGGATATCAGCACAGATAACATCTTCCAAGAGTCGATCAACATCTTTTCTCAACATTTTATTTTTACGTTTAGTATTAGAAATAGATGTTTCTGTTTTCTCGAAAACGACCTTCATCACTCCAAGTTCCTGATGAAATTCCCGTTCCCAAGACAATGCACAATTTTTCAAATTTTTAACATTAGGTAAAAGATTTTTCTGAAAAATGTCCCTTTGTTCTCGCGCCAGATGCGATTGAAAATGTTGAACTTTGATTTCAGAATGATATTCTATCTCATGTTGCAAAGTTTTGAGGTCGGCCATGAAAATGTCAAAATATCTAAGAATTTTGCGATTTTCAGGTTTTGAATTTACTTCACTAATGGAAGGTAAAGGACCATAAATTTGTGCATAATCTGGTTGGGATTAACATTAGAAGACTCGGGTGTTTTAATGATAACCCTTGGTGTGTTAGAAGAATCCTTTGACGGGACGAAAGTGACCGCTTGTGAATAAGTAAAAGGTTTGTTATAAACAACTTTTTCAAATTTTGACGATGATATTCAAGAACAGTCATAACAGAATCATCAATTTTATATTCTGCACTGGAAACTTCCGGATTTGGTTTGAATGTTTTGGGAGAAAGCTTTGGTTTGTAATCTGCAAGATTCAGTCCATATCCTTTTGGATTTGGTTTTAAAGTAAACTTTTCAATAGCTGTTACTGACTCACCATGTTTATAAACAACAGTTTTAAACTCTTTAAGCTTGTTTTGCAAATCAAAAATTTCTTCCAGATAATCATCTATTCGATTCGTTGAATGCTTTTTGTATGCAGAGAACGTTTTTTGACAAGTTAACAACTCAGCCTTAGCTTTTTGATTTTCCAAGGTGAGAGCGTTAATTTGCTTTTTATGTTCATGTTTCAGTTGTTCTATTTCAGACAACAAAGCATTTTTCGAAGCGGCTAGATCACGCATCTGTCTCTCTAAATATTTTTCGTTTTGATGAGATTTAGCAAAAGCTGCTTCAAAACCTTTTTCACGTTTTTCTTGAGCTTTGAAAAAAGTGAGTTGCATTTTTAAACATTCAAAATCCTTGGTTAACAGTGCATTTTTGCTTTTTAAGTCCTCATTAATCGCACGACATTCTTCCACTATGGTTTGTTGGTCTTGTATTAAATGAGCAAAATCTGGATGAGGCAAAAGTTCGGCTTGTTCAACGTGAGTCTCAACATGATCATTATTTAGATCCTCAAGTATAACCATGGAGTCAATTTGATTATCAAAGGAAACCATAAGGTCATCTTGATCGTCAAATGTAACTACGGGGTCTAATTGAAAATCGTCGGAATGAGATGTGGATGACTCATTTTGAACATTCTGAGCCTTGCCGGATTCAGATAGTTGCGGAGATATTAGATCAGAGATAAACATGGTTTGTTCGGATACCTGAGACAAGCCATCAGTGTCATACACTGGGCCTATTTCACTCATGTGTAGCTCTTGCATATTGGCCATCAACATAACCGCTGAGTTGGTCTGCAAGTCCTCCATATCATCATCTGAGTCTGCATCTGCCATAAAGCTCTGTTCTTTATCTGTGAGAGTTCCACCAGCTTCATCCTTAAGAGCCAAAAGAAGAGCCTCTTTGTGATAAGCACTGCCCCAAATCCTCGGCTTTGGGCATGCATTAGCCAGGTGTCCCTTCTCATTGCAGTTGTAGCATCGAAGACCATTCAACCCATTCTGAGCATTTCCCTGTTCCACCACTTGAGCTCTGTTGTTATTCCTACCCACAGCATTAAACCCTTGACCACCGCTCATCTGACGACCATAACCACGATTCTGAACTTCAACTCGTCCATTGTTCACAACAGCTTGATTCCTTGTGTTTGATGAGGAACGAATGCGATTGTTGGATTTGTTGGTATAACGGCCAAAAGCATTAGCAATCATAACAAATTCTTGTTGCAATGCTTCGAATGGATCGATGTCCTCATTAGCTTCACTGACAAGTGCTTGAGCATTGTTGTTGTTGTATGGAACCAATTGATTTTGTTGAGATTGTTGCTGTGAAGGATCATGTGGTGGGATTGAAGCAGTTGGTTGAGTTGCTGGTTGAGGAGGATAATTTTGTTGAGCATATAAGGCAAGTTGTTGATTTTCCGGATGTGTCGGTGGAGCACTTTGAGCACGGAGAATCCTTTCCCTATCAACTTCCTTTTCATGAGGCTTCAAGTAATCGTACAACAATCCATATGTAGAATGATGCATATTCTTCGCTTGACGGAGAAAAATGACATACTTCTCCCATTCAGGACCAAGACTACTCAGGAACTTAGTATTCACTGCAATTCTTGGCATGATGATGTTGTGTTTATCCAAATCATTGATGATGTCTGAAAAACGATGATGATAAGACTCTAGTGTCTCTCCAGGTTCAATCATGAAGTGTTCATAAGCCAAGTAAATTTTGGATTCCAAATCCTCCAGATTGAGTACAGATCCTTCCATAAGAAGACGAATATGGTCCCACATGGCCTTTGCAGTCTTTTGAGCATCAACACTACGAAGAATTGGGTTTGGTAATCCTAAGAGGATATATTCCATTGCAAGCTCATCTGCTTCATAGTGTAGAAGTTCTTGAGGATCCAAGTCTGCAACAGTAGCAATGTTTGTTTGTTCATCTCTTGGTGGATTAGCATTTGGATCTCCGGGTACAATGACATTAGGCATCTGAAATGGACCTTCCAAGATAACCTTCTTTAAAAACTTTCCATGTGGCTTCTTCAGATCACAAAACCTAAAGAACCTTATCACCCATTGATCGTAGTTTCCTAGAGTGAGCATTGGAGGTCTATCAAGTGATCCAGCCTCATGAATTGATTGTTGGTTGCTTAAAGCTTCACACATCTTTGCAAACCAAGTGGGTTCCTTCATAGTGTACCTTGATGGATGTTGATTGAAATCGTTTGTGTAGGGTTGAACTTGAAGACTTGGTGGTGGTTGAACCATTTGAGGTTGTGGAATTGCAGCAAGTTGTGGAGTATGTTGTTGATTAAATTGTTGTTGATAAATTGCTTGTTGTTGATTCCATTGTTGATGTTGGGGACTTAATTGTTGTTGTTGTTGACGTTGAGGATAAGTGTAAGGGAAATAGTTAGAGTATGGTGGTTGAGACATGTTGAAACACTTGTGTTATAAAAAATGGATCTTTGTAGTCGAATGAACCTTTGTTGATGAAGTATCCTTAGGCGTAGAAATCACAATAGCCAAGTAGCACTTATGCGTAAAAACACCAAAGTTACGCGTAACAATCAAGAGTTACGCGTAGATTTAGCCTACGCGTAAGTAGGGAAAAGACTCTAAAGTTATGCGTAGACACAAAGTTAGGCGTAGAAAGTTAGGCGTAGGATTACCTTATTCGTAAGACTATGCTTAGGCGTAAGATGAATCTTATGCGTAGGATTTTCTACGCGTAAGCTTATGCTTATGCGTAAGTTTAGGGTTTTGCCCAAATGATCTTTTACACTATCACAATGCAAAAGATATCCAAAGTCGACGTATTTTCAGGCTTATCCAAGCAAGAAAACACGGAGTAAACCGCGAAACTGAAGATCAAACCACGGATAAAGTTACGCGTAAGATTAGGGTTTTGATACGTGTAATCTTACTCGTAAAAATGATTTTGCCCAAAGATGTTTCTAAACCAGTTTTTGTGTGATGAAATAGCTTCAATAACACCAAAATGACACAAAAGTGTGAAACTTGATGATCCAAAGCTCTCAAAACTGTTACGCGTAGTTTTACACCCTCGTTCAAAAACTAGTTGAAAATCAATGATCCACGCATAAAGTTCAAAACTTTTTACCAAAAACAGTAAGTTTAACACCTTATAACATTGAAAGTACAAGAAACTTGGAATAAAAAGTGTAAAAAATGCGTTTTTAAGCAATCCAAAGTTATGAACCGTAAGTTAAGCGTGAGACCAAAACTCACTTCATACAATAAGTTCACCCAACTATTAGGCGATTGATACCACTGTTAGGTCACTAGTTTTACAACACAAGCAACATAGAAAGAGATAGAGGCGATTGAACAAATAAACCAAACACACACACACGATTATACTTGACCGGTTATGCGTAGATAGTGAGTGAAAGGAATTAATTGAACAACCAACCCTCAAGTGAGGGTTATACAAGACTATTTATAGGCAAGGAGCTAGGGCAACACTCCCACTCCTTCCCTTTTCCTTATTGGACATGGGCCTAAGCTTATGGGCCTTCTACATAAGCTAGACCTTAAACAAACATAAACGCCATAATAAGCTACCTATTACATATGAGTAACTAACACTTGATTATGGTTTAGGAGTGATTCCAACACTGAGAGTGTACAGAGGCAATAACATGAGTGCCTCAGGAAGAATTAGCTGTCCAGATGATGACACAGTTGCACAAAACTTCCGATAAGAATGTAGAATACTAATGCAAATATATATCACCCGATCCCTCACTTGAGGTAATGGAGTAATAGGGATTTCATTAGCCGCTGCAACGTACAAAAAAAGTCTTTAAATTATTCAGAAAACATGAAAACTGGGTATCTAAATCAGCTGAGCGAAAGAACAATTCGTGCCATCTGTTAATTTATCATCATGTTTCAAAGTCGCCATTATACATTTGTCATTATAGATTTGTCATTTATACATGATATGTAATATTCTGTAATGATATATATGACACATCAATTATATATCAAAAACTCAAAAATTAATGATAAGAAGTGTTTCGGGTCAAGCAGATCCAACCAATACCGAAACATACCCCGGTTAATTTGACCTGATGCCCAACCCGACCGACCCACCCAATTTGCCACATCTATGACTAGAATATGAAAGTGAAAATGAAGCAGGCATCTTTTTAGGGCTCACCTGGCTACATCTAACACGCATTACTGCTTCAAAACCTTGTGGTCTTGTCACATTCCATGGCAGATCATTGTAAAGTTTTGCGGGATCATTGCAAACCCATCAACCCACCACTAAAACTTAACCCATCACCACCATTGGTCACACCGGCCACCCCCTTTTTTAAACAACCCAAAAACAACAAATCTTGAAAACAAAATAAATTGCTTACCCTTAAACAACCATATCAAAACAAAACAAAACCATACAAACCCATTGCCAGAGACCTCTGATCTCCAGCTACATTTGTCTGAGACTAAAAAATATGCCACATTCCACCATTACCGCTCAGAGAAACCGAACACACCTTGTAACTAGGGAACACCATTTCTAATAGCAACTAAACTTTAATCCACTCTCGTCAATTGATACTATGAAAACTAAATTTTTTTTGTAGAAACGGTGCAAATGACGAAAATATCCCTATAAGTATAGTGGATTACCATAGTTTTTTTTACCGGAAAATAAGAAGGTAACGGAGAAGAAAGAAGAGAGAGGAAAGTGTGACTTTTCATCTTTTCATATCTTTTCATTGAAAATCTTATTTTAAACTTTTAACTTGAAAATGTGTTGTATTAATAGTGTGAGTGTTTTACTTTTCTTTAAAAAAGTACTCGATTTCAATAATTTTCACAATATGTTATAGGTTTTTGATGTGTGAATATTAATTTTCACGTTTAAATTGGTCCGACCCGACCTAAACTGACACATTTATTGGTTGTCACTGTTACAAAAATTTCTCTTCGACTTATTAAGAGAATCACCTTAGTTTTCGTGTTGGCTCTGCCACTTACTTAAACATGTCCAAACAACTCTAAAACATAAGAAATTCGTATTAATGTAAAGTGTCCTTAAGTTTTCTTATAAGCTATATATTTTTGGACAAAAGTTTCATAAGGAACAACTTTATCTAACGAATAAATCATTCAATCTCAGTTGTTCATTCGCGAATTAATTGTACCATCGCAAACCGTTAATCATTACGCGAAATTAGTAGAATGTGATTCAAAAAATCACATGTGACTTGTGAAAATAATAATCACAAATGATTTTAAAATCAGAAAAATATCAAATCGCAAGTGATTTACAAATCATGTGCGATTTTATTTGACGGAAATTAAAAAAAAAATTATAAATAAATAAATAAAAATAAAATATCTTGGAAGTATCTAGAAGAAAATATCTATAGAAAGATAATTTAATTTGTGTCGTGTATCGCGATGATGTATTTTTCATAGATTGAAGATTTACCATTTGCAAAATATGTTATTTTTTTAATAAATAAAAAAAGGAAAAAAAAAAAAAGAAGTTTTTTTTGTTTGATGAAAAATTAGATGGCTAGGATTCACCCATTTGTTCTTTAGAAAAAGTATGTTCTTTATTGATCTCACATTCTCAACTCTGCATTTTTCTCCCTAAGTACTCTACTACTCCATAATACTCGTACTATTCTTGTTTACATTTGCTTTTTTTTTTTTAAAAGAGATTTACTAGTATCACATAAACTTTACAAAAAAAATTCCGCATAATAATATGACATGATACTTGTACCACTTGTTTACTCACTTCACAACTCTTTCTTTTATGGGTGAATATCCTATCAAGTTGTTAATAACTTGACTAGTCATGTTAAAGAAATATTAGCCATTAGATTAGATCAATGGACAAGATTAAAAGATATTAGTGAATTTCTTCCAATTATTTCATCTCGTAGAATTTCCTTATTCTTATTTACCTTTATGCAATTTATTTAGGAGGAGAATCCTCTCAAATTGGTGGGACAACTTGACTCAAGTTAGAGGATCATCAACCATTGGATTACAATCGAAGGTCAAGATTAAAAGTGACATTTTTAATCTTGACCTTCGTTTGTAATCTAATGGTTGAGGATCCTCTAACTTGAGTCACTCTCCCATTTATTTTTCCCAATAATCTCCCACGGTCTTATTTATTCTATCCAATTATATTTTCTAAACCTTTTCTTTCGCACCAGACCAACGACTCACAACTTTAGAAATAACCATTTGATCAAGGTTATTTTTCATTTATTTATTTTTTTTATTTTTTTTCAAACTCAAGATTTTTTTTATCAAATATAATCATTTATGATATTTACGAATAGGTGGACGACATAACCATTTAATCAAGTATAGATGATATAACAACCCGTAATTATTCAGACCTCGTTTTACAATAAAATATACTTATTTTTCTATTTTCGAACATTCATAAACTTATTGGATTTGAAAACGAGAAGCGTTCTCGAAAACGAGAAAAACGGCACACATCGCTTTCCGGCATGACCGTAAGATCATAAAACAATTTAGATAAGATTATTTATATTATCTACGAAAAATTATACATACGAATACTCGTTTTTATCAAAAAATTTATTTCGGACGCAATGGCGAAAACCCCGTAAATTAAAACTATCGTTTACTAAATCAATGGGGCCCACATTGTTTATATATAAAAGAATTCTAAAATTATCCTTCACCCCCTCCACCCCTTTCTTTCATTTCCACCCTTCTAGTTTTGAGTGTCCACCTTTGGCCCCTCCCTAACTAATAAAACCATTTTCTCTCTCTCTTGCAATCCTCGTCGGTCACCTTCTCCGGCGAAGCACCGCCGCCGTCCGGCCACCATCGTCGCCGGGAAATTTTCCGGTGATACTTTTTATTTGCCGATTCGATAGATCGGTCCATTTTCTTTATTTCTGGAGCATTTGAGCTCATGCGGAGCTTTTAATAAAAACCTATTTTATTATAAAACTTTTTACACAATCTTTTAAATACTCTGAAAACCATGTGGATCTATATTTCTAAACCCTAACTCGGTTGACTCGCCACTGAGTCGCTTGACACGTGGCTATGCTTATTTTTTTTTACGTGGTTGTTCTTTTTTTTTTGTACATATACTCGTCCAGGTGGTATTATCTTGGCTGTTTGACACTTGATTATTATTTTCGTCAGCCGAATGTTATTGTTGTCGAGTGGATTTGATTTGTGACTCGTGGGAGTCACAGCTTGATGTTCTATTGTGATTTAGAGTCACGGGTTTTGTTTGGTGTTGAGTGGTGTGAGTCGTGACTCAAGAGAGTCACGAACAGGTTAGTTATCCGTGTTGCAAATGCAAGGTGTTGGGTTGGGTTTTCAAGGCGTAGGTTGGGTTGGTTGCTGAGTAAAGTGTAGCCGTGACCCAAGGAGAGTCACGACTCGTGGGTTTTTGAGTGATCCGAGACCATGGATGTGATGTTGTTGACAAGCAAGTCGAGCCACGACTCGTGGGAGTCACGGCCATGTCATGGGCTAGCTAAACGAGGCTTTGGCAGGAAGTTATTGTCATTTAGTTGCGTAACGAGGTTAGAAAACCTCAAGAGTGCCTGTCGAGTTTGAGTTCGTTGGAGTCGAGCCATGACTCACGGGAGTCACGACGACATTTATTATTTTATTCATACTTAGTCGATTTGTATTTCATTTGAGTCGTTTATTTGTTTATTGGTTATCGATATGGTGTTTCGGAAATATTGGGTAATATGGGATACAATTTGGATGTATATTGTAATACCATTGCTTACACAAGGATTAGATGCTCGTTATTGGATTTACGGTATTAGCCGAAGGACTTATTGACGATTTTGGACACAAAATAGTCGATAAACCCGACACTAATATATACGCGAATGATAACAACAAATAAATAATTAAAACTTGTAAAAGTTGTATAAAACTTGTATAAATTGTATCAAATTGGTGAAATGTGATAAATAAAAGTTACTATTCAAAAGTCGTAACGACTTGGAAAATATTATATAATCGGACGCATCATGTCCAAATTTTTATAAAAAAAAACATTTTATAACAAAAACCATTTTGATTTGTAAATGTTATAAACTTTTCTAGTTTCTTAATTATCAACATCGTAAACCTTTTATAAAATGTACTATTATTTTCTAAACCACAACATTTTAATAACTATTTGGGTTACGGGGTAAAACACCGAAACATGTTATCAACGGGTCATTTTCATTGTCCTTTGCTTATTCTTTCCCTTTCGTTATTCCTTCTTGTCGTCCTTTCATTACTCCTTTGACATCATTGTTTGGCGTGAGTTTATTTTTAGTCTATATTTCCTAAAAACCATACGAGAATTCGATATCACACTTTTTACAAATGATAGTTCAAGTCATCCACGAAAACTAAAATACGTTGTTTTTGATACTATTGTACATTATACTATTTTGAGATATATTCTGAGACAAACAATGATTATTAGGTTGTGTCGTTCGTGTATCGTTGTGTCTTGATTCTTGACAGTTTTTCGTTACCGAGTTACTATTCATTGCTATCTTCTAAGGTGAGTTTTCGTAGCCCCTTTTTCTAATATTTTTCCTTGGGGGAAAATGGTACTCAAATTATATTTTAAACTGTTTTTATGTTGTGATCTACTACTTTTGTGTTTTTGGACAATTATGTGCGTTTGATTGCAATATGTGCTTTCCGTGTGATCTTGTTGTGTGTTCATTTGTGCGCAACTCTTCAACTCCGTTTGGAGCCGAAGCATTGATAGTACTATCGGGATTATTGGAAATTGTGTACACGTGGCATTTGTGAGGTTGAGTTGTTGCATGCATCGCGGTTTCAGTTAGTGTTTATATTTGTATATCATGCTCATTATTTTCCTACTCTAAATTACTCACAGCTTCGTGGTTTAACTTTTAAACCTACGAGCTCACCAACTTTATGTTGACGTTTTCGAGTATCCATTTTCAGGTGTTATTGAAGTTGTCTAGAAGGTTGAGTATTGGCCTCGCTTAGCAACTTTATGTTGACTTATGTTTGGATTCTAGATTTTGTACTTATCCCGGTTGTGGGAATTTGCGACTATGATCCACCGTATGTCATGCATTTTAGTATTTCTATATTTAGACACCTTGCGGTCTTGATCATGAAGTCATACCCCGTAAATGCCTTTCCGCTGCGCCATTTTTGGGGTGTGACAGATGACACGAATAATACTATGTAACTCATCTTGTCTTCAATACCAGTGTCATCTTAGTGACAACCAGTAGCAGATGAATTGAACCCGGTTTTTGCCCTAAGGTTGGATATGGAGGGCTATTTCTTTTCACCCTTTATTTTACTTTTCTTTTTAATTCTTCAACCCCTTCTTTCTCCTTTCTCACATTACTCCTTTTTTCAATCATTCCTAAGGACTTCTAATACTAACTATTTGTGATGTCCTTGGGTAGATCCCTCCGGCTCTGGCGGATCATAGGACGAATTTCCTATCCTTAGTCACCTTATAACTCCATGACTGTCCTATTGTTGCCATAAAACCATTTTTCTTGAAAATCTCACAGAGTGTTTATGATAGAAAACATGTTTGAAACACTCCAAGAGTTTTATATTTTCCAAAACACTCCCCCTACACATGTGCTTATAAGTTTTGACAGAAATCTGCACATAGAGGGTAGAGTTCGCACTTTTTGAATTGATCGGCTCATGATAGACAATTCCTCACGAGACACGGTTATGTTGCTTAGTTAGAGAGTTCCATTGTCAGTTTTTAGGTGACAACTAGCTCTAATAACTACCTTGAAGATGTAAACACTCCTAGAAGAAGGAGGTTAGACCCATGAAAGTGCATGTCTATCACGAGTTTCTCGAAATGGTACATTTACTGACTTTGATTCCTCGTCAATTCAATGGTTCCGACTGAGTCGAGCTCATTTGAGATTCAAACACCGATCATTAAACATTTTGATCACATTTTAATCACGTTTCTCCCCCTCCAAAATAGCATATCCATGATGTTTTTGAAACAAAATGATTAAAAGATATGTTTTTCGGAAAGCATTTGGAGAGAAACTGATTTAGCATGAATTTTGGAACAATTTTAGATTTATACTCCCCCTTAACGAAAGCATATTTTTCATACAGAAAATTTAGAATCAATTAAGGGTTTAGAGGGAGTTATCTTGGTACCAAATGTGAGAGATTTTGAAAAATCTTTTTGAAAACTTTCGAATCAATGGTACGCAAGATGAAAAGAAGATTTTGAAAATCTTTTGAAGATATTTAGAGAAAAATTATCTTCATTTGTTTTAGGATAAGTGCTCGATATTTATGAAAATCGATTTTGCGTAGCACTTTCCTTTCTTTGAAGATCGGGTTACAGTCTGAAGTAACTGCAAGCCATTATGTTTTTAGGAATAGTGCTTGAAAAATATTAAAAACCTTTGATTTGGTTAAGCACTTTCCTTTCTTTGAAGCGCGGGTCCTGAACTGATGTGTCCAGAAGCCATTAATTTGAAGTTCGGGTTTCGTACTGAAGCATACGAAAGCCATTATGTTTTTAGGAAAGTTTTTGATAAACGACATGTTTTAGAAAAACAATTAAAGAACTCTCGCTCAAGCATCTGTACATACCCGTATCATTGTTGAATGACATTTCTAGAAATGTACAGAATATCGATTATACGAGAGACATGTCGGAGAATAATATTTTTGATTTTTTGATTTTATATTATTTTTGTATTTTTTTAAAAAATTCTATTTTTGTATTTTGCTTTTGTTGGTTTTATAAAAGAAATGGAAAATCAAAGATAGAAGATAGAGAGAATGAAGAAGAAGAGTTTACAGAATTGGAACCCTCTGATGAGCTGGGTTCAGAGATATTTGATTCACCTGCAGCCAAAGAAGAAGAGTTTTCACAGATAACAGTGTTAGAAGTACAAGATTCCTCACTGTGAGAGGGATCACTATCAATGGTTGTAGTGATTTTGACTTCCTTAACTTGATGAGTTTCACTATTATCTGTGTTGGAGCAAGTATCAAAAATCTTTCCTGTGGGAATCCATGTAAGACCTACTTTGTTGAAAACTTTGCCCGTGGGTATCCACCTAAGGTAAGATCTAGGAGTTGTTTTCTTATAAGATGCAGCGGAAGACTCAGTTTTAGAAAAACTACGTCCTGAAGAGATCCACCTATTAGGTTTCTTTTTGTTTGACATATTATCAACGGGCTTGTTTCTATTTGGATTCTTAGTGGATTGTGCCTTGGCATGAGAATTATCTTTCTTGAGATATTGTGAGACACATGCATCATGATTAGTTGAAAAGACACATTTTTTACATGTAGTACAGACAAATTCAATATTCTTGTTTAAAACAGCAGCTTTAACTTTGTCACTACAGTCTTTTGGAAATTGATTCTTGTTCGAAAAAGACTTAGAATTCCTAGTGTTGTTTTCTAAGGGCATATCATTTCCTTTTGCGCAACTACTCTTAGATGCAAGCCAATCCCTAGTCTTTTGTAGAGTGTTCCTTGGTAATGGTTTACTACTACTAGCAGTGCCTTGATATCTTGTAGAATTCATCACCCTAGATGTTGCACCTAAAATTCCGTCTTTTCGAGTCTGTGCCTTTTTCCTAGCTTCTTCTAGATAGTAATTGTTGACCATGTTGTTAGAACCGGCAGATTCTTTAACTGGATTTTTTGTGACGTTCCGTGTACTAGTCTTAGAATTGCCATGTGTAAACATTTTTTCTTTATCAAAGACAGGTTTTTCAAAACCTTTGATAATTCATTTTTTGATAGGCAAAGTCTGTGGAGTGACTGTTTTTGACAAATCATTTTTCTCATTGACTTTTGGAGAAAACTGAGAAATAGACATTTTAGGTTTGAAAACCGGTTTTGGAACATTTGTTTTCTCCTTAGTCAATGGTTTTGCAATCTTAGTATCCACAACCTTTCCTTTTTGACTTCCCAGCTGAGCTCTCAAAAGATCATTTTCCTCTTGCATGTCCTTGTAGGCACGCTCATACGACATTTTGTCATACTTGCATTCCTCGGTTTTTCAATCAAGCTGTTTAAAATAGGACACATTTTCTTTTTCAAGTTTTTCAAGAGCTTTTTCATATTTTGAAACAATTGCGGAGGTCTCAGACTGGAGTCTTTCATGATCTTCAACAGAATATGTTTGTAAAATAGTGGACATGATATCGGTAGTCATCACATCTTCGAAGAGAGAATCATTCAAATTTTCCAAAACTTTGATGTGTTCAAAACATTCATTAGCTTGCTTTACCAGGATTTATGGTCCTTGACAAAGTCAGTTGTTTCTTTCAAAAGTGCTTGTTCAACATGAATTACCCTTGAGTTGATGTTATTCAGCTGAGGGGCAATTTGAGTTTCAAAAAACTTTTTCTGTTCATTATCAAAACTATTAAACCAGATGTTTGTTGTAATATTGGTTTTAGTTTTAACAGTCTCTTGAAGATATCCAATTCTAGTTTTAACGTCATCTAAAATGCTTCTAGTATCACTTGTGTTAAAAGGATTGTTTGAAGACATTTGTTCGATTTTCGAAAGAGATTTGGAAACTACAACTGGTTTTGAAACTGATTTTGAAACTGGTGTTGACACTTTGTTTGAAAGACTTGGTGTGATGGAAAACTTTGACTTTTCTGTTTGATTAACAAAAGTAATTTTTCCATTAGTTTTGTTCCATTTGTTATAATCAATTGGTTTGAGATCTGGATCCTTTTGTTTCATTTTTGATCTACTCTCCTCAGATAGTTCCAACGTTTCAAGAGAATCACGAACAATTATGGGTTCATGCAAAGGTTTTCCATTGTTTAACACATTCTGAGATTTCTGAGCTTTCTTGAGGAACGAAGAAGGGTTGTTACCAAGAGCCATTTTATGTGTAGTATGAAAAATCGGATTTACTTGATTAGAAAGCATCTTGTTTGTTTTAGCGGAATGACCCGTTGTAAGAAGCAAATTGTCCAATTTTTTTATAGTTTCATTTTTATCCAGAATTTCATCAAGAAGAGAATCTTCTCGTTTTGAAAAATCAGCAGTCAACTGTTTCTTCTCTTTTTCAAGATCAGAAAACAGTGTTTTTTTTTAGAAAGTGGATCATTTAGTTCAGAAATTTCCTTGTTTAAAGATTTTATTTTCAAGTTCAGATTCACATCAAGTGTATCATACTTGATTGTAATTGTTTTTCTCTTAAAACATAATCTCGGTAACCAATTTCTAATTCTGAAAGTTTGTTTGTATGAAATTCAAAAGCTCTTGCGTTCTCCTTGTAACTCTCAAGCTCAGCGGTCAATTTTTTATTCGCGGCGTTAACTTCACGATTGACCTTAGTAACTTTCTCAATTTCAATGCCACAGTTATTGATTAATGATTCAAAATAAGCACGTGTTTCCTCATCAGTCTCAGTATTTTGTGCCACGCAGCCTCCATTAAGATCCACATATGGAGTTTCAGAGTTAGTATTGCTACAACTCGGATTGTCCATGTATGTATCATAAGTAGGTGCTGATGTCACAGAATGCTGTTCATCATGAGTAAACACATCACATATGACATTGTTATAGCATGGATCAATGATTGGTATCTCAGATACTGCGTTGGCGTCATAGACAGGAGGTGCGTCAGAGTCAGTGTCGTACTTAGTCTCCTGAAGATTTGCCATGTAGATGCAGTTTGCATTGAGTTCCTCGAGATCTTCCAAATCATCCACAATAGCGAAGAAATCATTTTCCTCGGCACTTAACTGCATCCCTGCTTCTTGCTTCTGTGCTAACAGCATAGCTTTCCGAAGAAACTCAGCATTCTTCTTGTGCGGCTTAGTGGGACAGTTTCGTGCCATGTGACCCATTCCTTGACAGTTATAACACTTAACCTGATTACCCTGATTCACATTTCCATAATTCCCAACAACTGGAGCTGCAACATTCCCATTCTGATTACCCACTGCTCTATTCCCAACATTCTGTCCCATCCGATTTCTAACATTCTGACCTAACTGATTACCCTGATACGGAACCGCCTGATTACCCATACGAAATCCAGTAGCATAACCCTGCTGATTCCCAATAACTCCAACCATTTGACCTTGATTACCCATATTCACACCCGGCTGTGCAATTTGCCTGTTGCGAGTGTTTGATGATATCCTTTGGTTGTTGTTAGTTGGTGTGGAATCGCGACTTCTGAATGCTTTACCCAATAAAGAGTATACCTGTTGCAAGGCCGCTTCTTGTTCAGCTTCAGGATCAGTGATTCCTTGTTTCTGGTATTGTGGATACGGTTGTTGATGCATGACTTGTTGTTCTGGTGGATAGAATTGTTGTTATGGTTGTAGAATGTATTGCTGCAAGTTGTTTTTGTTGGAAGATGATGAAGCTTGTTGTTGTGTATTCACTGAAGTTTGAGTCTTTGCAATGAGTGCCAATGGATCATGATTCTTTGCCAATCTTTCTTTCCTGACTTCAGTTTGGTTTTGTTTCAGAAAATCATTCAGTTGATCAAAGTTCACCTGATGCAAGTCTTTTGTTTGGTTGACAATAGTGACATATCGTCCCCATTCTTCTGGAAGATTGTTCAGGAACTTTATGTTTTGAACGATAGTTCTGGGTGTCAACTTGTTTCTGATAAGCTCATTCATCAAAGTGCAAAACCTTCCATAGTAGGATTCAATGGATTCTCCTGGTGTAGAAGTGAACTTTTCCCATTCAGTTAGCAGCTTGTTCTCCATGTCTTGTTGACCAATTTCTGTTCCATGACAAAGCCGTCTAACACGTTCCCACATATCAAAAGCAGTTTCACAACTGTATAGAGCAGCAAAAATATCTATTGGTAAACCCAGTTGGACGATATGAATTGCCATGTCATCTGCATCGACTTGTTTATGATCCTCTTCAGTGTATTCTGTTTCATTTTGAAGACGAGAGGATGGTGGGACGGGAGGTGTTGCATCAGCATTTCCAATGACATGGACTTGTCGAGGCTTGAAGGGTCCATTCTGAATGGATTGAATCATGAGTTTCCCATTAGGTTTGGTCTTTATGTAACGAAGCATACGAGTTGTCCATTGAAGATAACCACCTTTTGCCAACATAGGAGGACGGTTTTTGGCACCGGCTGCATGAATGTCTTGTTGAGTTGCCATTGATGAAGGTATGTTATGATAAAGTTGATGTAGGATCGATTCAACGATAAAGGAGTTGTGTTTGAAAAGATATTGCCGATTGAAGTTTTTCTGAAAGTCCTACTCGTAACCTTGGTTCTTAAAAAATTTTCGCCCAAAATTTGAAATTCACTATAAAAATCAATTCTAAGGTCGTATGAAAAATTTGAGTTATGACAATTTTGACGCCAAATTTGACCGAAAAAATTTGAATTTGGGTCCAAAAATTTGAATTTTTGACCAAAATTTTCTAAGTTATAGCAAAATTTGAATTTCGCGTAAAAATTTGATTTTTTTTTTTTTTTTTTTTTTTTTTTTTTTAAACCTTTATGCGTAGAAAGAGCTTAGGCGTTGACAACAGAAGTTACGAGTAGGATATGGTTACGAGTAGGATGGCTTAGGCGTAGGAAATGCTTATGCGTAAGTTTAAAGTTAGGCGTAGAAAAACTTATGCGTAAGACAAGGCTTAGGCGTAAGAAAAATACTTAAGCGTAAAGTGTTCTACGCGTAAGTCTAAGCTTATGCGTAAGATTAGGGTTTTGCCCAAAAATCCTTTACACTATCACAGTGTAAAAGATATCCAAAAGTCGAAGTGTTCCACAAACTTATCCAAGTGAGGGAAGCACTGACTAATCGTTGAAGCTCGAAGAATCTGCACCAAAAGCTTATGCGTAGAAACTTATGCGTAGTTTGACTTTCTTACGCGTAGAACTAGGGTTTTGACCTACGCGTAAAAATTTTTCAGTTATTCAAACAATTTCTCTTGCACAAACAGCCTTAGAAACACTCGAATAACACAAAAATGTTGACATTTTTCACCCAAAGTGCTTGGATAGCTTACGAGTAGAAATGACCAATGAACCAAAAACGAGTTCAAAAATTATTTAAAACACGTAAAGCTTCGAACTTTTTGAAAAAAACTGAAACTTTAGCACCAAATAAACCTTAAACCACAAGAATCTTGAATTTTTAAGTGCAAAAATTAAAGCTTTAAGCGTGACAAATATGACTAACGTGAGCAGTACGCGTAACCCTTCAAAACAAACACAAACACTCCTAAACTATTGTTAGGCGATTGATACCAATTGTAGGACCTTACTTTTATCAACCTTATCACAAACCCAACACTTATATCACGTTAAACACAAACTGGTGATATGCGTAAAGAAGAAAGAATAAGAACGTGGTGACTTGAATGATATGAATCGTGTATGTTTAGAGAGATAAAGAAAAGAAGATGAAAACAATAAGTTGTATATTGCTTCAAGGAAAACACACACACACACACTCAAGCACACCCCTCAAATGAGACTTTGAGGGGTTTATATAGTACAAGTAACATGATGCCCTAAAAGGCTTTCTATGGGCTTCGTGGGCTTGGACATGGGTTGGATTGGATATAAGGCAAGCTTAACTAAACTAATACCCATTTAGCTTTGTCCAATCCACGAGCCCGTTGACTATTCTATCACGATATCTAACACACCATATAAAGTTCCTAAATGTGAATGACCATCACTTCTAATAAAAACTATTAAGGCTAACAAGGGTGCCTTACTTGCTTTGAATATGTAGTAAAAGAAAAAGAAAATTAATTTTATACCTGAACCTACAGTATTGACCAAACTCTAGGAGTGTCAACACCTTCCTTGGTCCCTTCAAAACCTCCGCCTATGTGAATATGAAGATGGATTGATGCAAACTAAAGTGGATTATAAATGAGAATGAAGAAATTTAATTGGATGTTAGTAGAAAACGTTCAGACATAAATAATTACATTTAGGAAAGGGAAAAACCAAGAAGTTACTTGATACATTTTGCTTTGGCCTTTAATTTAATATAGAGTTAATTACATAAATCGTCCATGTGGTTGATACACAATTGCATCTTTCGTACTTAACTCTCAGTAAGTACACCAGTCTTTCATGTGGTTGTCCATTTCGATTTTTTTAGAATGGAACCACACTTGAAATTTGACCCCCAAGTTAAACCATCCAAACGGGGCAAACCCCAAACCCAAACCACAAGGATAGACCCACGAACGGAAACCACTGGAACTCACAGCTTCACACTAAGAGGAAAATCCGAATTTTCTTTGTCATTAGCAAGACTCGAACCCGGGTAAAACCCCTCCCCAAGCATCAGAAGGAACTCAGGTGGCCAACTGAGTTAAGTCAATTTTGCATTGACCGGTCCTATAACCAAACTGGCCTACTTTTTAGCAGTTAAGTCCAGGCATGTGTTTGTCATGTATGGGGCAAAATAGTCCTTTTAACTTCATGCCAAACCACAAGAACGATTTTTGTAACTCGAACTTAATTTCTTTTTATTTTTTAAAATTTTTTTAACTAACCTACAGGGACAATCTATGTAACTAATTTTTTTTTTAGTTTAACTCTTAACTAAACCACAAACCGCAACACAAATAAATTGTCATCTCATCCTCCACCACCATCCACCTACCCACCCACCCACGACCACGTGGGTGGTGGGTGCTGAGGGTGGTGAGGGTATTGGTGGGTGGTAGTGGTTGTGAGGGTGGTGGTGGTGGTGGTGGGGGGGTGGTGAGGGTAGTGGTGGGTGGTAGTGGTGGTGAGGGTGGTGGTGGTGGTGGGTGGTAGGTGGGTGGTGGTGGTAGGTTGTGGTAAGTTGTGGAGGAAGAGATGATAATTTATTTGTGTTGTAGTGTGCTGTTTAGTTAAGAGTTAAACTATAATAATAATAATAATAATAATAATAATAATAATAATAATTGTGGTAAGTTGTGCGGATATTGGGTATGGGTTTCTCCCCTTCTCTTTTTCCTCTTTCGGGGAACTTGAGAATGATGCAGTCACCTTACTCAAGCGTATTCGACGTTTCTCGATGACTCAGGACATTGGAGCGCGTGCAGCAGTTCATATCTTTAATAGGATTTGTTTTACCATCGCTAAAGGTGTGGGGGCTCAGTTGGTTTCGAGGCTCCCCACTAATCTTTTGTAATCCTATGAGTTTTTAATAAACGTGTGATTTATAATAAAAAAAAAAAAAAAAAAAAAAAAAATAATAATAATAATAATAATAATAATAATAATAATAATAATAATAATAATAATAATAATAATAAAGTATTGATTTAATAATAATAATAATAATAATAATAATAATAATAATAATAATAATATTAATAATAAGAAAAATGTCAGTTACATAAATCGTCTCTATGGGTTAGTTAAAAAAAATTATATTCCAGTTAAAAAAAATTATCCATATGGTTTAGTATAAAGTTAAAAGGACTATTTTGCCCCTCACGTGATAAGCACATGCTTGGAGTTAACGGCCAAAACAAACGCCTGTTTGGTTAAAGGATCGGTTAATGTAAAATGGACAACCACAAAGACGACTAGTATACTTATTGAAAGTTAAGAACGAAATGTGCAACTGCGTGTCAACCACATAGACAATTTAAGTAATTAACTCTTTAATCTAATAGCTAGCAATTTTTTTAATATGACCAATCAAATTATAGACAACTTGAGAGGATCCTCACTCTTATCATTTTGTTATACATCATTGTGTGAAAGCTTATTTGTAAAAAAAAATATAGTTTTTAATTATAAGAGACTATAGAAGGTTGCAAAATCTCATTTTTCCTATTTGCATAATATTATATAGCTAAATAATGAATATGTTGATTAAAAAAAAGTAAAATTTTTCAAAACCATTAAAACTATTTTCCCTGTGTAAGATAAACAATAGGCCACTATGTGAGAAAAGAATGGTAGAGAGACAAAAGGTGGGTAAGGATGTGAGGAAAAGATAGAAAGAGAAAAGTTCAATGACAATATATTCTTATAGTGACCACTTGTTTTTTTTTAGTGATGAAAAATTGCCATCTTTTTTGACAAATTAAAAGACTTCCATTGTCTTCTTTCCCATCTATAGTTTATCTTAAAATACATTCCCATACAGTTTCATAGCTGTGGAAATTCTGACCCATTTAAGTATGAATGAGTCAATAGACGGGTCAAACGAGTACAATAAATAAAGTTAGCTAAAGAAAATAGGTCAAAAGAAGTTGAAGGTTTCACATAGTGTACAATTTATTCAATAACATTGGTTGATAATAATATGTATTTGTTATCATACGTGTCACACTGATCATTTATAATAAGATTTAATGAAAATTTGGACCAAAGGTGTTTCTGGCAAACCAATTGGACCCGTACCAAGAAATTAACCGTTTTGACCCGTTACTAAACCCAATCAACCTGCCTATGTTGCCATCTCTATCGTTTTCACTAAGCACAAAAAAGAGAAATTAGATACACTAAGAATAGTTACAGATACCAAGACTCGTGCATCTTTTGGATCACCAACTTCAACTAAATCATACAATTGTAGGTCTCGAAGTGTGAAGTTATAGTCAGCATTCCAGTTGTACAAGCCTTATTGCTACCTTATTCACCTTTTTCCTTATCTGAAAACCACAGAACATTAGTTACTCTGTACCTTAGGTCATATTTTTTGACAAATTTCCGTTAGCTAACTTTCTTCTCTGGTTTATGCCATCTTTTTTGACAAATTAACAGACTTCCATCGTTGGTGATTTGACGTCTTTGAATATCTTTTGTGTGCACTCACTGTTTACTATATTTCTTGATGAGTAAGAATAAACTCTAACTGATATACAAATTTTCCATTAATTGTTAATTTTTTAACTGATATACATGTAACTATATTACTAGTATAGGAAGGTAGCAATCTTCATTGATATAAAATATTTTATATATTTAATAACGATCTACACGATAATTCAGGAGAAGAAAAAAAACATAAAAAGTTTCTTAAACTTTATGACTTATGACTAGACATCATACAAACTCGATCATCAACTGACAATAAATCTGTGACTTGGCGCATTGTTGGCCTTTCCTGCGGGTTGTAGTTCAAACATGCCAGTGAGACATTCAAAATTGTAAACTAGAGTTGATGGTGGAGGAATCCGTCTGTCTGCTACATTGGCCAGCAATAGATCATGAGTCGACATTGTTGGTAGACATGTTATAAGTTCTCCAGGATGCTTTCCCATAATCACTTCTAGTGCAACAACTCCAAAACTATACACATCGCATTTCTCAGTCGCCACCATCGTATAAGCAAGCTCTACATGGAAGGAAACATGAGAATACGAAAAAATTGTTATATCAGATCATGATTAAATACAACATAGATAAATCTGAAACTTGAGAAGAAGTACATATAGCTAACTTTGAAATATATGGTAGTTACCTGGTGCAACATGGCCATAGGTGCCCACAACCGCAGTCCAATTGGATGAATCCAACTTTAAAAGCTTTGCTGTTCCAAAATCCGAGATATGTGCCTCATAATCAGAATCGAGAAGGATATTAGCTCCCGAAATGTCTCTATGAATTATAGGTGGTGTGCAGTCGTGGTGCATATAAGCCAAACCATTCGCTACGGCCCAAACAATTCTTACCCTTATCTGCCAATCCATTTCCTTTGCTGTGACATCGCTACTTAAGAGCGATTTTAGACTTCCCTTTTCAAGATATTCGTAAATCAAAAATGAGTGACGAGAATGGGAGCAGTATCCATAGAGTTTAACTATGTTTCTGTGCCTTATGTTTGTTAATGCTCGTACCTCATTTAGGAATCCTGTATGATCGTCATTCTCAGATGATGAATGAAGTTTCTTGACAGCTACTAAATTGTTGGGTTGTAACTCAGCTTTATACACAGTACCGTATCCTCCCATCCCAATACAAAATGCATCATCAAAATCATTTGTTGCCTTGATGATTTCATCATACATCGCCTGTCCAAGAAAACTTTTTATTGAGAAAAAAAGTCGATTCTTAATTCTCTCCAGCCAATAACGTTTCACCTTCTAGGACACCAAATCATTCTTCAATCTTAGTGGTTACATATTTTATTGTGGGTCGGTGCTTTAGTAGCCTCCCTACGATTCATTATATCTAGTGTTTACTTTTTTTATCATAGAGGGTCGGTTTAAATAAAGTTGGGATTCGTTTTTGGCTTTAATATTCAAAGCGTGCATACAACTGATTTGGCGATTATTTTATTGTACGTGCATGGTTATGGGTTGATTGATGGTCGATTATGATTTAAACCCTAGTTTATCCGACTAGGGTTTACAAAAACGTTGCGGTAACGTGGATCTACTGTTTTCTTCGGTACGACTTATTTTATTGTTACAGTGATTTAGGGTTTGATTTTTCTGTGTTATGGAGAGTTCTGAACTGGGAAACGCCGATGTTTCTCAGGAAGTACCTGCTTCTGATTTGGATACGGTTAAGGATAAGGTTGTTTTGGATGATTTGGAGCAAAGCCATGATACACATGCTTCTGATTCGGCCTCTAATGTTTCAAAACAGCCTAATGTGGAGCACTTGATTGCTAATGCGCATAAGAACTTTGATGAAGCAATGAATAAAATTGACAGTGATATTGCTAAGATGGCTTCATCTTCTGATGTGAACAATTCGAGTGGTATTGGGCTTCAATCTAAGTCGATTGGTACTAAAGTTTATTCAGCAAATACTCCTCCGTCGAGTTTTGATGTGGCTATGCAATCCCAGATGTATGGTACTAAGCATAGTGTTACTTCTGACCCTAATGCACCTAAGGTTGTTACTACTAGTGGTAATGGAGTTAAGTCGGTTTCTTACGCGGGTGTTGCTTCTAATGAATCCCAGAAACACGTGTCTAATTTTCGGAGGTTAGAATGCAGCAAAAAGAAGGATGATGTTGACCTTTCAGTCCCAATGAAAGTGGTGGAAGAGGTGAACATGAGGTTTGAGAATACTCTTTACGGATACTTCCTTGGTCAACGCCTTGCTTTTCCTGTTGTTGACTATTATGTTCGCAATACGTGGGCTAAGTATGGTTTACAAAAGGTTATGATGAACGCTAAGGGATTCTTCTTCTTCAAGTTTAATTCGAAAAAAGGCATTGATGATGTTCTTGATAATGGTCCTTGGTTGATTCGTAATGTTCCTTTTATTCTTAAACCATGGACATTGAACACCAACTTGCTTAAAGAGGATTTGACTAATATTCCAATGTGGGTTAAATTCCATGATGTTCCTTTAGCTATGTTTTCTGATGACGGGCTCAGTCTTCTTGCTACATTGATTGGTATGCCCAAAAGGTTAGATGCTTTTACTAGTCAAATGTGCAAAGAATCTTGGGGCCGTAGTAGTTTTGCTAGGTGTATGATTGAAGTGAAGTCGGATGAGGTTCTTAGGGACAGCCTCACTGTCGAGATTCCTTTACTTGATGGTACGGGTTCGACTATTGAGAAGATCCGTGTTGATTATGAATGGAAACCGCCTAGATGTGAGAAATGTCGGGTATTTGGACATACTTTGGTGGATTGTCCTAAGGTTGTGATTCCGAATGCTCAACCTCATAAGAACGTAAGTGATGGTTTTCAGACTGTTAACAATAAGAAGAAGGGAAAGCAAGTTGGGCCAAATCCGGGTCGAGGAGGTTCTACTAAATCTGTGGTGGGCAAGCATTTTGAATATCGGCCCAAAAAGCCTCCTCCTGAACCCAAGAAAGTAAATGTCGGTAAGACGATGGATTCTAATAATGTGGCTAGTACGAGTGGAACCAGGATCACTACGTCTAATCAGTATGATGCTCTTAATATGGACGATACAGATGTGGATACTGGTTGTACAATGGAGGTTAATGAGGATGAGTTGATTAATACTGGTTCTACATCACATGTTCCGCTTGTGAGTGATTCAATGGGAACAATAGATGTTGGTTCTACTCCCATAGTTGAGAAATTGGTAAGCTTGAAAAACTAATTATTGATGGGAAAGCTACTCTTGTGGATGATGATGGTCAACCTATTCCGTCTACCTCTTCTACTAAAAGAGCTAACCCTTTTTCTAAAGTGGGAGAGATTGAGGTGTCTGATTCTGAAGATGAGGTTGTTGCTAACCCATTTGATGAGTCTGCTAATATATTTGGTGGTGGCCAAGAGTTTGAAGATGAGTATGATGACTATGACTTCGATGACTATGCGAAGCAGGTTCGTGATCTTCCTGGGAATTTGGATGCCTTTAATGCCATGTATGGCACAAAGTTTCAAGGTCCTAGGAAGTAATCTTATTTCGTTGTGTCATTTGTTATCATTTGAGTAGTGGTTTGTTTTCTTGTTTAGAAAATAGGAAGTATCTTGTTATGTAAGCTCTATGCCTATGTAACGGGCTGATATATGGGATTTCACTCATATACATTGTACTAAAACGTTTATTTGGTTAATATATTTACCAGGGTGCAGGATTACTCCCCTTTACCCAAAAAAAAAAAAAAAAAAAAAAAAAAAAAAAAAACTTTTTATTGAGAAAAAATTGCCGCCTTCTACGCCTGATGGTTTCTGGGGAGAAGTTCTCTTTCTACGTTGATAAGCAAAGAGGCCACACATGAATACACCAAGTAAAAGAGCCGCAAAAAGTAGGATCACAGTTACAAGGATGAGCTTATGATGAAAATGATTATTTTGACTTTCACAAAGTTTCAAACCTGTAACATTTCCACACAGACCATCATTTCCTTGTAACGCTTCTCCAGGCACATTTAGAAAGACAACATATGGGGGAACTGGACCTGTGAGCTCATTGTAAGACAAGTCGATATCAATCCCTCTTAGCAAGTGACTGAAACCATTAGGAATAGAACCAGATAGCTTATTGTGAGAAAGATTCATCATTACCAGACTTTCCAAACTTCCAATTTCCGATGGTATCTGATTTGTGAGTGAATTCCAAGATAAATCAAGAGCATTGAGTTGAATTAATTTACCAATCTCTGATGGGATATTTCCGCTGAGCTTGTTATTACTAAGATATATGTAATTGATTTGCACCCAATCACCAATATATCTTTGTAATGACCCGTTTAACCTATTTTTGGATAGGTCAAGAGAAAGGAGGCCATGCAGTGATCCAAGCTCTTGAGGTATAACACCTGAAAGGTTGTTATTGCTCAAGTTTAAACATAACAACCTTTTCATCTCTCCAAACTCCTTTGGAATTTGGCCAGACAACAGATTGGAGTCTAGCAGTAGCTCAAACAGTTGTAGACGTCCGATTCCTTGTGGTATAGGTCCGGATAACTTGTTCTCACTGAGATACAGACTCTGAAGGTTTCTCAGGTTTTTTAACGATGAAGGAATTGAACCATTGAGTTGATTTGCGCTCAAGTATAATTGAGTGAGAGACTTCATATTCCCTAATTCCATTGGAATGGGCCCAGAGAGTTGATTATTGCCCAGATAAAGGATATTCAAAGACTTCAAGTCACCCAACGATGAAGGAATTGAGCCATTGAGTTTATTTGCGCTCAAATATAATTGAGTGAGAGACTTAATATTCCCTAATTCAATTGGAATGGGTCCGGAGATTTGATTTGTGTTCAGATAAAGGACATTCAAAGATTTCAAATCACCCAACGATGAAGGAATTGAGCCATTGATTTGATTTTCGCCCAAAGCTAATCCTGTTAGATACTTCATATTCCCTAATTCATAAGGAATGGGTCCGGAGAGTTGATTTACCCACAAATAAAGGATATTCATAGAATCCAAATCACCCAACGATGAAGGAATTGAACCATTGAGTTGATTTTCGCTCAAATCTAATTGAGTGAGAGACTTCATATTCCCCAATTCAATTGGAATGGGTCCCGAGAGTTGATTTGTGTGTAGATAAAGGATATTCAAAGACATCAAGTCACCCAATGATGAAGGGATTGAACCAGTAAAATTGTTTCCGAAAAGTTGCAAAATGATTAACTGGCTTAGTTTACCAATGGTAGGTGGAATTACACCAGAAAAATGATTGGTTGAAAAATTAAGATAGACAAGTTTGGACAGGAGTCCAATTTCTGGTGGGATGGGACCAAAGAAGCTGTTTACACTAAGCTCAAAATGGGTAAGACTGCCTAGAATAGAGAACGGGAACTGATGAAGTGTACCTTTTAACTCATATCCATTGTACTTAAACGTTTATTTGGTTAATATATTTACCAGGGTGCAGGATTACTCCGCTTTACCCAAAAAAAAATGCCTTTTAACTCAGAAGTCGAGAGGTTCAACATGCTAATGTTCCCATCAGCGTTGCAAGCAATTCCATACCAAGAAGGGCACGAAGCGGGTGAACTAGTATTCGTTGGAAGGGGTCTCCAAGAGGATATAATTTGGGAGTTGTTTGGGATTTTAAGGCTTGCTTTCCATTTTAGAAGAGCATTTGCTTCCTCCAAAGAAGCAGAACTAAAGTTTGGTACAAATGAGAGAGCAATGAGTAGTAGAGCTAGAGATAAAAGTAAGAACTTTGAAGAAGCCATTTACTTGCTTTTGCATGTTTTTTTCTATAAAGTGAGGGTTTGTATGTCTTTATTTATACTTGAGCTACCCTTTTCTCATAAATTACTTTCTGTAAACTAATGTGTTTGGCAATAAATGAAAAAGAAAAGGACAGGAGACAAGCCTCATTATGCATGCATGAGAAAATAAGTCAAGTAACATGTGAATCACATACAGTAGTTGACTAGCATGTTTTTCCAATAGTACACATCTACATGGCCACACAATTGGTCTACAAAAGAGACAATGTATTGGTTGCCAAAAATGCTAGCATGTTTTTACGTAATATTTGTTCCCTATTATAAAAGTTTCTTTATATACTTTGTCGAAATATTTTGTGAGAGAAACTTCTCATATATATCAAACAATTTTCAATTCTCAGAAATTAAATTTTAGGTGGTGTCATATTATTCCACAAATATTGTTTTACTTGAGAAATTAATGTCCCTTTTGGAGAATACTTGAACTATGTAGTACAATTTTAATCGCTTTGTAAGAAAGTATTCTATTTTTGTTTTCAAAACCGTTCCAGTAAATGCTTTGATCAAAATGATCAGAAAGCTTTTAAACCTAAAAACACCTAAACATGCCGAAACACCCCTAAAAAGCTCCAAACAGCACTTGAACATGTCCAGTGAGCTCTAAAACATTAGAAATTCAATACCAAACACATACTTTCCAACAAAACTACAGGTCCCAAACTTTTTAAAAACAAAAGGTATATATGACCCAGCTGGATTTAGCAAAATGGGTCGACCCAGGCCAACAAAAGAACCGTCGGTTCATAAACAAGAAAACAACAGTCATATCCGGCCATGTTCCAGGTTCAACCCGGGTTATAAAGCATTGTCCTCTTAAAAAAGACAAAACGAATTCAATGGTTTAGATAGTGTTCGTTTAAGCATACTTTTGGGTTTATTAGAGGGTGTTTGTTTAAGCAAAATCACGTGCCCCTGTGATTTAGTATATGTATCAGATCAATCTTCTTGTATTTATGCAATCAATGATATTATATTTACAAACACGAAACCATTTGTTTGTTATGGGTTACGAATAAAGCAATAATTATACCCCAAAAAATAAAATAAAAAAATTAATAAAAAATAAACAATAAAAAAATAAAAATAAAACAAAAAAGTCAACATCTTTATGCCCTTTTGCATTGTTTTAAAAACCGGTTTTTTGAACGAGGAGGCCAATCACCGTTTGAACCACTGTGTGGAACCGGTTTTATCCAAACAGCTTTTGAACCTATCTAAACAGCACTTAATCAGCTCCAAGAACTCCTAAAAAAGCCCCAAACAGCTCTTACACAACACTTAAACATGTCCAAACAGCTCTTTCAGATATGTTTGGTAAAGTAGCTGAGCAGCTGGAGCCTACGAGTGTAAAAAGACATTGAAGGACAAAACATATAAATATACAAAGTTAAAGCTAAGGGTCCTAATGTAATTAGCCAAACCAGAAGCTCAGCTTATTTTAGAAGCTCCTCCTAGGTAGCTTTATTAAGAGCTTTTGTATTTTAAAAGCATCTATAAGCTTGTGCGCCAAAGAAATCTTCTACTATAAGCTATCCCCATAAGCTTTACAAGTTTTGCGCCAAACATACCCTATGATTCATCAACAAGCTTATATAAGTTTATTAGTATATGTATATAACAAGCTAGGTATAAACAATACCTAAAGTGGCCACACAAAACTCCTGAAATAGAGGGCTTTACCCAGTTTTAAGTCTAATTCACTTTGAAACTTGTTTGGTTTAGTGTGAGGTGATCTGCACACACATATACTCTAGATTTGCACATATAGGAAACTTGTATTTCTCATTCAAAAATTCCTCTTTGTTTTATATCTTATAGAAAAGAGAGGAAGTCTAGCTATAGTTACTTTAGATTTAGGCAAAACAAGATACAAGGAGAATAAGCAAAACGTAACACATATATAAAGCATAAAATGTTATGTACAAGTAAAAACTAAGTTTGTGCAAATCACATTTGTTGTTCTAATAGAGACCATTAATCCATAATAGTAACTATAAGAAGGGCATTTCAAAATATAAATCGAATGTTTAACATTAATATCTATCGGAAAATAGCCTCTAATTTATTTATTACTATGAAAAGTCAAGTTCAACAACAACAAACATCCATCGTTGTCATGCAAAGACTAGAAAGATAGAACGCATACAAAAGGTAATAGACTAATATGAAGTGCATTTTACTTCAGGAGTCAATGTCCTTAGCAACCGACTCTTATCTAAAGTATTATGTGGTTGTAATATGGTCCTTTTAGTCAATGATGCGTAGGGTCTTATGTGTTGTTTCCATTTACTTGTTCATGAACTATTAAAAATTTAACTAACCAAGTAATATTAGTTTACACTTTAATAGTTTGTTTATATGAATACGATAACATAATATAACTTTTTTTTAACGTTTAACTCTTTATTGATATATATCAAAGAATTATACTTTAAGTGTTTGTAGAATAACACTTGAGATTGTATGACAATGTGTGTGTGGTAATTGCCTCACCCCCAACATGATCACAAACGTCTTCTTCCTCCTCATGTGCATACTCATTCCTAACACGCAACGGTTGCTGAAAGGTTTATGGATAATTATTAATATATGTATGACCGGATTCGAACTCGAGACTTCGGGATTGCACACATTACGTATGAGAATCAATGTATAAATAATTAATATATAAAATGTTATATTTAATTATTTGATCACGAAATAAATACTTAATGATATTTAATATTGGACGAGTTTTGATAATCGGTCATTAAATGTCAACGGGATATGAAGAAAAGTTAACAAGTCAAGAGAAGGTTTTAGGAATCCTCTTTTTGGCTTGTGTTTGGCCGAAAACTATAGAATCCCACATCGGATACTATAGCAATCTTGACATCTACCATAAGGCTATAAATACATTCCCATGTATTCATCCTTTGGTACACTAGATTTCAGTAGAAGGCCAAACTTCTTCTTTCTTCCCTTTTGTTCTTAGGTTGACGAAGCAAAACCCCATGTAAGGGATTTGCGAGTGACCTTGAGCATAACAAAGGTGTTTGGTTAATCTATTGTGATCAAGAACCTAGCTTTTCTCATTGATTCGTTACTAATACGTGTGTACAAGAACGAAGAGCAAATACACTTGTGTTTGCATATCTTGGGTATTCGACTTTTGATGTGGTCGAATTATATAAACCCTAATTTATTAGGGTTTAGGGTTTCTTGGTCGTTGATCTTAATTGGGGGGTTTTTCATAAACCCTAATTGTATTGATTCGCAAAAGGTACGTATATTCTTTTAATTCGGTTAATTAATTTACAAGTATTATTCCTATTACTTCCGATGCATGCTTTGATGATGTTTACTTGTTTTATATAATTGTTATGATTAGTAAAACCCAACAGTGGCATCACGAGCCGTTAATATGTTGTAATTAATTACCGAAACACATAAAAATTGAATCTTTATGATTATTATATGCTTTTATGGTTTCTAGGGTTTTGAAAATTGGAACCCTAATTATTTATTAATTTGGTCGATTACCCATTAATTGTTTAATTAGGTTTTATCTTTTGTAAAACTTGTAGAAACCCTAGGATTGCATGTATATTTTTATGTGGTTATTATGAATAATTGTTATGTGCCATGATTATATGCGTTTCTTGGGATTATAATTGTTATGAGGAATTCATGGTGGAACATGCATGTTTTGCCATGGATTATTGTTTTGATAAATTGTTAAGTGATATACACATGTTTATTTATTTGATAATTATTGAATTGGGGAAGACCTCAATTATACTAATAAAAATTCGTTATGTGCTATTTGGTATACTATTGACTTTGGCTTACGCAATCGACTTGTCGATGTATGTGGCTCATCTACCTTGTAGTTGAAAGCCCTAGTTGATGTATGCATTTTTTACGCCTAGAATTGTTTATTAGGTTTTATCGAAATAATTATGCATATGGCTAATTGTTTTTACATATGTTAATTGTTAAGTTATATGTATATTATTTGAGTTCCTTTTAGTTTTATTAAAATGCCTTTTGTTTATATTGTATGACATGTTAGTAAGCAAAAAGGGTTTTTTTTAGTATAGAAAATTAAATGGACTAAATAATGGCGAAAATTTGATTTGTTTTTCTAAGTATTAAATCTTGAACTTTTAATCGATTGATGCGACTGTACTAAATGGTTAGAACGGCTCACTCACTAGAACAAACTAAAAAGGGGTTAAAAGATGTGCGCACAGTCACACTGAAAGGATGTCTAAGGTTATGCTTCAGCGCTTACCTGGTCCTCTGCCCTCTATGAGTTCGATTGGAGCTACCTAGTATAACCATTCTATGTACGAAGCATCTTAGTGCAAAGTTATAAGTTTCTCAACGCATCGATTAAAACTTTGTAGAATTTAATCTTAGCAATTTAAAACTATATGTAATGTTTTGAAATTTATTTTGCTATAAAGTTGTATGCATGCTTCTTTATACATAAGTTTTGATTGCACATCAAAAATTGTACCCTTTAAATTTAAGTTTATGCCATCTAATGATATGAAACACTTGAAGTTGTAATTTAGTTATGTGAGACCTTGATCTAGATTACAATGACAAGGTGAATTATTTTGTTGTGTGAGACCTCAGCTTAATGATTTGCAGTTTCTAAATTAGACAACTTAATTAAGTTAGTTAGTGAGACCTATGACTTAAGGCATAAGATGGGATAAAACATGCTTACATTTTGCATTAATTGTTTTGGCAAAATTGTAAATCCTATATTTACTAGGAATTGAAAACTTGTTTGTCAATTATTGTTCTTCGACAATTACCTATTCTATACCTTCATCACTAGCAGATCAACTAATGTGGTGAAACTATGATAATGAGGGTCCTAGATTCAAGGAAAATCCTATGGTTAATATGAATATTAACCTAAGGGTATTTTATTTTCTTGAAAGATTTAATTATCGAAAATACTAAAAATTGAATTTTGTTAATTTTTTTGATTGTATTAATGCAACATTAAACCGTAAATGTAGTTTGGGCTTTGGTAAATTGATCTAGTTCTGTTTTCAAACAAATGTTTGATCAAGACAAATTTACTAAAAGACAAACATAAACTCTTTTCCATGGAAGAAGAGTGAGACTCAATCCTATTCCTTTTCATGATTGAGAAAGGTATGATAGGAACATTAGAATTATCTAAATTCTAATATAACTCATAGCAACTTTAATAGTTAAGAAAATTGCACACCATGTTTTCCTTAAGAGATTTCATTACCCTCTGTTGGTGATTGAATTCTTATATGACATTTTGGTCAACTAGAAAACATGTTTGACATTTTATGAGCTATGAAATTAGAAGCTAGACTAATTATCGCAAAATTGGTAAAAGACAAACTAGTATATTTTATCTAGTTATTTTGATTTGACCAATTAAAGGTGCTACACACCATTGTGGGGATAGTAGACCTATTAAGGAAGAAATTGCATGCTCAATTTTTCAAGTTAATAGTATGATGGATGATTCATCATCTACAGAGTAGAATACACTCTTTTAGTACCTAAGTAATTGTTACGAATGGTATTACAAAGGGGTAGCAACGTAATAGCACGCTATTTTCACTGGTTAATGAAACACTTACAATGTTGTCAAATCCAGTGGGAGTATGGTGTATTACTGAATAAGACATTATTGTAAAGTTGTCTAATTCAGTGGGAGTTACAAGAGTTATTATCTTGGTAGTAACTCAGATTATTTCTAGATTTTCTTGAAATAATACATTACGTTAAAAAATGTAGACATTCATATTCTTAAGGATAGTTATGAACGTTTCCTTGATAATTAAGTGGTCCTACATCTACTTGTAATGCTTATATATCTATGACACTATCATATTGCTCACATAAACAAACGAATGTCATGGTGTTTATCTGCTATATGATGTTGTTCTATGCACAAGTGGGAGAAGTATTTATTATGTGCAAAGGAACAACACATACAAATATGATTAATGGATTCTCTTGATCATAAGGTAAGAGATTAACGTTCTAATAAGATTGACTTGTTTAGAACATGTGTCAAGATTATAACGTAGACTACTTTTATGTCTTATGTTATTCAAAATATAGAAACACTTGAAGATACTTTTTAGTTTAAGTGAGATCTTGGCTAGATTGTAATCTCAAGGTAAATCTCCACTTGTCGTGGGATCGGGCGTGGATGTTTTTACAGTTTTTTAAGTTGGACACTTCATAGAATGACATAAATAAATAAAGTAATTTAATACTATCTTCAATATTTATGTATTTTTAGAATGACATAAATAGATGGAGTAGTATATTAACTTGAAAATTAATTAATTGAAATCACTGCGTGGTGTTCATGATAACTTTAAATTATACATGGTTATGTGTTTCTTTGTAAAGTCACAAACATGAAGTCTTTTAATTATTACAAGACTTATAATATAAAGTAAGATATTATAACTGTTATGTCTTTTGACTTGGTTAAAGAATACCTTATGTTATAAAACATGCAATTGGCTTGGAATTCTATTATACCATTAAGTTGACTTAGTTGGTAAATAGGTAAGCCAAATGGAATAAGTTTATCTTACATATTGTTAGATTGTCTTACAATATTAATTCTAATGAAATACTGTATGTATATGGAATGTTCAGTTAGAAGAATCAAACATTTGTTGTATTGTTTGATTCAAGATAACTATATCTTCTTTTCTTCCAAAAGTTATCAAGGTTAGAAATTGAGTATTGATTGGATATACTTAATAAAACTCAAACCTAGAAGATTAATAAGACACCATTTTAGTATAGAATGTGATGAATCACATTGAGTCTTATATTGAAGTTCTGATTTGTTAAAACTACTTATAGAGTAGGTTATTAGTGAACAAGATTTACGAACTGTCAATGTGTTTTGTAATATCCCAAAAGAAAACAATTTAGTGTTGTTCTAAATTGCTAAAGTATTTATAGATAGTCTTTAAATTACAAAAGCAAGTGGGAGTTTTGTTTAGATCTTGAAGAGATTAAATTACAATTACAAAACACATAATCTTCTAAAATACACTAGTAAATATCATGATTAGGTCAAATATGATAGACCTCAAGATGATGGAATTCTCATTCATAGATCTGTAAGGATTCTCAGATAATTGATTGATGTGCTGAGACATATGAGTTGCAGGATTATGGTAAACCTGTTAATCATGATGATGCATTTACCTAATATTGAATTGTGGTAAATTATTCATACTATGAATGACAAGATGCTGTTCATAAAGATAATCAACTTTGGAAACTGGGTTTATCTTAATAAAGATGAGTTTCTTCAAAAAGAAAGAAAACCCCAGTGGTTTAAATCTTTGTGTAGAAATCATATTGACAAAATTGTACATGTGTTTGATGCATGACTTGTGACAAGATTATTAATCACACTTAAGCAATTAACTGTGATTGAATATTCTTTCCTTGGCACATTAAATATATAATGATTATAATTGTCATAATTATTTTCATTGATATGAAAAATGACAATGGAATATTAAAACTATTTCTTGTGTGATTGCTTTTGCGAGGACGATAAGCAATCGAAAGGAGTTTTATGAATTCACATAATCGTTGGAAATGTAAAAACTGCAAGAATTCATGAATGGATATATGCATGCATCTAGGAGATGATTCTTATGTTTAACTATTAAATCCAAGTTTTGGTTTAAAATTAAAATAAGATAATTTCTTAGTATTCCTGAAAGCTAGTGGGAGTATTATGTTTATTTTCTTTAAATCTTATATGTTGTGGGTAGTAACATTCCATCTAAGCTAAATGTTAAGTTTTAGTTTGGAATGAAACTTCACTTGAAAGATTTAGAAAATAAGACATACAACCTTGGAGTATATGTTTATTGTTCATAAACATGTGCGGTAAAATAAATGAGTCTAATAGAACATGATATATCATTTGGAAAATGGATATGTAGAACATGAATTAAATCTTTGTTTGACATAAGGATTTTTTCATTTACATCATGTTATTGTTGTGTCATGCTTGAATGCAAGATGATTTGACAACATTGATATCTAATGAAGTTATTAGATAACTAGTGTAATGAATATTCTAATAGAATATGTTTGAATCTAGAATTACATTCCTCAGCCTGGATTTGCTCTCAAAATTCTATGGATGAGCAATACAACAATTGTTGTGAAAATGTCATAGCTGACAAACTTGAAAGTTTGAAGGAATCAAACATTACACTGTAGATATTGAAGTTTACGAAAATTTTTAAAGAGCATATTGTTTTTTGTATACAATTATGCTGGTTTAATTGAGATGACACTCAATACTAGTCATGGGAGGATTTCATCCTTGTGGATGGCCATATGAACTAGCCGTGCTCAACTAAGAGCATGGTTGCATTATACAAAAAAAAAAAAGAATAAGAATACTTTAAACTTTAAAATGTTTGAAAGTTTGATTGTGATAAATTAGTAGTTGAGGATGTTTCACACTTTATGAAATATTATGTGGCAATATCAAGATATTTTGAATGCACACATACAAGAACTTCACTAGTTGAATTCTTGAAATAAGTATTCTCAAAATTCCAATAGATCAAAGTTAGTTGAAATTATGTCTTGTCAACAAGTATGATTGTCATTACTTGAGGCATAATTCATTAACCAGTATTATCATGCATTGATCTATTTAGTATTTGGATAAGGGATGTTTTGAACAAATATCATTTAAATGAAATAAAATATTGGTTATGTTTATTTTTCATTTTCTTAATATTATATCCTATATTTGCATGTTTAATCCGTGAATAACTTATGTTATTCTAAAAGTCCGTTGTCGATCAATGATGTGGGAATGTCATTGAATTAAGACAAATCTGAGTTTTGGTAGAATATACTTTAAGTATATTGATGCGTGGGACATGCCAAATTCACATGATATTCAATGAATTGAATATAGGACAGATCCCAACTTTACATGATGATACTTTATGGATCTTTGTCATTAAGTATATCATGAAGTGTTTATCCTCAGACTTGAGATACCAGATAACTGATATGAATGTAGTACGTTTGTGTAAGATAGTCTAACGCTATCCGTAACTGGTAGTTATAAGGGCTATTTTCGGAAGTGTTACAAAGTTCATGAGTTATGTTTGTAGTCAAGAGAATTTGTGCATTTGAATTTGTTTCAAAGCATAATACTATATTTGGACCCCTCGTAGGATTGGCAAGATGTTTGTAAGGCCTTACCCAAGATCTATCTGGAATACGTTCAGATGATTTGGTAATCTTGTTCAATCAAATACAACGAGAAACAGAATATTAACTTATGAAATGACTTGATCCATATTCATAGTTAATGTAGTATTAGTAACAAAAGGATAAGTAAAAATGATTAATCATTAAATGGTTTTTTCCAGGAGACCATACTCGATTCGATCTGGGGGCATTGGCGTGTTAAAGCTAGACTAACCAATGTCATTACTAAATTAAGTAATATCAAAGTGGGAGATGAAAGGTTTATGGATAATTATTAATATATTTATGACCAGATTCGAACTCGAGACTTCGGGATTGCACACATTACGTATGAGAATCAATGTATAAATAATTAATATATAAAATGTTATATTTAATTATTTGATCACGTAATAAATACTTAATGATATTTAATATTTGACGAGTTTTGATTATCGGTCATTAAATGTCAACGGGATATGAAGAAAAGTTAACAAGTCAAGAGAAGGTTTTAGGAATCCTCTTTTTGGCTTGTGTTTGGCCGAAAACTATAGAATCCCACATCGGATACTATAGCAATCTTGACATCTACCATAAGGCTATAAATACATCCCCATGTATTCATCCTTTGTTACACTAGATTTCAGTAGAAGGCCAAACTTCTTTTTTCTTCCCTTTTGTTCTTAGGTCGACGAAGCAAAACCCCATGTAAGGGATTTGCGAGTGACCTTGAGCATAACAAAGGTGTTTGGTTAATCTATTGTGATCAAGAACCTAGCTTTTCTCATTGATTCGTTACTAATACGTGTGTACAAGAACGAAGAGCAAATACACTTGTGTTTGCATATCTTGGGTATTCGACTTTTGATGTGTTCGAATTATATAAACCCTAATTTATTAGGGTTTAGGGTTTCTTGGTCGTTGATCTTAATTGGGGGGTTTTTCATAAACCCTAATTGTATTGATTCGCAAAAGGTACGTATATTCTTTTAATTCGGTTAATTAATTTACAAGTATTATTCCTATTACTTCCGCTGCATGCTTTGATGATGTTTACTTGTTTTATATAATTGTTATGATTAGTGATAACGCTACACGCGTCGTTCGGGGTCAAGAAAACTTCCTTTTCTTCGAGCAAGTTTTATAACACCCTAGGCAGTGAACCTAATCGTTGTAGTGTAGTAATTAGGGTAAGCCACGGGTATTGATATCGTTCTCTAGGGGAATAGGAATGCTAGTAAGGAGTTACTACGCTAAGGTTAAGGTTGAGGAAGATTATTTTTTTATCTTTTTATATTTTATGAAATGGAAAGGTACGAATCTCGGGTATTGGATTTGGGGGGGGGGGGGGGTTGGTATTTCTACCGATTACTCTACTATTATCTAATTATCTAAACTAAGGTTGTGGGAGTCTATGTCTAATTAATGTGTGCTCGTATGATAGTTTAAAGATGTGTTTACTTAGTTTGTATTACTCCTTAATTATCTCCTATTGGTGGTTGAATTGTCACGTCCTTATTCCTAGTTGCGTTGTGTGTCTAAAGTTGTAGGGTATGCGTTTCTCCCTAACTCTTTGAACTTACCAAAGGGTCTTGTCTACAAACCCACTAGGGATTATAAACTCCTACTCTAAGGCGCTCTTTGGATGGTTTAGCCTACAACTACTCAGGTAATTATATTCTAAGGTTCACAAAGATGAATCAAGCATTAAGTACACAACGAATGACCTATCGCATTACTAGATCATTAATCAACTAAGATAAGAAACAACCAATCAATATTCAATAATTAAGTTTCATACTTTCTAAGCAAACACACAAATAAATTAGCCGGACATGGAGAACATGCAAGCATACACACAAATAATCAAAGACATAATTGAATTAATGAAGTAAAGACTTATCTTGATGTAAGATAGGGTTTAAAACCCTAAAATACTGTACAAGACACCTTAGGTTCGGTTTTAGGTTTTTACTCCAAAGACTCTCCACACAAGACTGAAAAATTCGGATTCTATATATAAGATTACAATTGCGACGGCGTCACCTTATGTTTAGTGACGCCGTCGTGTCGCCGTCATTAGGGTTTCGTCTTGGCCACGTTAACCTTGCGACGGCGTCACCTTATGTCCGTGACGCCGTCCTCTTCAGCTTCTGACGTCGTCTGGATTGCATCTAGACCGTCTGAGTAGCGACGGCCTACTCTTTTACAACTAGACGTCGTCACTTGAAAATACGAGTTTTGGGTTCTGGACCGTCACAATAATTTTGGGACGGCGTCGCCATTAGCACCTGACGCCGTCGCCTTCTAGTTTCAGCAACTGTGAGTGTCTCGATTTTGACTTTGGCCATTTTCTTCATATATTCGCGCCTTTTCGTCCAAATAAGTGCTATTCCAGCATTTTGCCTTCACGAGACCTAAAAAGTGAAAAGGAACGATATTAAGTAATAACGGATACAAAAGTGATCAAATAAGGACTTAAACGACCCCTCAAAATGGTACCTTTTAAAACCTTATCAATTAGTAAAACCCAACAGTTGCAACCACATGATATCACCTGTTAGATCCCTCTCACAAATACCCAACTCAAAAGAATCTTTGACTATAGTGTACTTTTACATTAACATCTTATCAAACATTTTCCAAATGAAAAATAAATCTGTGATCATAAAATATCAATGGTATATTGGTATACATAAATGTAATGGTTTGCAAGTACTGTAGTTACTACTGTAGTTACTATTAATATACATATTTCTAAATGAAAAATAAATCTGTGATCTTTTATCTTTCACCATTATATTATTGTTCCTTACTTTATCGAAAATTTAATGAAGAATGACTTAGAGAACAATCTCTTTTACATAAGTGTTTTATAAATATATTCTTTGAGTTTTCATGCTTCAAATTTTTGGGAAAAAAAACTTATAAATGTACTTATTATGTTCCATTTATTTCTCGCCGCACCCTATTAAAAACAGCGACATCTCTAAATCTATAGTGTCTTGTGCTCCAAAAGTTGTCGAGTTGAATCAAGAATAAATTCGTATTTAATTTCACATCAGGATCAACATTTGATTAAATAAACTGAAGAAAACATATGTTTTGTAAAATCCAACGATGATTAATGATACAAGTCGATAACGACATGATATATGACGAACGCTTCGGTATACAGTAGAAACTCTATAATATAATACACTTGGGACCACCAAAATTTATTAATTAAAAGAGTTATTAATTAATCGATAAATTAATAATTATTAATTTATATATTAATTAATATTTTATTAATTTATAGTGGTGAAAGCAGATGAAGGTGGTGAAAGCACTCAAGAACTCCAGAATTTGATCAAAGAGTTGGGTTATCGCAATGCAATGGATGTCGAAGATGTTCTGACTCACCCAGAAGAAAATGTAGTTGCACAGTTGTTGACTGATGAAGAAATTATTGAAACCGTTATTGGAATTAATAAAGATGATATCGATGAAGAAGATGATGAAAGTTCTACAATGGAGCCCCCTTCGCGAAACGAAGCTATTAAAGCGGCAATCACATTGAACAATTTCTTGTTGAGCTATGAGAAAACAACACCAGAAGTTCTTACCATGCTAAGGAAAATTAGAGATGAGATTCAAGGGGAAATTGATTTCAACAAAAAACAAAAGACAATTGAGTCATTTTTCAAGAAACCTTCATAAATCATTCATGTAATATGCTATATATAAGGAATTATTAATTTATATTTTATATGGGGTCTAAAGAAATTATCAAAAATGTATTATCTTATAATTTTAGCGAATTATTAATTTAGCACCCTATCCCCGAGTCGGGACCGGCAAAAAATATTATCTTAGAGAGTTTATTAAATAATCGAGTATTAATTTATCGAGTTTCTACTGTACTTAGAAGTCTGACCTTTCATTTTTTTTTTGCTACACCTGTCTGAATTATTCATTTCACTATGCATATATCCAAGCCTTCATTTGATATACTAGACGAGTACCCGCGCCTAGCGGCAGCGGTGTCTAGTTTTCGGCAAAATTACGGCGGCTAATGAATTTCTTTCGAAATATTGTATTAGTAGCGCTTGAGAATCCTTTTTAAAGAACTGTTTCTCTGATGGCATGGTTGAATAGTGGCGTTAATGTAAAGTGTGGTATTGTTGTATGGTGGCGGCGACCAATATTTACTGACAAATAGCCTCTTTGACACGCTCTATTTTATGGTTATGTTTTTTGGTCGAAAATTAAAACTCTTTCTCGAGCCATGTGGTGTGTGCCCTTTTTTGCATGGTTGCACATAATCATTTAGCCGAGTGTCCGTGCCTAACGACAATGATGTGACAAAATTTCAGTGCAAGTGATTTTCTTTTAGTAAACTGAATTCATATCATAAGGAAATCCTTTTGAAAAAACTATTTTATTATGGCATGGTTCTAGGTTGCTGTATTAGATTAAAGTTTCAATAGTTAATATTGAATGCTATAATAATAGGCACTTGTGTGCGAGCTTTCTTTATTTGTTAGCGGTTTAACGACATTTTAAATACAATAGTCATTTTTGTGTCTTTCTTATTCACAATTTTTTTTCCATGTAATGGATTTTTTTTATCGGACAAACTATTTAATTTTTATCAACATATTCTGTAAGTTTAATACTTTAAAATATCAACTTTTTTAAAATTTTGAGATTTTAACTTTTCAAATTCGAAAACCAAAATTTGAAATCTCAAAAGTTTAATTTTTAAAAAATTTAAAATTCGTAACTAAAAATTATTCAAAGAGTTCTAGCGGCAGAGATGTCTAGTTGGGACCAAATTTTCACAGCGAATAAGTTTTTTCAAATAACTTTACTTGTAGCATTAGAGAATCATTTTTTGGTAGCTTTGTTTTAAGTTGCAATGGTTTTTAAGAACTATTTTTTTGTCAGCTGAGTACCCGTATCTAGCTGCAACGATGTATAATTTTCGTCAAAATCTGGTTACTTGAATCCCTAAATGTTTGTTTGTTATCTTTGACGCTGTTTAGTTTTTGAAAAAGTTAAATTATGTTAATCTCTACTTGCATGTTTGTATCAATGTGTGCCCAGCCTTATACGCATACTTTTTGCTAATGGTATATTTTAGTGCACGTAAATATATTAATTAAAAAAACAAAAGAGTTTCTAAAATCATTCTAAAGATGGAATGAAATTGATAACATAAACTTGTACCTTCGATTGATATTTACCTCGCTGACAAAGATTCGGGCCGTTCTACCCAAACAATCTTAAATGTGATTTCTGTGGCAAGGGATAATGTCTCAACCATAGCACAAAAACTTTATGATCCATCAGAGGTAGTGTTCTGTATACATTTCCGTAAAATGATCCAAAATTTGTTAATGTTACCTTTTTGTTTTCAACTTTCAGTTTATGAATTATTTGTTAAGATATAAGATATAACATTATGATGTACATTCAATAATATGATTAAAACATCAATAAAGCAAGTAAATTAAATGAGTCATAGTTTCCTTATATTGGTTTACATATTAATGTTTCAACATATTAAATGCATAGCTACCTTGACTTTTTTTCAACATTCAAGTTTCAACAATTGACCATTTTTCCATTTTATATAGTTAAGATTTAGTTTAGTTGGATCATGAGCAAATTAATGTAATACATCGATACAAAACGATGTCGCTAGCTGTGATATGATATGATTACTTTAGTTGTATCCAGATAATCATGTGCACGATAATGTCACTACCGTGATTCTGTTTATAATGGTTCAATCTTGAAAGTGTATTGAGAGTTACTGGACACAAAGGTTGGTAAAACGGAAAGAAAAGAAAATAGTCCCTTGGATGGCTTCCCAATCGGGGGACGTAAATTTAGAAACTTGATCCATGATCTGAAGAATTATGCTATATATTGACTTCAGCATCATGTTCGTTATAGCACTAACATAGTGCAGAGGAAAACAGTCAGACTCTGCAAATTACTTATTGATTAGCGGTACCCGGCATCACAAAAGGTCTCACTAATAACTTAGGAAGCCCAAAGTAAATAGGTTCAACTACCTAAAAAGATAGGTTATACTATTCAAATCCTTTCATTTCAGCTGAACTTGTCTTCTTAACAATAAAATACAATTCAAATCAAACATACTCGCACAAAGTCATATAATCAACCAGGGTCAATTTTAGTAATGTAGATGTTCCGGACAATCATTAACAGTTCAGCAGCCACAAACATCACCAATTCCGAGCACCATGGTCTTGTACCTTGCGCGCAAACTTCAAAGATTCAGTATGGAAAAAGTCCAGATCTCGTTTCAGCTTCTCATTCTCTTGAGTTAATGTGTCAATTTGCGCCTTTTGCCTTGCTATGATAGACTCCGAGCTGCTGCTGCAACACTGCTCCCACCGTGTCCGTGAGAGGATCGGAGACCTGATGGTAAATGTATACAATATATATTTTAGGGAGAATTACATGTTTATAGGCTAAAAAAAGGTAGCATGTAAATAATACGAGTCTAATTCAGAAAACAAGTATATTATTAACCTTGATAAGTGGTCACAGAGAGATAAATGGTCTTCTGGAACATGAAGAATGTGACTGTTGTCATTATCATTCGAAGCAGTAACCAGCGCCTCAAGACTTGCCTTCTTACTTTCACCCGGGATTCTATTATCTTTAAACACATCACGCCAATCCGCACACCGTCCAGCCCTAGGTCCATCCTTGTCACCGAAGTTGATAACATCAACAGCTACACCTTTAGCTTTCAACTTCGTTCCAATTTTTTCAGATCATGCTTAAACCAATATACCGGACTGAAAGCCAAGAAACACATACACACACAGCATATAAATAATTTTTTGGAATAAACATGCTAATAATTAAAAGGTTGAATTAACAGACATACCCTCCGGCAAACACAACAATCCTTTTATAAATCACATTGTTTCCAAGAAACTGATCAGCCCTATCTAGTGCATCTAATATGTGCATATGATCGGTGCCTACTTGTGCACCTGATCAACAAAAGACCTTGATAGTTATACATAAATTATATAATGATTCACTAAATATATAGCCATAATTAATTAAAGAAGCTAACCATAAATGCTAGACATGATCTTTCGAAGATCTCTAGTAGGTTCAACCAAAATATAAACGCGGCTGCCCATTGCCAATATGCCCAAACAATTCTCTGGATGAAACTGTAACAAAAATATTTATGTCTTATTTATGTAGTTTATAGTAACAATTCAACAACATGAAAGAAACCGAAAAGTTGCGCACGATAAATAGATGTTATATTAAAGTTCAATAGCTTCGGCTTGAGCCAAAAACCTAGTTGATCTGTTATTTTGCATCCAACTAGAAGTGTCCATACATATGACTGTAACCTGATACCAAAACATAAAAACTTAGTTAGTTATATTTTGAGATCTAATTAAATAACACAAAAGATAAAACGATAAACGCATACCTCGCCCGCCATGGGAATGTCGAATTTAAAATCTTGAATGTTATTTAATGTTTAGGGTTTTATTATTTTGTACGATAATAACTGTTAGTTTGTTTCTCTTGATATTGGTATACAATATAGACCTTATATTACATTCAAGCCCATGCAAAAAATATGTTGTGAAAAGGTTAACCGACTTTTAAAATACTCAAACGGCACACCCATCTTATACTCATGTAGGAATGACAAAAAAATCCGTACCCGATGGGGACCCGATCCCCAAACCCGATTTGACTGGGGAATCCCCGAGTTGACAGGGAATCCCCGAGTTGACAGGGACTGGGGAATCCCCGAAATATGAAACCGGGGATGGGGATAACATAAATCCCCGAACCTGGCCCCGACCCTGTGACAACCGGGTAAATTTCGAAAATTATTTTTAATACCACACTACTTCAAATTTTAGCAAGCTAAACAATCGACTATAATCTTTTGATATTTTGCGGAATATCCCGTTGTTGAACCTTGTGTGTGACTTTAGATTAGGCACTAGGCAAAACCTAATAAATCAAGAAAACTTGAGAAAACCACTCGTCTAGTTTCCATAGACGTATTTATGACCGATTTTATTGGAAAAGCATAACTAAAACTTTTGGCGCACTTGTGAAAACTTGTTAGACTTTTAAACGAAATATACGAGCTTGGGAATCTAGGAATCGGGGAACTTTAGAAAATTTTTGTGAATGGTCCTTGTGGTTTTATCCGGCCGCGCCCCACCCCTTCCACCATTAATAGTTATTTTGAATTTAGAGAGTAAGGGGGTGTTTCTTTTTTTTTCTTAGCTATGGGATCATGTGAGTCCTACCTTTATATAAGCCTTTTATTAGGGAAGGTATTAAAATTTATGCCTTGTGCATATAGATCAATTAAGGCAAATAGTAAGTCCCACTTAAAAAATAAATAATATTATATGTGTTTGTGGACCTAATCTCTTAGCTAAGGGAAAAAGAAACACACCCTAAATTACATAAAATCGTCTATGTGGCTATATCCACATACAAACACAAAAAAATACAACCTTATCATCATCTCCCTCACAAACATTTCCTCTCTCCTCTCTTGAAAACCTAGCCGCCGGAAAACCACCACCACCGTCGCACCACCGCCGGCCTCCACCACACACCACCTACCTCAAACAACTCCCCACACCCTCCCCATCCCGATCTCTAACACCACGCGCCACAGAAACCATCCCCACCCCCGTTTCGTTCACACACGCGCCACCATAGCACCACCCTATCACAACCACCGGTTCTATTTGTGAAAAAGAAAAGGTAGGGATTAAACCCACGAGTAAGACCTCGTTAGTTATGTCGGAAGAGTTTAGTAATGACAACATATCCTACGACGCCCTAGGACGTGGTATAGTTTTAGAATAATAAGTAAGGCGGATACATTGTAAAGTTTATCGAATTGACGAAGTCGATAAGCTTTGTTGGTCCAAATAATTGAGTAAATCTTGATATAATAAAGAACAAATTCATTATTCATATTGAACAATAGTTACAAGATTTTTCAATATCAGCTAGACTACATGATAACATCCTCAACTTTCTACGAGGATAATTTCGGTATATTATCCCCCATTGAATGACAAATAAACTCTCATTGATCCAAGCTATGCTTGTGTTTCAATGAGAGGATGATTCTATCAACTAATACTAAGTATTATGTGTTTGTTTAGGAATGCATACATATCTCTATTACAATACAGACATATATATAGGAAATAAAATACAAAAACATGTGACGATGGTGACATGTGGTCCCTCTTCATCTTCCTCTTTTGGAAAAGCACCAACCATCCTTTTGAAGGTGTCATGAATAATAATTGTTTGCTGATTGTTTGATGGAAAATATTGTTGAATAACCAATAGCAAGGTTAAGGACATAATTGATGATTGTGTGTTGCTTTATGTCTAAATGATGCACGCTCTAGACAATATATTATGATTTGTGAATTATATATATGTACAGCCTTCGGTAGGAAACCTTTTACTCAATGCAACTTATCTGGAGAAATCAAAAAGAGTCGATGTGGTTGTTTTTCCTATTTTTCTTTTCCTGTAATGTTCGAGGATAAAGTTAGATTATATCATGTGTACAAAAGTTATACGCTAATACCAAGTAACATCAGTTGGCTTGATATAAGAGATGTTCATAAGTGCATAGATTATTGTAAATTAAGTAAAAATAACATCAGTTGCCTTCATATGATAGATGCTTAGAAGTTGGCTTCGTGTAAAACATCAGTTGGCCGGATATAAAAGAAGTTGGTCAAATCTTTTGTATGCTAATTTGTTATTAGAGTTGAGATCAATATAGAACTCATATTTGCCATAGAACAAATGAACCAATTATAGCCATCCATTTTTTATTTAAATTAATAAAAAATCATTTTCCACCTTTTTTTTTAAAACAACATATCTTACAAACGGTAAATTTTCAAACTATAAAAAATACACCATCGCGACGAGAATTAAATTATCTTTCTATAGATATGCACTTTTATATATTTTCTACAAACATTTTTTTTCAAAAATTCCGTCCGAAAAAATCATATATGATTTTTACGAATCATATATGATTTTCAAAAATCATGTATGATTCGATTTTTATGAATCAGATATGATTTTTACGAATCATATATGATTCTCAAAAATCATATATGATTCGTAAAAATTTAATCATATATGATTTTCACAAATCATATATGATTTTTGTTGACCGAAATTTTGAAAAAAAAAGTGGTTAAAAATATATAGTAGTGCATATCTATAGAAAGATAATTTAATTCTCGTCGCGATGGTATAATTTTTATCGCGTAACGATTAACGGTTTGCGAGATATTTAATTTTTTAAAAAAGGGTGAAAGTTTATCATAATAAAAAAATGAATGGCTATTATTGGTTCATTTGATCTATGGTAAATTTGAGATCTATATTGAACTTTTGCCATTGTTTTTATGAGTAATACTTATTTTGATTTTATTATATAAATTCAAGACTTTTAAAGTCAATTAAAAGGTATTTGAATCTTGGCCTCTGCAACATTGATGCATAACTGATAATATTTAGCATGATGTAATCTAACTTTCATATCTGTTGTCACTAAACTTTATGTTCGAGGATAAAGTTATATATAATCCAAATAAAATGTTCGGAGATGTAGTGGCAGAATTAAAGCGGTTGCGATTCAACAAAGGATCAACGATCAAGACGAGGTTAGCATAAATGATGATATTGTTGTTGTGTTAAACGTTGTTACAGAGATGCTGACAGAAAGTGGTTCGTATACGATTAGAAACAGTGTTGTATAGGTATATTATACAACACCATCTTACAAATGGACTTACCATGGCAAACCAGCAAACAACCCCATCCCTCGCTTTGACCGTTCACCATATGAGGAAAAGCGCCGAAGGGAGAATGCATCCGAACGGGGAAAGAGGCTCGATGAAACAAAGAACTTTACAAGGTAAAATAAGAGCAGTGATTATGCTTTCCTTAACTAATTTCTTGCAATCAAAGGTCCATTTAGGCCTTTATTTACTCTTTTTTTCAAGAATTATTTAGAGTACAACCAATTATATGGAGCGAGTTGTATAATGAGAAGTGATGTCTCATGTGCTTTGTACGATATAACACCCTAAAGCACATGAAATGGACCAACATGCTATTGATGCACGCCAAATAGGAAAAGATATTGACAAAGTCAAGAAATACTTGACAATACTCAAGCTATTCAAAGACTAGGAAATGATGATAGCTATTTATATAATATAAATAGGTTAGCTTTTGGTAATTTCCACGTAACCCCAAATGTACATGTTTAAAATAAAAGATAAATTACCATTTATCATTTGATTACCAAATGTTTCACGATCATTACTCGTAATTATACAAGTTTATAATAGAGTACGCTATAAAAGGTATACTATTGTAGTATTTTATAATAACGTGTTCGTTATTCAATGTTTCCAAAACATTACGTCTATATCATATCACCTTCTCAATATAACATTTCCCAACTTGTTTATATAAAACACAAGTTGTTATTGTAGTTCATAAAGGTTTATAATTAAATAAAACCATATTTGTCGACATTATATAAATAATTGTCTCGCTATTACTAAAATTTGAAAATAAAATACACGAAATAAATATATTAAACACATTTCCGAGTCCAATATATTGTATTCGGTTAATTCAAAATGTTTAATGAAGATCTACTTATAACCGATATAATTTGTGTGCCAATTGTAACCCTAAATGTATAAACCGTATTAAACGATATAAGTTATAACGTATACGTAGTAATTGATATCAATCATTAACTACATATCTAGTTCACAAACGTTTATCACACCATTTTATAAATATTTATTCGTTTATTAACCCAAGTCCCATGTCATTTACCCCGATAGTTCTATTATCAAGTTGTTAAGATATGTATATATGTTTATAATTTTCCTTTGGTCGTATTACAAGCTTACTAGTGGTCTATACCATAGTTGTCAGGATCCCGATCCTGATCTTAGGATCTTACGATTTTATGATACTGTAAAGCAAAAACGATCCGGATCCTACATAGGATTTTTGCAAGCTTAAGATCTTATAGGATCTTGACCATACGATCTTACGATCTAATCCAATCCGATCTTACTTTTCTCGGATTACAAACTAAAAAACTATAAATTTATGGGTTGTTTGTTTGTTGAATTAAAGAAAACAACATGTTAATCTTTTTAAACATTTTATAATCATAATTTAGGACAACATTTATATGAAACATTCATAGTATTTTGTGGTTATAATGTATTAAAATTTGTAGATTTGTATAAAATTACATATACTTTTAAGAAATAACATTATAGTAGGATCTTAAGATCCCGATCCGATCTTACGATCACGATCTTGTAAAGACGAAAACGATCCTGGGTAGCATCCGATCTTGACAACCTTGGTCTATACCCGTAACCGTTTCCTAAATCTCGATATCTCATTATTAGCAACTAATTATTTCCGTTGACATATACTAATTATCATTTCGTTAGTATTCGTTAATTCATTTTAACAACCTTTTACGGCATATATACTTTTATTCTGACCCGTCCCATACGTTTAACCCAAGAACCATCCAATCCCACTGATCCGAGACTCACTGAGTCAACCCGCACCACTAAAGATATCAACCATCCCATTTCCAGATTAAATTACCACACGCAAAGATAATAAATGGTTTACTTATGTTTTATCCAAAACTGTTTTCGAAACTATTTTTAATACGTTTCTTAAAATATTGTACTTGTTTGAGACACTTTGTATCCACGAAAATGATATATGAATCGAACCCAAAACAGAAACTAAAATAAAAAGTGAACGAGTTCCATATTTTACTGTGAAAGAGAAGAGAACCAAGCCAATCTTGAGACCCTAATTATTTCGAAACTGAAATCGTAGATTTGAGGCGTGTTTGGGAGTTATGTTGTGCGTGTGTTGCATAAACGGGGTCACAAGACCCCGATCTATCTAATGGGAGGGGTGGTGTTGATGTAGGAGATGGCCGGAAATTGGCCGGATTCTGGTGACGGCGCCAGAACCCTAATTGGGTCGCCGAAATTCTTAGAGAGAGAAAGAATTATGTGTGTGTTTCTAGAGAGAGAAAGGAAGTGAGAAAAATGAGAGAGTGAGAGATGTGGGAGTATTTATATTACCACAAGGGACTAATCTTGTACAATCCAAACCGTAGGGGCAGCCATGTAAATTCCAGAACGGACTAGTTTTGCATTTTTCACAATCTTTTGATATATTAGGTTCGGGAATCATTTAGCCTAGTAAACGAATGATTCGTGACACGAGAATTGCGCCAACGCTCTTAGAATATTATTTCCAATAAAAACGATATACAATACGATTCGCATCTCAAATTAGTTAAAACGATCGCTCTAATTGACGTTTCTCCAGTTACTACGCATCGAGGAATTTACGAGTTGTCACATTTTGTCTTAACTAGGTTGTTTTATAGTTTGCATAGATTGTATCTTTTATGATGGTTTTTGGTTTGGAGGTCTTGTTGGTTGTAGCTAGTTGTCGTTTATAGCATGTCATAAATGATTGGAGTAATATATTTTACAGGGTGAAATACTATTATCAAAAAAAAAAAAACAAAAAAAAAACAAAAAAAACAAAAAATAAAAAACAAACTACTATGTTGACATTATTGCGAATTAAGTTTATTTGGCCAAACCATCTTACAACATCATTGTTTAACAGCCAAAAGTAATGTTTTAAAAACCGGGTTTTTAATCGACCCGGTCGAGTCACCGAGCACCGGTCCGACCGGTTCAACCGCCGTGTCAACTCGGTTTTTCATTTATTATTTTTTTATTATTTCCGACCGGGTCAACCCGGGTTAACCCGGTTTCTATTTAAAAATATTGAAAAAAAAATCAAACCCGGTCGGGTTTCAAGACCCAGGTTGACCCGGGTCACTCAAAACCCATTGGGTCTAACCGGTTAACCCGGTTTTAGAAACCCGGGTTTTTTTTTACCCGTTTTTGTGCCCGGGCACCGGTCCGACCGGTTGAACCAGCCAGGTCGACCCGAGTTTGAAAACATTGGCCAAAAAACCATTGGTCAGCAAAAAGAAGAAAAAAAATATACAAAATTAATATAAGATCAACCTAATTGGAGCATAAAACTTTAAATGTTTTGCAAAGTAAATTTCAAAAAGCATTAATGATACGTTGTGCCAAAAAAAGTCTAAAAGAAGTGCAGAAATATGGGGCATGCCAACCCTTTCAAATCCATACTGTAATCAAATACACTATTTGACACAAAATAAAAACGGCTTAATTACCATAGGATCTTTAGATCGTGATATACGAGGAATGCTTTGGTGTACGATAGTTTACAATACAGATCTGAGGTATTCATTTCACTATGCATCCAAGTATTGATTCGATATATTTACTTAAGTAGATCCTGAACGAATTAGTCTAATACATCAATACGAAACGATGTCGCTGTGATATATATGATATGTTTACTTTAGTTGTATCCAAATAATCATGTGCACGATAATGTCCACAACCGTGATTCTGTTTATAATGGTTCAATTTCTAATTATTTTGATTGTCTATGGTTTCCAAATTAAGGCTGTCTACAAACTGGATCAAGAACTACCTGAAAGTGTATCGAATAGAAAGTTACTGGACAAAGATTGCAAAAGGGAAACAAATCAGCCCCTTGGATGACTTGCCAATGGGGTTATGGAGGTACGTAAATTTAAAAAGTTGATCCACGATCTGAAGAATTACGCTCTTGACTTCAGCATCATGTTCGTTACAGCAGTACCGTGCTGCAGAGCAAAACAGTAAGAGTCGTTGCAAATAATTTCTTAGTTTCGTCTTGTGTTATTTTGAGGATAGTAAAGATGAAGTGTATGAATGAACCCCTCAATACCCAATGACGTGGCTATTTGTAATGCGTGAGAATGAATTCGTGTCATCATCTAGATCTATAAGACAGTACCATTGCAATGGCGCTACCTGCCATTAAAAAGGTACTCTCACTAATAACTTGCAAGCCCAAAAAAAAAAAAAAAAAAAAAGGTTCAACACCTAACAAGATAGGTTTTAGGAGTACCTACTATACTCTTGCATTTTCATATATATCAAGAAATAGCATTGTTTGTTAGAAACTTCGAATGTGTTTGAGACAGAAAATATAGGAACAAGTATGCTATAATATCAGTAATTGAATTTGTATAAATCTTAATCTTTATTGCTGTAAAATATTGTTGTTTCTGTGATAATTACAATGAGATACATGATCCCTATTTATACTAATCTAATAGACACCTTCTAACCGTCATAACTCTTCAAGGAAAAGTCATGACCTATTGATGCATCTTGATTGGTGCCTCTTTCTGAACCGGTATGTCCTCCTGGAGGTGTCGATTCCTTTTGATAGAGGTTACCATCTTTGTTCTTGTCACAATGAACCCTCATACTAATCTATACTTTCTAAATACATATTAAACTTAAATACAACTTTATATTTGGTTTAATATCCAATACTCCCCCTAAACTAAATATAGTTTAGCCGAGGCCTTCTGGTTCCTTCAAGATCCGGTTTTCCGTTAGAGAAGTGTTGGTTCGTCGTCTACATCCCAGATCAGGTTTGCCTCCTCCTTCTTTTTCGAATTTGGACATTCATGCTTGAAGTGTCCAAGTTTATTACACTTGAAACATCTTATATTATATGATCCTTATTTTGTTGGAGGCGATTCCCATCTTTATTTCTCCATGTCTTCCAATTTTCACCTTGGCCACGTCCTTTGTATTCTTTACTTGAACTCTCATGACCACATCGTTCACATTTATGTTCCTTTTCTTTTTCCTTCCCATCTTCTTTGGTAAACAGAAGTTTACTTGACATGTCTTCTTCCTTAGATTGCTTCTTGGTGCGTTCCTCAAAAGCCTTCTATCTTCCCACGGCTTCTTGGAATGGCATCGTATTAAGATCAGCAAATTGTTCGATTGCTGCAACAATCTGCATAAACTTTTCTGGTACAGAACCTAAGAGTTTCCTAACCAGCCTTTTATCGTCCACCGTATGCCCCAAACTGTTTGCTTGTGTTGCAATCTCACTTATCTTCCCGGCATACACATCTAGCGACTCATTGTCTTTCATCTTCAACTGTTCAAACTTCGATTCTAGTGTTTGAACGCGCGCCTCCTTAATTCTATCAACTCCTACGTGTCGAATCTTCAACGCATCCCAAATTTCTTTTGCCGAAGTAAAGCTTGCAATTTGCAAAACCATATTTTCTGGAATTGCTTGGTATAACATTGCAATTGCCTTGTTGTTTTTCTTTTTATCAACTTCAGCGTCCGTTGTTGGTTCAATTGCTTCCCAAATTTCATGGACATTAAATATTGCTTTAATCTTTACTGCCCAAATCATGTAATTTGTAGAGTTGAGGATTGGGCACTGGAAGTTCATTGACAATCCTCCTTCCTTCGCTTCATTTTTCTTTGACGAATCCCCAGGCATCTTTCTTGTCTTCTTTTTCCCAATTGTAACAATCTGACTTCGTATTCCACCGGTTTCGGATCGATTTTGATTTCAACTTTACTAGTATCGGATCAAATCGATATCAACCTTTAACTATGATTAATTTGATATCAACTCTTAATAGTTTCGGATCAAATTAATCAATCTTCTTGCAATAACAGTATATGGGTTTTTTCGGTCGCAAAGTGAATCAAAAACCAACTGTTAATACACGGGTTTCTCTAAAACTAATTGTTTCAATACCAACGGTCCACTGGTTTTTCTGTCGCAAAGCGAATCAAAACCAACCGTCTTAACCAAGAATAGTAAAGCAGGTTTTTGATTGCAAGGCAAATCAAACCAACTATTCTAAAACACAATGGTATACGGGTTTTTCGATCACGGAGTGAATCAAAACCAACCGTTACTTCCAAGAACAACAATAATAATCCAAGAACAACAATAATCCCCTTTATTCTTAAAAAAAAGTCAAAATATGGTTCTGACCTTTTTTTTTCACTTCGATGGATGGAAAGAATAGAACAATCTGGGCGTGCAAACTTTCTGATCGATCCAATTGATAGTAAAAAAAACAACCATTGCGTTGACTTGTGTTCTTCTTCTTCCCAAGAATGATAACCGCTCTGATGCCACTGTTAGAAACTTCGAATGTGTTTGAGACATAAAATATAGGAACAAGTATGCTATAATATAAGTAATTGAATTTGTATAAATCTTAATCTTTATTGCTGTAAAATATTGTTGTTTCTGTGATAATTACAATGAGATACATGATCCCTATTTATACTAATCTAATAGACACCTTCTAACCGTCATAACTCTTCAAGGAAAAGTCATGACCTATTGATGCATCTTGATTGGTGCCTCTTTCTGAACCGTTATGTCCTCCTGGAGGTGTCGATTCCTTTTGATAGAGGTTACCATCTTTGTTCTTGTCACAATGCACCCTCATACTAATCTATACTTTCTAAATACATATTAAACTTAAATACGACTTTAGATAATGACACCAAGACCCCTATACTAGACTATATTTAGTTTAATATCCAATATTGTTTGCATAGACAACTGCTTGCAGCTATTTGAATCCTTTCATTTCTGCTGAGCTTGTCAACTTAGCAATAAAATACAACTCAGATCAAACATACTCGCAAAAAGTCTTATAATCAACCAGGGTGAATTTTATAAATTAATTAGATGTTCCGGACAATCATTAACAGTTCAGCAGCCACGAACATCACCAATTCCGAGCACCATGGTCTTGTACCTTGCGCGCAAACTTCAATGTTTCAGTACGGAAAAATTCCAACTTTCGTTTCAGCTTTTCATTCTTGTGAGTTAATGCGTCAATTTGCATTTTTGCCATGCTATGATAGACTCAGAGCTGCTACACTGCTCCCATCATGTCCGTGAGAGGATTGGAGACCTGATAATAAATGTATACAACTTTTATTATATTCAGGCAAAAGAAAAGTGGCATGTAACCGATAATAGTCAAGGTAAGCAAACATGTATGTTATGAACCTGGATAAGTGTTCACGCAGAGAAAACTGATCTTCTGGGACATGAAGAATGTGACTGTTGTCATTATCATTCACAGCAACAACTAACGACTCGAGATTTTCCTACTTTTTTTTCCCGGGAATCTGTAATCTTCGAATGGACCACACTGCTCAGAAACCACTCCTGCCTTAGGTCCATTCTTTTCACCAAAGTTGATCGACAACATCAACAGCAACACCCTTTTTTTTTAGCTTCGTTCCAATTTCTCTCAAATCATGCTTAAACCAATATACCGGACTGAAAGGCAAGAAACACACACACACACAACAGATATGATAGCTATTAGAGTCAACATACTAAACAAATAAAAAGATTTCATTAATATAGCAAATATGCATTTAGAGGCTTTTGTTTTTAAGAAACTGACCCGCACTCTTGAGTGCATCTAATATCCGCATATTACCACTGTCTACTCGTGCACCTGAGCGACAAATAAACTTAATAATTATACATAAATCAATATATATAGCCATAAAGTATTAAAGAAGCTAACCATGAATTCTAGACATGATCTTCGGAAGATCTCTAGTAGGTTCAACCAAAATTTTAGCTTTGTTGCCCATTGCTAATATGCCCACACAATTCTCTGGATGAAACTCTAACAAAAATATTTCCAAAGACATCAACAACAATAAGACTGATAAGATTTATATACCACATACATTACATACCGTAGGTAGTTACATCTTTGGCTTCGTATCTCATTTACAACCTCATTTAGCTTCTTTGACAAGGGGTTTTCATAATGATTCAGTACCAACTGTATCGAAAAGTGTTACTCTATCAAACATCAGATTTTTAAGCCACAAAAAAGCTATGCAATGAGCAAGCAACAGATGCCAACTTCGACCCATTTGCATACAAATGAGTCAGTTTTGCTAACTTTTAAAAGCGGGCAAAATTGGAGCGGGTCAAATGGCTCAAACAGGTTGAAAGCTACCAACCAAAGCCCATTTAGACACATTACTAGAGCCGCCATTTTGCCAGTATAATGATACAAGTCAAGATCAAGTGTACCTGACTGGGATTTCACTAAAAGAAGAAACGCCAAACAGTTTGTGTGTTATATCAGGATCTACAGAGCGTCCAACGTTAATGTAAATTAAGTAGTCCTCTCCATTTTCATGAAGATAGATCCCGTCATTGCTCACACGTTCACTAGATAGACCTTTGTGATCACTAAATCCATCGTTGACCCTTCCATTCTAACGTAGCTCCAAAAAAATCTTCATAGAATCCATTTTGATAAAACAATCTGCCTACTAGGCCGATAACCAACCGAACGATTTGTCTGAGACTAAAAAATATGCCTCATTGAGAAACTGACACACATTATAACTAGTGAACACCATTTCTAATAGCAACAATCCAAAACAATCTTCCAATTATTCAAAACACAAGTAAAACTGACCCACTGTTACTATCAGCAACTAAACTTTACTCCACTCTCGTCAATTGATACTACGAACCTAAGTAAAACAAATTAGTAAACACCATTAAAGTCCACAACTAAAAGAAAATTAGATGAAACATTGCATCAAACACATTATAGACATTTGCATTATCCCTTCATTTGTTTGAATTTTCTAGCTCTATCAACAATTTTCTGTATGTTTACCCGTTTCGAAACTGATGTCTTCTTCTATCCTTTCTTATTAGATCCTCTTTCTATTCTTATTTCATAACAATCAACACTGTTAACAATGGAGGTTAATGGTGATAGCATAACAGAAATGTGAAGGTTACAATGCTATTTATAGCTACAACTGAGTACACGAGGCTATTTAGGACAACAGAAAAACATAAAAATTTTCTTAAACTTTATGACTGATGACTAGACATCATACAAAATTGATTAAGCATTAAGTTACTGATACACCCATCTTCATCCAAAGCCGATCATCCACTGAGAATAAATCTTTGACTTGGCGCATTGTTGGCCTTTCCTGTGGGTTGTCGTTCAAACATGCCCGTGTGACATTCAAAATTAAATGAGCTAGTTTCTCAACTAGAGGTGATGGTCGTGGAATCCGTCTATCTCCTACATTGGCCAGCAATAGATCATCAGTAGACATTGTTGGCAGACATGATATAACTTCTACAGGATGCTTTCCCATAATCACTTCTAGTGCAACAACTCCAAAACTAAACACATCGCATTTCTCTGTCGCCACCATCGTATAAGCAAGTTCTACATGGAAGGAAACATGAAAAATCTTCAAACGAATCTCCATCAATCGGATAGACATAAGACATCCGCATCATACCCCGCAATTCATTATCCCACTCATATTCGTTAAACAAATCCCAATCTACCAACCTCGGAACCGAAACAGTCCTACTTTGCAATTTTGACAAACGTTCCCTAAAAGCGTGTTTCTCCTCATTGGTAAGATCTTTAACCTTCAAGTTTGCATTCCCTTCGGCTTTCAAGCTATACGTAACCTTCTTCCTTGCATTCCTTTGGCAATACTTGGTTACGATCGGGTTCGGTGGAATCCGCGTCGAACACGAACAACCTACAACATTTCTCTGTAGAAATCACAAATATAAGTTAATATAAGAGTGTTAGAACCAACGATAAGGTTTATAGAAGCCTCTAGGGTCTAGTTCAAAATTCGCATTTTTCCACATCAGAACCTGGAACCGGATCAGTCGAGGGGCAGCCGATCCGGCTCCTCCCCTGACCTTAGTCCAACCGATCGGTTGTGTTGCGCAACCGATTCGGTTTCCTGGTCTGTATAAGGCTATGGCCTTTCAACTGATTTCCCACTAGATTCTTCCAATTCCAATACACTCCTAAACTGTATTTGCAGCAAGACATTCTTTACCTCATAGACTATGAAGAGCCCCTGAAGTAATTAACATTGAATTAAGCATGTTCTTCAACACTGCGCATAGCCTCTTCAAATGTCTTACACGCTTCCAAAACGACCATGTCAAGACCATAATTCGGCTCAACCTCATTCCCACTCGTATCAACCTGATTACCAGCTCCAACACTCATATCAACCTGATTACCAGCTCCAACTCGTATCTTTGGATGCACTATCGTTATTTAGAAACCCCTTGTTCATCTCTCGATAACCCTACGTACAACAATAACTAAAAAAAGAACCCTACACCACGCATACAAGCAGAATAAATGAAAAAGAAAAAAAAAAAACCTAACTAAAAGTTAGGGTTTATAATCGTTAAAACTTAAACGTCACATGAAAATCCCAATTAATACACGGATATGATCTAAGTAGGAGCGATTATAAAACTAGTCAAATATATCAGGCACCTACCTGATCAAATCAATACTAAGATAATGAATTATATGTTGCACCCTCGATTGATTAGATAATAAAATATTATAGACTCATGCAATCATATAATTCAAACCAAAATCTTACCAATGCAAAAACCAAAAAAGCAGTATACACCGACCCACGATTTAACCAATCTAGTAATAATCAACCAACCAATGGAGAATTAAGAATTAAAGAAGGAATCGTAAGAAAGTGCTTTTTTTCGAAAGTTAGGGATTCGGTTTTCGCCTAGAGAGTTCAACGTAGGGATTTATGTTTAGATAAGTCTTTTGGTTTTTCGCCTAGAGAGTTCATCATGGATACTACATAACAATTATAACAAGTAGACACAAGATCGCATATAATTTCGTGTCACATAACAATTATTCATGAATTAATCACGTAAATAATATATATATATATATATATATATATAATTCTAGGTTTCATAATTCAATTAATAAACAAAAAAACAAAACAATGAAAACCCGAAATAATTTTTTTTAATTAGGTACACAAATTTTTTTTAGGGTTTTGAATTTTTTTTTATTGAACCATAAGGGCAATCGGCCCTCCCCTAATAATTAGGGTTTCGAAAAAAAAAAACATAAACCTCAGAATCAACATATATCAAACACAATGCAATTATCCATTTTTTACGTGTTTACTAATTAATTACACATTATTCAATGCTCGTGATGCCACTGTTGGAATTATATAACTTGACATTCAAATAAATAAACAATAAACATCAAGTACACATGCGGAAGCGTAAGAATTATATAACTTATAACTAATTAACTAAACATAAAAGTATGTGTACCTTTTTCAAATCAGATCAAGAATGAACAAGAACCATAATTAGGGTTTATGTGGATTATTAGAATTACCCCTTACCGTTTTGTAATTCAACCTAAGATACTTACAATAGTGTGTAAGTATCACATTATTGTACACACGTACTAATATCAAGTTAAAGTTATGCTAGTAAACGATTAACAAAACGATTTGTATATGTTGGAAAAATCCGATCGACCCTTTAGGGTTAGAATCTGATTGGCAATATCAAAAAACAAAGGAGAAAACAAGTTTTATGCTTATGTCTGTGCACAAGAGATAAGAAACAAATAACCTTAGACTTTGTATATATACTCTGTGAAACTTGGAGTCCAAGGTAGATTAGGATTAGGTATCCTTAATCCAAATTCGGTCGGCCAAAACCCTTAGAGGTGTGGTCCGGAACCTTCTCGAATACCAATTTATTTTCTAGTCCTTCCTTTATTATTTAACGGTCGTTAGTCAATTATCATTAATTACATAATGGTCGTTTAGACGTTTTGTGTATATCATAATTAAATATAACGATTTATATATAATTATTATTCGTTAACTCTTCATACGTAAAGTGTGCAATCACGTGATCTCGAGTTCGATCCTAACACACATCTACTAATTTATTTCCATTAAACTAACACTCTTATCTCTTATGCATATCTAGTGATTGATATGTTCAAAAATGCTTCAAGTTGAAATTTCTCTTACACCTACAATTTGTCCGCCTACAGCGTCTCTATCCGTAGAAACTACAAGAAACTGAAGAAAGTACTAGTAACTTTTCATTGTTACTTCCTTCTTAAAGCTTAACCATCCTTAAGTTTTCAAGTGCCGGTTTTAACACCTAAAGTTTCTCCTTCTCGATCTTTACCAAAGGTCCCAGAGCATTACCACCTCCACCTCCCAATGAAGGTATATAATCTCATCAAACAACGTAACCATATCCAGGCACTATTCTTCTTATGGATTAGTAATGGTAAAACCACTAAACATTCAACGATATGGAGCCATCGAGGTTGATCTTTAAATTTGCATGATTTAGTGGATGACATGACTTTTTGGTTCAATTTTCCGCAACTTTACACTACAAGAAAAAAAAAGAGTTAAGGAACTTAATCAACTTTAAAAAGTTAAGGGAATAAATACTAAAAATGGTGAATGTTAAGTGGACTTTCCATTAGCAGCCCTTCTTTAAGTGATGGTTAACTTTTGGTAATCCATACAATTTGAATATACATAATTTGAAGATTGTACAACAATGTGTGTGGAGCCGTTAACGAACACCCCACCTAGTATCTGAGCTGGCCTTTGAAATGGCTGCCGGACTCTTCATGAAATAAAGTCAAGTTCGAATCATGGGAGCAAATGAAGACAACAAAGATTCAGAAAAGACGGTTGTCATGATCAACTTGGTACCACTTGGTGAAAATTTGAAAACTTCACCACGTATGTAACTTCTCAAAGATTATGGCTGAAACAAGTGCCTATTAAAGTACTCTCTTTTAGGCGATTATGAAGTTTTGTTCGTGAGGTATCCAGGTACCTCTATACTAAGAGATCGAGATATGGCCGGGTCGGTTTGGGTTTGGGCAACAGTTTAAAACGAGCCTTTTTTTAGTACCGGTAGAAATGGACGGGTTGAATCTAATACACTATACTATCCATTTAACCCATTTCTGTTATTAGATATTTTTTTGTTTCATCCGTTTACCGGAATGTATAAAATACAACCCAAACTCATTAATATGTAAATGGGTCAAAACTAACATGGTAACACGTTCGGGTTGAAATCGGCCTTTTCAACAATTATTCACGGGTGGCAGTGGTTGAAACAGGATTTTTAAGTCTCATCTACCAACTCGACCCACAAATAAGTAAATGGTTCAAATACTATCACATCTACCATACTTCTAGGATCAATTTGTTTGACCCTGAAAGTCAAAATGAATTTTTTCTTTCTTATAATCATAATCATTTTGTTGTTAATAGGTCTTCCGCCATCGCCACCTATGCCATCATCACCCAACGGTAATGGTGGACCGTATGGTTACGAAAACAATGGTAGGGACATAAAGCCCCTCGATGTCGATATCAGTAAGAAAAGTTCTAGAAATAGGCTAAGTGGTGGCATAATTTCCGTAATAGTTTTATCAGCAGTGGTAGTCACGGTTCTAGTCTCCGTTGTTGCTTGGGTTCTATTGGTTAAACGTAGGGAATGGGCCCAATCAGGACACACCCCACCAGCTACTTTGAATTTGTAAACCAGAAACCTATAATTATTTTGTTGCTTATGTCCTCTACATTGGATTCGTAAACCAGGCTCCTATGAGCAGCACTATTCTTTGTCGGACCAAGATAAACAAAATCAACTGTTTTGGTCTAAGTTTGGTTCTCTTTGGTAAAGGTATTTGAACCTTTGCCAAACAACCCACACTTTCATCCTTTTATAAGAAGGTTGTTTTCCTTTCCATAATTGATATGAATATTTGTCACTCTTCTTATGAGGAATTTTATTTAACACTGTATTTGCAGCAAGACATGCTTTACCCCATAGACTATGAAGAGCCCCTAAAGTAACTAACATTGAATTAATCATGTTCTTCAATGTTCTATTCTTACGTTCAACTGCGCCATTTTGTTGTGGGTGTATGGGGCTGTTGTTTGGTGTACAATACCATAAGTAGAACAAAACTCAGCAATGTCATTGGATCATATTCTCCTCCTCTATCAGACCTTAGAATTTTGATATTTTTATTCAGATGATTTTCAACTTCTGCCTTATATGTCTTAAACATATTCAAGGCTTCATCTTTGGTATATATTAAGTATACATAATAAAATTTGTTGCAATTATCAATGAAAGTAATATAATAATTCTTTTTTGAAATCACATAAATCTGTATGGATTAAACGAAGTATTTCATTTTGATTTTTCTATAGATTTGTGTGAATGACTTGTGTATTTAGGTTTAACACATATTTTACATTTGGATATTTTATCCATTGTGCATTTAGGAAACATGCCTAAGTTTATCATTCTTTGCAAGGAACGAAATTAACATGACCTAATCTAGAATGCCATAAGAAAGAAGGATCAATCATGTACGCAGAAGCAGTGCTAGTGCCCGCATTATTATTATTAATAACATTGTCATCAGTTACAACACTTAGTTTAAAGAGTCCCTGATTAAGGTAACCCTTTCCAACATACACACCACCTTTAGTGATTACAAATTTATCTGATTCAAAAACAAGTTTAAATCCCTTATTACTAAGAATAAGGCCAAAAATTAGATTCTTGGTGATGTTGGGCACATGCAACACGTTTGAGAGTATAAACACAAAACCAATTCAACGGCTTTGGGTTGTTTGTTTAAACTTGTTTGTGGGCTAATTAGCTTATTTTATTTCGGCTTATATATCAAAGGCCTATATTTTTTGGTTTATTTTGAGACTTATAGGATAATATAAGCTTAATTATCATTATATTAAACTTATATAAGACCACTAAGTCTCAAAATAAGCCTGAAATTCGGGCTTATGAAATATAAGCTCATAAACTCACAAATATGCGTAACCAAACACCTTTAAGCTTACTTTTGGGTTTAATAGCTTATGAGTTTGTATAGGTTTATTAATCCTGTATCATAACAAGCTTAAATAAGCCCATAAGCTTCCAAATAAACCATTAAAATGGGCTCATAAGCATAAAAATAAGCTTAAACAAACACCCCTTAAGTCAACACAAATTATACAAAAAATGTGACATTTGCCTAAAAAGAACCCCAAAATGTGTGCATAAAAGATAAATGTTAACTTACGTCAAATTTTTCTTTACAATAAAGTTCAATAGCATCAGCTTGAGCCAAGAATAAGCTTAACCAAACACCCCTTACTTTTCGGTTTTTTTTGGGTAAAAGGTCAAAGACCCGGTAAATATATTACTCCAAAAAACGTTTAAGTACAAAGGATATGGGTGAATCCCATATCTCAGCCCGTTACATAGGCAAAAAGCTTACATAACAAGATACTTCCTATTCTCTATATAAGAAAATAGACCACTACTAAAAATATAACATTAGACTCCTATGGAGATAAAGTTACTTCCTACCAAGGCCTTGGAGCTTGATACCATACGTGTCATAATAGGCATCCAAGTTTCTTGGAAGATCGTAAACCTGATCTGCATAGTTATCATAACCATAGTCATCTTCGTGATCATGACCACCACCAAATAGATTACTTGTCTCATCAAAGGTGTTCACAACCTCCTCATCATCACAATCAGAATCCACAATCTCTCCCACCTTAGTGAATGAGTTAACCCTCTTAGTAAACGAAGTAGCCGGAAAATCTTTATTATAACCCTGATAATCAACCTTTTTAATAGGATTACCATTATCATCAACAAGAGTAGCTTTCCCATCAATAAGAAGCCTTTCAAATTCCCCAATTTTCTCAACAATGGGGGTAGGACCAGCCGCGTTAGCTACCATTGAATCACTCGCAAGCGGATCTTGTGATACATTACCTGTCTCGATAGACCCAACCTCCTTTGCTTCCATTGTATTACTAGAAACCTCTACATCAGTAGGATTGCCAGATTCATCAGAATCAATCGTATTAAGTGCAGCAAAAGGGTTAGATGTGGCAATCTTCGTCCCACTCGTACCTGCCACATTAGTGGCTGTCTTCTTCGCACTATCCACCTTTTTGGGTTCAGGAGGAGGCGCTTTAGGTTGATACCTAAATTTAGGACCCACTTTAGTAAAACTTCCCTTACTTGGAACACTTGGACCATCATTCCTACCCTTATTCTTGTTAGTGACATGTTGAAACCATCATTAACAGTTTTTTTAGGCTGAGTAGGAAGTGGAAAAAATTTAGGACAATCAATCAACATATGACCAAATAATTTACATGTATCACACCGAGGCGGTTTCCATTCGTATTCCACCCGAATATTTTCAATAGTAGATCCTGTCCCATCAAGTAATGGTATCTCAACAGTGATGCTCTCCTTAAGAACCTGATCTGCTTTAACTTCAATCAAGCCTCTAGCGAAACTACTTCGGCCCCATGATTCCAAGCACATTTGACTAGTATAAGAATCTAACATTTTTGGAGTACCAATCAATGTAGCTAGGAGACTGAGACCATCATCAGAAAACATAGCAAGGGGCACATCATGGAATTTAACCCATACCGGAATATTAGTCAAATCCTCTTTAAGAAGATTAGTATTCAAAGTCCATGGTTTAAGAATAATTGGCACATTCCTAATCATCCACGGTCCGTTTTCAAGCACATCATCAACACCTTTACGAGTGGAAAACTTAAAGAAAAAGAACCCCTTCGCATTCATCATAACCTTTTGAATACTATACTTGGCCCATGTATTACGAACGTAATAATCAACAACCGGAAAAGCAATACGTTTACCAAGGAATTAACCATAAAGGGTATTCTCAAATTTAGAGTTTACCTCCTCAACAACTTTCATAGGAACGGAAAGATCCACCCCATTAGATTTTTTACTACACTCCAACCTACGAAAATTTGATTTGCGCTTCGTCGATTCATTAGCAGAATTCGTACCACTTGTAACACCAACATACGGCATAGGTAATGTATTAACCCCCACAGATTGAATAATTAGTGTAGCACCAGTTAATTTGTCCTTAGGTGGAGAAACATGTACCCTTTCAGCTTTAGGAGCTACACTAATACCATCACCACTAGGCAGATTAGCCCCGCTAGTGGTGTCCTCGACACTGTAAACTGTAGATGGGGAATGTTGCATATTCAAAATACTTGTAACACCAAGAGGCCCTGCATCCCAAAACACCGAATCATCATTACTCGCATGTGAAACCGGCTTCACAACCTCTTTGGCATTCATATCCCCTTGACAAGCAGAATCAGTAGGATTTACATCATGTGGAACCGGCTCCACATGAGGTTCACGCTGCCTACAATCCATTAAGGCATCCTTATCAACGTTAGGCACACCCTCCATCAACACGACAATAAACAAACCCTAACCAAAAGAACACAATCGAATAAACAAGAAAAAATAACCCGAACCAAACCACGTAATCGCTACGTATTAATTAAACCCTAGTAATAAACTAGGGTTCATAAGCATAATCAACCATAGATCAACCCATGAATAATAAATATATCAATACAGTAATTCGGTTCACAATGAGTAACTTGCATGCAAAAATAACGTATAGAATAATAGAAGTATGATTGGTTTAATATATCAAATTAGTAGCACATGCATGCAAGTACCCAAGATAATAGATAGAACCGACCAATGCGAATTGAATGTAATTCCCAAAACGCCAAAATTCTACCGACCCACTAACACAAGAACTAATTAATGCTCACCACCACAATAATGATAGATGAAACAATTTAAAATTCAAGAATTAAGTGAATCGTAGGAAAAGAACGGTTTAGGATTTGGTGTTCAATCGTAAATCGCAATTGTCGCCAGAGGAGAGAGTCGATTTCGAGAACTAAATTTTTCTTAGTATAATGTAAGTCCCTTACTTTTCGGTTTATCAGCTTATGAACTTGTATAAGTTTATTAGTATTAGAATCAAATGAAAAGAAATCTTAGAATAAGATATCACTTTTTAGTTTCTTGAGCCAAGAATAAGCTAAACCAAACACCCCTGGTTGGACGTCACAATCAATCATTTCTTTCACCTCCTTAATCTAGTGCTTCTCAATCTCATGAGCAACAAACACACCTTGATTACATTAATGGGGTCCAAACTTTCAACTGCCTCCTTCACACTATCGTAATCAGTGATGTCAGCACTGATTATATCAACGTTTCTTCCTGTTGAGATATGAGAGATTGATGTGTGCCATTGATAATGGTGTTTGTTACTCAGTGTGTGTGAATAAAATGAAATATAAGGATTGTTTGGGAATAAGTTTAATATGTGTTTTGAAAATGTTTAATTTACACGTAAGCATATCACCGGCGAGTAGCCAATGATGGAAGATAGCAAACTTTGTTGTTGAACTCAACTAAATCTCGGATACCATATAAAACGTGATTTATTGATTGATAATAGTATTTAGATGAGACCCGATATTTATACTAATCATTAACCTAACACTTGAGTTTGAGGTTAAACGAATACAAATATAAGTAGTAAGTCTAAAAAAATACTAATGCCAATCCAATAAAATAATTCCACTTAACAACTTGGAGGATCAGTTCGTTTGACCTCAAAAACCAAAATGAAGTTTTTTTTACATATAGTTATATTCATTTGGCTGTTAATAGGTCTTCCTCCATTGCCACCTATGCCATCATCACACAACGGTAATGGTGGACCGTATGGTGACGAAAATAACTATATGGACATAAAGCCTCTCGGTGTCGATAAAACTAAGGGCCCGTTTGTTTGAGAGGTTTACTTTGGGTTTTAAAAATCCAAAGATAAAAACACTGTTTGTTTGCTACTTTTGGCTTAAGATTCTGGCATCAAAGCTTCTGACAACGCTTTTCTTAAAAGCCAACCTCATAGACAGGATTTGGAATTTTCACGGGTCCCACATATCTCTTCTCTCTTATCTTTCATACTCAAATATATTAAAAAATATTAAATCAATTTCAATTTTTATTTATATAGTTAAAAAAAACGAAAAATTTATTAAACTAATATATTTTCTCTTACCTCTTATCTTTCAATCTATACCAAATCTTAATCCTAATCCTAACCCTAATCCAAACCCATTTATAAAATAAACGGACCTTAAGCAGTGTTTCTTTTCCACTTAACAAGTGAGCCCAAACCCTTGTTTCCATCTTATTGGGTAGGTCAATAAAAACCCATCTCTCTCAGTTAAATGACTAATCTAGACATGTTTCGAAACCCCTTAATTTAAGGTGCGTTTGTTTGAAGGTGTTGGATTTGCTTTATGGACTCAAAGTAAAAAGGTAAATATTTAGTTAAATTTTGAATCTTGATATTTGGACATCAAACTCAAATATTTGCTTTTATCAAAACCAATACAAATAGGCGGGATTTGAAGAATAAAGTGAAACCATCTTATTTTTAGTCTATCTCTCTTCTTTTTCAAACTTAACAAAAAATAACTTATTGACTTCTAATTTTTATACATAATTATTAAATAATTTATTTGCAATCAATCAAATATTTCATCTCCCTACTTTTCTTTCACTTTAAACGAATTCCTAAACCTATGCAAAATCCATAAACTAACCAAACGCACCCTTAGAAAACAAATATATTCATTCACTAGTTAGTGCTCACTTACTCATAATCTTAGTTAAAATCTAAACTAGCCACAGTATATTTAACTTACTACTAGTATTAAATCCATTTTGACCAATACTCATAACCCGCGCCACTCATAATCTCTCACCAAAGAAAAAAGTACGAACTGGATGGTCCTAGTGAACCGGCCAACCCAGGTCGGCTGAACCCAGTGGTTCGATCAACAGTTGTAGCCGTGGTCATGGAAACAATGGTAGGGACGTCAAGCCCCTCGGTGTCTCTGTTGCTGTTTGCGTTCTATTGCTACTTTACTATCCGTCACAAAATCATCAGGGGTTGGTGGATCAACGATAGGAAGTGGGCCAGAGTGAAATTTTTGACTTTCAACAGAGGTACTTAAATGGGATTGAAATGTTTGACTTTCAAAAGTCAAGCATTTGACTTTAATTTTTTTAGTGAAGATGGTTTATAATTGGAGTGAAATTTTGGTTGATTAGGGATTGATAAGGAAGTTGCACCACTTGATTGCTGGGGCCGCTTGAAGATAGCTTTGGGTGCGGCTCGGGGGTTAGCTTACTTGCATGAAGATTAAAGCCCAAGAGTCATACATAGAGACTTCAAGTCTAGCAACATTCTGCTCGAACATGACTTTACTCCTAAAGTTTCTGATTTTGGTCTGGCTCGTTCCGCTTTAGATTAAGAAAACCAACATATTTCAGCACGTGTCATGGGCACTTTCGGGTACGCTTTTCTTTTTCTGCAAATGAGTCAGATTATATGTCTTGGCCCGTTAGGGAACCTGCCGCGTCCAAATTTTCTTAAACTTCTTTTCATTTGAATTCACGTATGTGGCTCCCGAGTATGCAATGACAGGTCATCTTCTTTTCATCGGGCCAAGAAAACCTTGTCGCATGGGCCGTCCCCTCCTCCCAACACCAGAAGGTCTAAACTTGCTTATTGATCCATCACTATCCCCTGAAGTTCCATTAGACAGTATTGCTAAAGTAGCAGCAATAGTATCAATGTGTGTGCAGCCCGAAGTATCACACTGACCCTTTATGGGAGAGGTGGTTCAAGCCTTGAAATTGGTCTGCAACAAGTGAGAAGAAACACGAGACCACTTAAGGACTTGTAGCCAGGAGGATTTGACTTCCTTGGACTTTGATCTGTGGGACAGTACAAACTCTGAATCTCAGTTGATGTGGAGAGCTGGTTTTCGGGTCTTGGGCTAGATGTACATTAGTATAGGATAACCTCAAGTTCAGGCCCGTTGAGGCTAGGAGATGTTTGCAGATTTGGGAAAAAGATGAAGATATTTTCGAGTGGTAGTATGAGCGATTATGGAGACTTTTTGAAGTTATTGTCACGGTCACGTTCCTTTTTTGAGTTATTTTTTGTCTTTACTTTGACCATGGTCATCCCAACCCGTTGGGTTTGCAGGAAGATTTACAAACTGCAATGAGATGTACAGAAAAAGTGTTGCATTGTATTAGGAATGTATTTCCTTGGTATAGTTGTAAATACAAACTGCAACAGCAAATACAAGAGGTTCGGGTTGTCTATAAAAGTACCAATCTTTTTGTAAATTTTCTTGAATTTCCGTGCACCGGTTTTTTTATCGACCCAGCCGAGTCGCCGGTTGAACCGTCGTGTGGAACCGGCTTTAAGCAAAAAAATGACAGCTTCTAAACATGGAAATTCAATTCCTACAGCTACAAAAAGCTTTTAAATCTAACCAAACAATCCTTAATCTGCTCTAAAAACACCCTAAACATACCCAAATACCCCTAAAAAAGCTCCAAACACCTCTAAAATATTAGAAATTCAATACCAAACCCATACTTTTCAACAGAAATACAGGTCCCAAACATTAAAAAAATGAAAGGTATGACGCAGCTGGATTTAGCAAAATGGGTCGACCCGGGTCAACAAAAGAACCGCCGGTTCATAAACAAGCAAACAACAGCCATGTTCCCGGTTCAACCTGGGTTATAAAACATTGTCCTCTTAAACAAAGACAAAATCAATTCAACGGTTTAGATAGTATCAGATCAATCTTCTTCTATGTTTGTTTGAAAAATATTCAGATATTTATTTGTTTATGTGTGCATTTGAATGCTCGATCATGGTGAGTGTGTAGCAAGCTTTTCTAGATCAATTTGTAGGTTGGATTTTTATTTTTCAGTTTTGTATTAGTGTGTGATACGTTCCGGGTCTCCAAAAGACAGAACCACGCGAACTACTATGATTTCTTTTATTCTTGAAGAAGTGGTCATATGACCATTACTAGTAGTGGAGAAAATAATCAGCAAGTTTATACCATGTTTTTAATTTAGTACTGTCCCATGCATGCATGATTTCATTTCCTAGAGTAGAAAAGTAATGGGTCACGTAATCTTTGTGGAAATTCTGACCCATTTAAGTATGAACGAGTCAATGTGGGGTATGTTTCATCTCTGACTGGTCAAACCAGTAAAATAAAGAAGTTTGATAATGAAAACAGGTCAAAAGGGGTTGTAGGTTTCACATAGTGTACAATTTATTCAATAACATTGGTTGATAAGAATATCTATTTTGTTATCACACTGATTATTTCTAATAAGATTTAATGAAATTTTGGACCAAAGGTGTTTCTGGCAAACCAATTGGACCAGTACCAAGAAGTTAACATTTTGACCCGTTACTAAACCCAATTGACCTGCCCATGTTGCCACCTCTATCGTTTTCACTAATTAAGCACAAGGATAAATTAGATACCCTAGCTATGAATAGTTGTGCGTTTTTTGGATCGCCAACTTCAACTAAATCATCCAATTGTAGGTCTCGAAGTGTGAAGTTATAGTCAGCATTCCAGTTGTACAAGCCTTATTGCTACCTTATTCACCTTTTTCCCATTAATTGGTAATTTTTTAACTGATATACACGTAACTATATTACTAGTATATGCCATCTTTTTTGACATACTTCTCTGGTTTATGCCATCTTTTTTGACAAATTAACATACTTCCATCGTTGGGTGATCTGACGTATTGATATGAGTAAGAATAAAACTAATTGATATACAATTTTCCCATTAATTGGTAATTTTTTAACTGATATACACGTAACTATATTACTAGTATAGGAAGGTAGCAATCTTCATTGATATAAAATATTTTCTTATTTAATAACGATCTACATGATAATTCAGGAGAAGAAAAAAAACATAAAAAGTTTCTTAAACTTTATGACTTATGACTAGACATCATACAAACTCGATCATCAACTGACAATAAATCTGTGACTTGGCGCATTGTTGGCCTTTCCTGCGGGTTGTAGTTCAAACATGCCCGTGAGACATTCGAATTTGAATGAGCTAGTTTCTCAACTAGAGATGATGGTGGCGGAATCGGACTATCTCCTACATTGGCTAGCAATAGATCATCAGTAGACAATGTTGGTTGAGATGATATAAGTTCTCCAGGATGCTTTCCCATAATCACTTCTAGTGCAACAACTCCAAAACTATACACATCGCATTTCTCTGTCGCCACCATCGTATAAGCAAGCTCTACAACATGAGAATAAAAAAAAATGTTATATCAGATCATGATTAACAGAAATCTGAAACTTGAGAATTAGTACGTATACTATATATAACTTTTAAAATATATGGTAGTTACCTGGTGCAATATAGCCATAGGTGCCTACAACCGCAGTCCAATTGGATGAATCCAGCTTTAGAAGCTTCGCTGTTCCGAAATCCGAGATATGCGCATCATAATCAGAATCGAGAAGGATATTAGCTCCAGAAATGTCTCTATGAATTATAGGTGGTGTGCAATCATGGTGCATATAAGCCAAACCATTCGCTACAGACCTAACAATTCTTACCCTTTTCAGCCAATCCATTTCCTTTGCTGTAATATCGCTACTTAAAAGAGATTATAGACTTCCCTTCTCAAGATATTCGTAAATCAAAAATGAGTGACGAGCATGGAAACAATATCCATAGAGTTTAACTATGTTTTTGTGCCTTATGTTTGTTAATGCTCGTACCTCATTTAGGAAGCCTTGATCGTCATTCTCAGATGATGAATGAAGTTTCTTGACAGCTACTATATTGTTGGGTTGTAACTCAGCTTTATACACAGTGCCGTATCCTCCTATCCCAATACAATATGCATCATCAAAATCATTTGTTGCCTTGATGATTTCATCATACATCGCCTGTCCATCAAAACTTATTATTGAGAAAAAATTGCCACCTTCTTCGCCTGATGGTTTCTGTGGAGAAGTTCTCTTTCTACGTCGATAAGCAATGAGGCCACACGTGAATAAACCAAGTAAAAGAGCCACAAAAAGGGGGACCGCAGTTAAAAGGATGAGCTTATGATGAAAATGATTATTTGTCTTCATTATCTTTTGTCTTTCACAAAGTTTCAAACCTGTAACATTTCCACACAGACCATCATTTCCTTGCAATGCTTCTCCAGACACATTTAGAAATACAGCATAAGGGGGAACCGGACCTGTGAGCTCATTGTAAGACAGGTCAATATCAACCCCTCTTAGCAAGTTACTGAAACCATTAGGAATAGAACCAGATAGCTTATTGTGAGAAAGATTCATCATTACCAAACTTTTTAAACTTCCAATTTCCGATGGTATCTCATTTGTGAGTGAATTCCAAGATAAATCAAGAACATTCAGTTGAATTAATTTACAGATCTCCGACGGAATCTTTCCGCTGAGCTTGTTATTACTAAGATATATGTGATTGATTTGTACCCAATCACCAATATATCTTTGTAATGACCCGTTCAATCTATTTTTGGATAGGTCAAGAATAAGGAGGCCATGCAGTAATCCAAGCTCTTGAGGTATAACACCTAAAAGTATGTTATCACTCAAGTTTAAATTTAACAAATTTTTCATCTCCCCAATCTCCTTTGGAATTTGACCAACCAAATGATTAGAAGAAAGATCAAGCACTTGAATTGAATTTCCAAACTCCGGGGGTATGCTACCGCTGATGTTGTTATATCCCATCTTTAATGTAGTCAATTTTTTGCATTTACCCCAGTTATGAGATAGTTGCCCATGAAATTTATTATGTCGGACATCAAAGAAATTTAAGCTTGGGTAGACACCAAAACTATTCGATATATCTCCACGAAATTGATTAAATTGAAAGTGTGCTCTAATTAAGTTGGTGCAATTCCATAGCCCTCTTGGTATAGGACCAGAGAGTTGATTAAGACTTAAAGATAAATTTTGAAGCTTTCCCCCTTGGCACAAATCATCAGGCAATTGTCCAGACAAATTATTTGTATGCAGCTGTAGAGAAAACAATTGTAGACTTCCAATTCCTTGTGGAATTGAACCACTGAGTTGATTTTCGCTCAAATCTAATTCAGTGAGAGACTTCATATTCCCTAATTCAGTAGGAATGGGCCCAGATAGTTGATTTCGGTCCAAATATAAGTCAGTGAGAGACTTCATACTCCCTAATTCAATTGGAATGGGTCCAGAGAGCTGATTTGTGGACAGATAAAGCGTATTCAAAGACTCCAAATCACCCAATGATGAAGGAATTGAACCATTGAGTTGATTTTCGCTCAAATCTAATTCAGTGAGAGACTTCATATTCCCTAATTCAATTGGAATGGGTCCAGAGAGCTGATTTGTGTACAAATACAGGATACCCAAAGACTTCAAATCACCCAACGATGAAGGGATTGAACCACTGAGTTGATTTTCGCTCAAATCTAATTCAGTGAGAGACTTCATATTCCCTAATTCAATTGGAATGGGTCCAGAGAGTTGATTTCCCCACAAATAAAGGATATTCAAAGACGTCAAGTCACCCAACGATGAAGGGATTGAACCTTTGAGTTGATTTTTACCCAATTGTAAATCAGTTAGAGACTTCAAATTCCCTAATTTAATTGGAATGGGTCCAGAGAGTTGATTTGTGTGCAGATAAAGGATATTCAAAGACGTCAAGTCACCCAACGATGAAGGGATTGAACCAGTAAAATTGTTTCCGAAAAGTTGCAAAACGGTTAACTGGCTTAGTTTACCAATGGTAGGTGAAATTACACCAGAAAACTGATTGGTTGAAAGATTAAGATAGACAAGTTATGACAGGAGTCCGATTTCTGGTGGGAAGGGACCAAAGAAGCTGTTTACACTAAGCTCAAAATGTGTAAGATTGCCTAGAATAATGAACGGGAACTGGTGAAGCGTACCTTTTAACTCAGACTTCGAGAGGTTCAACATATTAATGTTCCCATCAGTGTTGCAAGCAATTCCAAACCAAGAAGGGCACGAAGCGGGTGCACTAGTATTCGTTGGAAGGGGTGTCCAAGAAGATAAAACTTGGGAGTCGTTTGGGATTTTAAGGCTTGCTTTCCATTTTAGAAGAGCATTTGCTTCCTCCCAAGAAGCAGAAGTAAAGTTTGCTACAAATGAGGGAGCAACGAGTAGTAGAGCTAGAAATAAATGTAAGAACTTTGAAGAAGTGATTGCTTGCTTTTGCATGTTTTTTTCTATGAAGTGAAGGTTTCCGAGCCTTTATTTATACTTGGGCTCTCATAAATTAAATTTTAGGTGGTGTCATATTATTGCACAAGAATATTTGTATTAAATAATGGCAAATTTAGACCCGGATAAAAAATACGCCAATAAAAAAAAGGCATAATTTCATATAAGAAAAATATAAGAAAGCATGCACAAGCAACTCCAAAAGACCATTGGTTAGCCAAAAGAAGAAAAAATATAAAAAATTAGCATAAGATCATCCATTTTTTTGGGTAAAGGGGAGTAATCCTGCACCCTTGTAAATGTATTAACCAAATAAACGTTTAAGTACAATGGATATGAGTGAAATCCCATATCTCAGCCCGTTACATAAGCATAAAGCTTACATAACAAGATACTTCCTATTCTCTAAACAAGAAAATAAACCATTACTCAAATGATAACATATGACACAACAAAATAAAATTACTTCCTAGGACCTTGAAACTTTGTGCCATACATGGCATTAAAGGAATCCAAATTCCCTGGAAGATCACGAACCTGTTTCGCATAGTCATCGAAATCATAGTCATCATACTCATCTTCAAACTCATGGCCACCACCAAAAATATTAGCAGACTCATCAAATGGGTTAGCAACAACCTCATCTTCAGAATCAGACACCTCAATCTCTCCCACTTTAGAAAAAGGGTTAACTCTCTTAGTAGAAGAGATAGACGGAATAGGTTGACCATCATCATCCACAAGAGTAGCTTTCCCATCAATAATTAGCTTTTCAAGCTTACCAATTTTCTCAGCTATGGGAGTAGAACCAACATCCATTGTTCCCATTGAATCACTAACAAGCTTGGCAGCAGAAGAAGTCCCAGTCTCCGGCGGCTTAGACGCCTCCCCAATATCAATACGAGAGTCCGACCCCCGAGATCCATCACTACCTGCTTCCTTAGTAGTACCAGAAGACTTCCCAGTCTTGACCTTGTTAGTAGAAGAATCAGCCACAGTACTTGGGATACCCAAATCATCTTCCACCTCAAGAGTCCCAAAAGAGTTAGACGTAGTAATCGGTGTATCTTTAGCATTACCACTAGCAGCTGCCGGTGTCTTCGTCTTTGCAACATATACCTGCTTCCTAGGTGCAAATCTAGGACCCTTACCCATATTAATACCACCAGTCATCTTCGTACCTTAAGGTTTGGCTTTCCGATTCTGCACCACCTTAAAGCCATCATCAGGTTCATCCTCATTAGAGGTGGGGGGAACAACATTATTCTCCTTAATACTCTTAGGACAACAAGCAGTATCATGCCCAAACACTTTACATAACGCACAGTGTGGAGGCTTCCATTCATATTCCACTTTTATACTTGCCGTAGTAAAACCACTATCATCCTTATTAGGGATCGCCATAGTCACCACATGTTTAAGCTCAAATTCAGATGATAATTCCACAAGAGCACGTGCAAAACTAATGCGACCCCATGAATCCACACACATGGAACTAGTAAAAGCATCTAACATAATCGGCTTACCCACTTGAGTAGCAATTAAGCTCAACCCATCTTCCGAATATGCAAGTAATGGCACATTATGCAATTTAATCCAAACGGGAACTCTAGTTACCTCACTTTTAGACAATAGCACATCAGGAGTCCATTTAGTGAGAATGAGAGGAGAATTGCGAATAATCCAAGGGCCCCGTTGAAGAACAGTCTCAACACCCTCTTTAGAATCGAATTTAAAGAGGAAAACACCATCATCATTCTTCATTAGTTTCTGAAAACCAAACTTACCCCACGTGTTGGAGACGTAATTCTTAACCAAATGAAAAGCAACATTCTTGCCAACAAAGAATCCAACAAGTGTATTTTCATACCGGTTGAATACACCCTCCATAGCAGCCTTCGGAAGCACCGTATCATGATTATCAATGCGCGTCTCATTCACCAAGGCACGAAAATTAACTTTCCTAGAGACACGTTCCGGGTTTAATACATTAGCAAATGACCTCACTTCATTAGTTACACAACCAATCGTGTTAGGACCTGAAGTAGAAGTATTAGACACATCTTGGCCATAGGCATTAGACGAAGTCCCTTTAGTGCTAAGATCCACCCCACTCTTAGTACCAGAATTATTACTTGCAATTCCCACCCTAGGTTCCGCCCATGGGTCAGTTTGGTCCCTGTTAGACGTGCCCCAAACCGTATCAACCGAATCGTCCCCAAACAGATTACCCTCATTATTGCTAGGGTTTCAGACAACCCTAGCAGCCATGCGTATCTCAGGAACAGTGGTACCTTCATTAAGACCTTTTAAATGTTTAAGCCTAGCATCCAAATCGTTAATGTCCAAAGAAGCATAAGGATTAGGTTCCGTAATCTCACCAACTTGATCGGCCACGTTGAATGCTGCATTCAGCGAAGACCCATCCATGTTTAAGAACCCTCGTTCCATCAAGTCGGTAGCAGTATTGGAAACCTTCACCGAAGAACTATCATTGTCCGTATTCGTACCAACTTGATCGGCCAAGTTGGTAGCTGTTTGAGTAGCTTTAACCGACGAGCTACCCTTGTTCAAAAACCCTTTATCCATCTCTCCACAACCCCACTAACAATCCCAGAAATCGACAATATCCAGCATAAACCCAAAATCGAAAAAAAGAAAACCCTAACTAACGTTAGGGTTTTAGTACGCACGTCCCAGAAACTAACCTGCCCCCATGAATGATGATCCAAGATAAAAGTAATCACGTTAAAGGTACTCTTGGATGTATACGATCAGGCTCCTAAATAACCCTAACGAGTTAGGATCACGTTAACCTTGTAAGTAGCCAAAAATCGAATCTAAAAACCCTAAGAAAAACGATTCTCCAAAACTAATTAAAACAGAAGAAACAAACACCAATCAGATCATGAACCAATTAACAGTGAAGTTAAGCAAGAACAAGATTAGATCGATGCAAAGAATCCAATGTTATAGGCAGATTTGAAGAAGAAACGAATTAGAGGATTTAGGGTTTAAAGAGTCGCCATAGGAGAGAATCGGAGTTAGGGTTAAGATAGGTTCTTGTTCTCTAGATTCTTTAGAGCAGGTCCAATTCATAAGATCATCCATTTTGTAATCTTTTCAAAATAACATAAGATCAGCCTTTGGATTAATGTATAAAATGAATATATTCCAAAAAAAAAAAAAAAAAAAAAAAAGGGACCCTCTGTTTCAAAGGTCAATCTTTCTTTAATGAACAACTTTTTTTTTTTTTTTTTTTTTTTTTTTTTTTTTTTTTTTTTTTTTTAATAACAAAGTATGCATAACAATTAACACCAAAAATTTACACTCACGCAATTTTACCTTTTTTTTGTTCTCTTTTATCGACGACCACCTCACCAAACTTACCCGTAAAGAATTCGGGCATGTTCTTTTTTTTATTGCTAATCAACGACAACCTCCGCATACCTACCGTCAATAATACGGGCATTTTTTTTTTCTATTTTTTTTCCATTGCTAATCAGCGATGACCTCCCCATACCTGCCCACATAATCCAAACTGTATTGACAATATGGTATATAAGTACTTTCTTCTAATTGGAGAATAAACTTTTAAATGTTACCAAAAATAAATTTCAAAAACCATTAATGATACCTTGTGCCAAAAAAAGTCTAGAAGAACTGAAGAAATATAGAACATGCCAACCCTTTATATGTGTGCTCAATCTACATAGGAAATTCCAGTAGCAAAGAAAAGAAGCAAATATACTACAAAAGCCGAGACATGTAACTATGTTCTTTAAACCATTTGTGTCAACAACCTACAAGTACCTTATACAAAGAAAACGCGACATGCATGGAGAACAAATAAAGTTCGTATATGATATATCATGGGTTGGTACTGGACAACCAAATATCATTATCTGCAAAAGAAATTTAAAAAAAAAGGACATACAAATTTCAAGTTTGATTGAACATATTCAGTAAAAGAAAATTTGGTTTGTAACCTTTGGTAGATAAGTGATGATGGCAAAATCGAAATCTCATATTACCATCTCAAGGTCAGGTATTAAGTTTGATAAAATGAGAGGTTGTGACTTGTGAATAAGAAATTGAAAAGCATAAGGCAGGCGAGAATATTCAATACATCACCAATTGACATTTCATATTCAAGTGACAGCTTAATTAGATGACAATTTTAAAACAGATTTCGCTGATTTACTTGTTGTTTTGGTACTTTTAGGATCCGAGAATCACAAGCTTCCCTTTTTAATTGAGCATTCTTTACAAACGTTTTCTCAGGTTTAACATTTGACATCTTTTATTACACACTAAAATTTCATTCCAACTAACTTACCACACACTTTTATAAAACAAAATTGCAACCAGCTATTTTCACCAAATATACTTGTCATATAACATCAAAATTGATTATTTAGCAATTTTTAAATTTGTTAATTTGTTAAAAAAGATGGCATACACCGGAGACGAAATAATCTAACAAAAGAAAATCCCTAGAGAGTGACATCAATTTTTTAATTACTAATAAAAAACAAGTGGTCACAATTTACACTAGTACAAAACAAAGGGTCTTCTTTGCCGTCTATATTTTTTTTTTAAATACCATTCCCAAATAGTTTTATAGCCATGAAAATTCAGACCCATTTATGTAAGAATGAGTCAATGTTGGATATGTTTAATCTCACAGGTCAAATATGTGTAAAATAAAAAAAGTTATCTAAAGAAAACTGGTCCAAAGATGTTGAAGGTTTCACATAATGTACAGTTTCATCAATAACATTAGTTGATAAGAATATGTATTTTATTATCGTACGTGTCACACCGATTATTTATAATAAGATAGATTTAATTAAAATTTGCACCAAAGGTGTTTCTGGCAAACCAATTGGACCCGTACCATGTTGCTAAACCCAATGACCTGCCCATGTTGCCACTTTTCATTAACCACAACCAGGAGAAATTAGATACCCTATGAATCGTTAGAGACACCACGATTCATGTACTTTTTTGGATCGCCAACTTTTAGCAAATCCATACAATTTGAGTTTTACATAATTTGTGTGGAGTCGTTAACGAACACCCCACTTGGTACACCATGCAAGTGTGTTTTGCCAATGTAAGTTGGCCTTTCAAATGGATTCCGGACATTTCATGAAATTTACTCAAGTTCGAATCATTGGGAGCAAATGAAGACACCAAGATTCACAAAGACGGTTGTTATGATTAACTTGGAACCCCTTGGTGAAAAATTTGAAAACTTCACCACATATGTAACTACTCAAAGACTATGGCTAAATCAAGTGCCTATTAAGAACTCTCTTTTTGGCAATTATGAAGTTTTGTTCGTGAAGTATCCAGGTACCTCTATACTAAGAGATCGAGTTAATGGCCGAGTCGATAGGGTTTGGGCAACAGTTCAAAACGAGCCTTTTTTCAGTGCTGGTCGAAACGGCCCGAGTTGCTCTAACACACTTCATTATCCATTTGAGCTGTTTTTTTCATCTGATTTTTGACAAAATGTATAAAATACAACGCAATTCGACTAGTCGACTCATTAATAAGTAAACGGGTAGATCACTACAACTAACTTCAGCATCTAAAAACAACATCTTTAATCCTATTTAACTTTTTATAACAGTTTATTGCCGCATATGAATTATTTTTTCAGTTTGACTTTTCAAACATCATAATCTTCTTCATCCATTAAAATATCCATCTGTAAATTGCTAACAAAAATTTTTGTATCATCAAAAGAGAGATGCAAACGCATAGATTAGCCGGCGAAGGCTTGGCTGGAGGTGGCTGACGGTGGCAATTAACAGGTGATGGGTGTAGCAAAAAAAAACACACACACAGAGAGAAAGAAGTCTCTGAAGGGTGTATGATTTGTTTTTTTAATATAGGGCAATTTTGTCATTTCACTTGTATGAGCATGGGTTTGACGGTCAAGCAAATGAAAATATTGGTCAAAGAACCAAGCCGTTAGGGGTCAGAACACCAAGCCGTTATGCCCGACAAAAAACATGGACTATTTAAGTAATTGACTCTAATCATAATCATTTTGTTGTTAATAGGTATTCCTCCATCGCCACTTATGCCATCATCATGCAACGGTAATGGTGGACTGTATGGTCACAGAAACAATGGTAGGGACGTAAACCCCCTCGGTGTCGATGCAAACCCAATCCAACAATTTATTAATAAAATATCCATCTGTGAAACAAATGGAAATATTGGTCAAAGGACCAAACCCGTTACGGGTCAGAACCACAAAGAGAGGATCTGAAAAAAAAAAAAAAAAAAAAAAAAAAAAAAAAAAAATTAGGGACCAGTCCCGGAAACAACAGTAGGGACGTAAAGCCCCTCGGCGTGGATATTAGTAAGCAAAAGTCTAGCAATAGGCTAAGTGGTGGCATAATTTCCATAATATTTCTCTCAGCAGTTGTAGCCGTGGTTCTAGTCTCTGTTGTTGCTGTTTGGGTTCTATTGGTTAAACGTAGGGAAGGGGCCCAATCAGGATTCAGGACACACCCCACCAGCTACTTTACTATCCGTCACAAAATCATCAGGGGGCCTGATTGGTGGATCAACGATAGAAAGTGGGCCCGAGTCAGCTTCATTATCATTCCGGTCTAATATGGCTTATAAAGGATCTGGAAAGACATTTAGTTCAAGTGAAATGGAAAAAACAACTGATAACTTTAATGAGTTGGGTGTTTTAGGTGAGGGTTTGGGCGGGACCCTTGAAGATGGGACTAAAGTTGCTGTCAAGGTACTTAAACGTGATGATCAACAAGGGGGTCGGGAATTCTTGGCAGAAGTTGAAATGCTTAGCCGCTTGCTGTTGGGTTTTACTAATCATAACAATTATATAAAACAAGTAAACATCATCAAAGCATGCAGCGGAAGTAATAGGAATAATACTTGTAAATTAACTAACCGAATTAAAAGTATGTGCGTACCTTTTGCGAATCAATGCAATTAGGATTTATGGAAAAACCCCAAATTAGGATCAAGAACAAGAAAGCCTAAACCCTAATAAATTAGGGTTTGTGAATGTCGACCAACACCTATGTCGACCCACCAATGAAATCAACCACCAAGATTCACAAGCTCAAGCGTGCTTGTTCTTCGTTCTTGTACACACGTACTAATAGCGATTTGATGTGAAAAGCTAGTTTCTTGATCACGAAACAAACCAAATACTTATTCTTTAGTTAAGCAAATCGAATCCCTATGGGAAGGAGAGTTCGACCCGCCACACAAAAGAAAGAGGGAGAACGAGAGAAATTAGGTTTGCAAGTCACCAAGATTAGGTTTAGAATGAACACAATATGATTGTATTTATAGTTAACCAATCTTGGAGGACAAGTTAATGTGTGGGTTGGGTTAGGGAACCCCAACCGATCGGCCAATCAATCCCAAAGGGATTCTAGATCCTTCCCGACTTATAATTTCATCTCTAGTCCTTTAAGTTTATATTTAACGACCGTTAGCCAAACCTCGTTAAATATTAACCACCGTTAAGTATTTATTTCGTGACTAATAATTAATAATAATAACGTTTTATATATTATAATTATTTACATCAATTCTCATACGCAATGTGTGCTATCCCGAAGTCTCGAGTTCGAATCCGGTCATACTAATATTAATAATTATCCATAAACCTTTCACTTGCACCATAGAAATTTGGTTCGGTTACATGGCATTTGTACAGAAGAAAGAAACCGGTGTTTGGTTTATGAGCTAATCCCAAATGGAAGCGTTGAATCCCACAGCTTCATGGTATGAAATGCTTGACTTTCCAAAGTCAAATATTTGGCTTTTTTGTGCTTTAATTTGTTGTTTATGAAGATGGTTTTATTTCATGTGACAATTCGGATGGTTAGGGGTTGAAAATTTTGACTTTCAAAAGTCAAGCATTTGACTTTATTTTTTATTTTTTTTAGTGAAGATGGTTTATAATTGGATTGAAATTTTGGTTGATTAGGGATTGACAAGGAAGTTGCACCACTGGATTGGGGGGCCCGCTTGAAGATAGCTTTGGGTGCGGCTCGGGGGTTAGCTTACTTGCATGAAGATTCAAGCCCAAGATTCATACATAGAGACTTCAAGTCTAGCAACATTCTGCTGGAACATGACTTTACTCCTAAAGTTTCTGATTTTGGTCTGTCTCGTTCCGCTTTAGATGAAGAAAACCAACATATTTCGACACGTGTCATGGGCACTTTCGGGTATGCTTTTCTTTCTCTGTAAATGAGTCAGATTATATGTCTTGGCCCGTTAGGCAACCCGCCGCGTCCAAATTTTCTTAAACTTCTTTTCATTTGAATTCAGGTATGTGGCTCCCGAGTATGCAATGACAGGCCATCTTCTTGTAAAGAGTGACGTATATACCTACGGAGTGGTACTCCTTGAGCTCCTAACAGGAAGAAAACCTGTTGACATGTCAATGATATCGGGCCAAGAAAACCTCCCAACACCAGAAGGTCTAAACTTGCTTATTGATCCATCACTATCTCCTGAAGTTCCATTAGACAGTATTGCTAAAGTAGCAGCAATAGCATCAATGTGTGTGCAGCCCGAAGTATCACACTGACCCTTTATGGGAGATGTGGTTCAAGCCTTGAAATTGGTTTGCAACAAGTGAGAAGAAACACGAGACCACTCAAGGACTTGTAGCCAGGAGGATTTGACTTCCTTGGACTTTGATCCGTGGGACAGTACAAACTCTGAATTTCAGTTGATGTGGAGAGCTGGTTTTCGGGTCTTGGGCTAGATGTACATTCGTATAGGATAACCTCAAGTTCAGGCCCGTTGAGGCTAGGAGATGTTTGCAGATTTGGGAAAAGATGAAGATATTTTCGAGTGGTAGTATGAGCGATTATGGAGACTTTTTGAAGTTATTGTCACGGTCACGTTCCTTTTTTGAGTTATTTTTTTTCTTTACTTTGACCATGGTCATCCCGACCCGTTGGGTTTGCAGGAAGATTTCTGAATGAGATGTACAGAAAAAGTGTTGCATTGTATTAGGAATGTATTTCCTTGGTATAGTTGTAAATACAAACTGCAACAGCAAATACAAGAGGTTCGGGTTGTCTATAAAAGTATCAATCTTTCCGTGCACCGGTTTTTTTATCGACCCAGCCGAGTCGCCGGTTGAACCGTCGTGTGGAACCGGCTTTAAGCAAAAAAATGACAGCTTCTAAACATGGAAATTCAATTCCTACAGCTACAAAAAAAAAATTAAATCTAACCAAACAATCCTTAATCTGCTCCAAAAACACCCTAAACATACCCAAACACCCCTAAAAAAAGCTCCAAACACCTCTCAAACATTAGAAATTCTATACCAAACCCATACTTTCCAACAGAAATACAGGTCCCAAACATTAAAAAAATGAAAGGTATGACACAGCTGGATTTAGCAAATGGGTCAAACCGGGTCAACAAGAGAACCGCCTGTTCATAAACAAGCAAACAACAGCCATGTTCCCGGTTCAACCTGGGTTATAAAACATTGCCCTCTTAAACAAAGACAAAATCAATTCAACGGTTTAGATAGTGTTTGTTTAAGCACAATCATGTGCCCCTGTGATTTAGTATATGTATCAGATCAATCTTCTTCTATGTTTGTTTGAAAAGTATTCAGATTTTTATTTGTTTGTGTGTGCGTTTGAATGCTCGATCATGGTGAATGTGTAACAAGCTTTTCTAGATCAATTCGTAGGTTGGATTTTTATTTTTCAGTTTTGTATTAGTGTGTGATACGTTCCGGGTCTCCAAAAGACAGAACCGCGCGAACTACTACGATTTCTTTTATTCTTGAAGAAGTGGTCATATGATCATTACTAGTAGTGGAGAAAATAATCAGCAAGTTTATACCATGTTTTTAATTTAGGACTGTCCCATGCATGCATGATTTCATTTCCTAGAGTAGAAAAGTAGTGGGTCACATAAGGTAGTTATGCTTATTTTTATCCTATTTATATGTAATCTTTGTGGAAATTCTGACCCATTTAAGTATGAACGAGTCAATGTGGGATATGTTTCATCTCTGACTGGTCAAACCAGTAAAATAAAGAAGTTTGATAATGAAAACGGGTCAAAAGGGGTTGAAGGTTTCACATACTGTACAATTTATTCAATAACATTGGTTGATAAGAATACCTAATTTGTTATCACACTGATTATTTCTAATAAGATTTAATGAAATTTTGGACCAAAGGTGTTTTGACCCGTTACTAAACCCAATCGACCGGCCCATGTTGCCACCTCTATAGTTTTCATTAAGCACAACAAGGAGAAATTAGATACCCTATGAATAGTTAAAGACACCAAGACTCGTGAATTTTTTGGATTGCCAACTTCAACTAAATCATCCAATTGTAGGTCTCAAAGTGGGAAAGCAGAACAGAAATGTGAAGGTTACAGTGCTATTTATAGCTACAACTGAGTACACGAGGCTATTTACATTGAATGACAATCTACTGCTGCATATCTGCTTTATTCAGGACAACAGAAAAACATAAAATATTTCTTAAACTTTATGACTTATGACTAGACATCATACAAAATTGATCAAGCATTAAGTTACTGATACACCCATCTTCATCCAAAGCCGATCATTCACTGAGAATAAATCTTTGACTTGGCGCATTGTTGGCCTTTCCTGTGGGTTGTCGTTCAAACATGCCCGTGTGACATTCAAAATTAAATGAGCTAGTTTCTCAACTAGAGGTGATGGTCGTGGAATCCGTTTATCTCCTACATTGGCCAGCAATAGATCATCAGTCGACATTGTTGGCAGACATGATATAAGTTCTCCAGGATGCTTTCCCATAATCACTTCTAGTGCAACAACTCCAAAACTATACACATCGCATTTCTCTGTCGCCACCATCGTATAAGCAAGCTCTACATGGAAGGAGACATGAGAATAAAAAAAAATGTTATATCAGATCATGATTAAGAGAAATCTGAAACTTGAGAATTAGTACATATAGTATATATAACTTTTAAAATATATGGTAGTTACCTGGTGCAATATAGCCATAGGTGCCTACAACCGCAGTCCAATTGGATGAATCCAGCTTTAGAAGCTTCGCTGTTCCGAAATCCGAGATATGCGCCTCATAATCAGAATCGAGAAGGATATTAGCTCCAGAAATGTCTCTATGAATTATAGGTGGTGTGCAATCATGGTGCATATAAGCCAAACCATTCGCTACAGCCCTAACAATTCTCACCCTTTTCAGCCAATCAATTTCCTTTGCTGTGATATCGCTACTCAAGAGTGATTTTAGACTTCCCTTCTCAAGATATTCGTAAATCAAAAATGAGTGACGAGCATGGAAGCAGTATCCAAAGAGTTTAACTATGTTTCTGTGCCTTATGTTTGTCAATGCTCGTACCTCATTTAGGAAGCCTTGATCGTCATTCTCAGAGGATGAATGAAGTTTCTTGACAGCTACTATAGTTTTGGGTTGTAACTCAGCTTTATACACAGTACCATATCCTCCCATCCCAATACAATATGCTTCATCAAAATCATTAGTTGCCTTGATGATTTCATCATACGTTTCCTGTCCATCAAAACTTGTTATTGAGAAAAAATTACCACCTTCTTCGCCTGATGGTTTCTGTGGAGAAGTTCTCTTTCTACGTCCATAAGCAATGAGGCCACACATGAGTAAACCAAGTAAAAGAGCCGCAAAAAGTGGGACCATAGTTACAAGGATGAGCTTATGATGAAAATGATTATTTTTCTTCCCTATCTTTTGACGTTCACAAAGTTTCAAACCTGTAACATTTCCACACAGACCATCATTTCCTTGTAATGCTTCTCCAGACACATTTAGAAAGACAGCATAAGGGGGAACTGAACCATTGAGTTTATTTTCGCCCAAATCTAAATCAGTTAGAGACTTCATATTCCCTAATTCAAATGGAATGGGTCCAGTGAGTTGGTTTTTGAACAGATGAAGGAGATTCAAAGACTTCAAATCACCCAACGATGAAGGAATTGAACCACTGAGTTGATTTTCACTCAAATCTAACTCAGTTAGAGACTTCGTATTCCCTAATTCAAATGGAATGGGTCCAGAGAGTTTGTTTTTGTACAAATAAAGGATATTCAAAGACTTCAAATTACCCAACGATGAAGGGATTGAACCACTGAGTTGATTTTCGTGCAATTCTAATTCAGTGAGAGAATTCAAATTCCCTAATTCAATTGGAATGGGTCCAGAGAGTTGATTTTTGTGCAAATAAAGGATATTCAAAGACTTCAAATCACCCAATGATGAAGGAATTGAACCATTGAGTTGATTTTCGCTCAAATCTAAATCAGTGAGAGACTTCAAATTCCCTAATTCAAAAGGAATGGGTACAGAGAGTTGGTTTTTGAACAAATGAAGGATTTTCAAAGACTTCAAATCACCCATAGAAGAAGGAATTGAACCAATGAGTTGATTTTCGCTCAAATCTAACTCAGTTAGAGACTTCATATTCCCTAATTCAACTGGAATGGGTCCAGAGAGTTGATTTGTGTTAAAATAAAGGATATTCAAAGACTTCAAGTCACCCAACGATGAAGGAATTGAACCGCTGAGTTGATTGTAACTCAATCGTAAATCGGTTAGAGACTTCAAATCACCCAATGATGAAGGGATTGAACCAGTCAAATTGTTTCCAAAAAGTTGCAAAACGGTTAACTGGCTTAGTACACCAATGGTAGGTGGAATGACACCAGAAAACTGATTGGTTGAAAATTTAAGATAGACAAGTTTTGATACGAGTCCGATTTCTGGTGGGATGGGACCAAAGAAGCTGTTTACACTAATATCAAAATGGGTAAGGTTGCCTAAAATAGAGAATGGAAACTGGTGAAGCGTACCTTTTAACTCAGACGTCGAGAGGTTCAACTTGTTAATGTTCCCATCAGCATTGCAAGCAATTCCAAACCAAGAAGGGCACGAAGCGGGTGCACTAGTATTCGTTGGAAGGGGTGTCCAGGAAGATACAATTTGGGAGTTGTTTGGGATTTTAAGGCTTGTTTTCCATTTTAGAAGAGCATTTGCTTCCTCCAAAGAAGCAGAAGTAAAGTTTGGTACAAAAGAGAGAGCAATGAGTAGTAGAGCTAGAGATAAAAGTAAGAAGTTTGAAGAATCCATTGCTTGCTTTTGCATGTTTACTTTAGATTTACACATAACATGATACAAGGAGAATAGTAGAACGTAACACATATACAAAGCATAAAATGTTATGTACAAATCAAAACTAAGTTTGTGAAAATCGCGTTTGTTATTTCAAACTTGAGACCATTAATCCATAATAGTAACTATAAGAAGGGCAGTTCGAATTGTCAATCCAAAATTTAACATTAATATAGGAAAAACAGCCTCTCATTTATCTATTATTATGAAAAGTCAAGGTAAACAATAATAGACATCCATCGTTGTTATGCAAACATTAGAAAGATAGAACGTATACAAAAAGTGATAGACTAATATGAAGTGCATTTTACTTCCGTAGTCAATGTCCTTACTCCTTACTCTTATTTAGAGTATTATGTGGTCGTAATATGCATATATATAAGGTCCTTTTATCCATCGTTGTTATGCAAAGACTAGAAAGATAAAATGTATACAAAAAGTGATAGACTAATATGAAGTGCATTTTACTTCGTAGTCAATGTCCTTACTCGTTAGTCTTATCTAGAGTAATATGCATATATATATATATATATGGTCCTTTAAGTCAATGATGTGTAGGGTCGTATGTGGCTATGGGTATGTTTGGCGAAATGAATTGTAGGAGGAGCTAAGGCCGGAGTTGTAACTGTAGGTTATATTATAAGTTGAAAGTTCAAGTTTGTATTTTTGTAAAGTTGTTTGGCGAATTAGTTGGTGTCGAAGTTTATTATTATAAAATCATATCAACATACGTCAAATTAAATTCACATATATTTCAATCTTTTACTTCTTAATCCGTTATATTTTGATATTTAAGTAATTTTGACGGACTATAAGTCCTGCACATTTTTAATGTGTAACAAGCTTTTCTAGATCAATTCGTAGGTTGGATTTTTATTTTTCAGTTTTGTATTAGTGTGTGATACGTTCCGGGTCTCCAAAAGACAGAACCGCGCGAACTACTACCATTTCTTTTATTCTTGAAGAAGTGGTCATATGACCATTACTAGTAGTGGAGAAAATAATCAGCATGTTTATACCATATTTATTTTTATCCTATTTATATGTAATCTTTGTGAAAATTCTGACCCATTTAAGTATGAATGAGTCAATGTGGGATATGTTTCATCTTTGACTGGTCAAACAAGTAAAATAAAAAAAGTTAGCTAAAGGAAACGGGTCAAAAGGGGTTGAAGGTTTCACATAGTGTACAATTTATTCAATAACATTGGTTGATAAGACTATGTATTTTGTTATCACACTGATTATTTCTAATAAGATTTAACGAAATTTTGGACCAAAGGTGTTTCTGGCAAACCAATTGGACCCGTACCAAGAAGTTAACTGTTTTGACCTGTTACTAAACCCAATCGACCAGCCCATGAAGGAGAAATTAGCTAGATACCCTACGAATAGTTAGAGACACCAAGACTCGTGCATTTTTTCGATCGCCAACTTCATCTAAATCCTCCAACTGTGTGAAGTTATAGTCGATCAGCATTCCAGTTTCCTTGCCATTTCCCTTCTGCTGTCGATGTTCATACAAGCCTTCTTGCTACCTTATTCAACTTTTTCCCTATCTGAAAACAACAGTACATTAGTTACTCCATACCTTAGGTCATCATTTTTGAGAGACAAATTACCTTTAGCTAACTTTCTTCTCCAGTCTATGCCTTATTTTTTGACAAATTAATAGACTTCCTGATACGAGTTGACATGGTCCAACAAGAAGCGGTCAACAGTTAAGTATTGCATGATGGCCATGATGTGTCCATTATTTTAGGCTAGTGATATTCACGTTTCTATTTCCATGCATCTTTTATTATATAAGTAGTTAGAGTTGTAACAGAGAAGAAAAAGAATGAGAAGTTAGTTCAGTAAAGTTAGTTTAGTTGTTTATAGTTTTTAGTTTAATTATCGTATTAGGAGAGATGATCATTTGGTGATTTGACATCATGGAATATCTTTTGTGTGCACTCACTGTTTACTTAAATTCTTAATACACGTAACTCTATTAGTCTAGAAAGGTAACAATCTTCATTGATATACTTATTTCCTTATTAAATAACAATCTAAAACATAATTCAGGACAAGAAAACAAAACATAAAAAGTTTCTTAAACGTTATGACTTATGAGTAGACATCATTCAAAATCAATCAAGCTAGCATGCATCAAGTTATCGATACATGCATCTTCATCCAAAGTCGATCATCGACTGACAACAAATCTTGAACTTGGTGCATTGTTGGCCTTTCCTGTGGGTTGTGATTCAAACATGCCCGTGAGACATTCAAAATTGTATGAGCAAGTTTCTCAACTAGAGATGATGGTCGCGCAATCCGTCTATCTCCTACATTGGCTAGCAATAGATCATCAGCAGACAATGTTGGCACACATGATATAAGTTCTCCAGGATGCTTTCCCATGATAACTTCTAGTGCAACAACTCCAAAACTATACACATCGCATTTCTCTGTCGCAACCATCGTATAAGCAAGCTCTACATTAAAGGAAGCAGGAGAATCCAAAAAAAGTTGTTATATAACTTGAGAATAAGTATGTATAGTATATATAACTTTAAAATAGATGGTAGTTACCTGGTGCAATATAGCCATAGGTGCCAACAACCGCAGTCCAATTGGATGAATCCAGCTTTAGAAGCTTCGCTGTTCCAAAATCCGAGATATGTGCCTCATAATCAGAATCGAGAAGGATATTAGCTCCAGAAATGTCTCTATGAATGATAGGAGGTGTACAATCATGGTGCATATAATCCAAACCATTCGCTATTGCCCTAACAATTTTTACCCTTTTCAGCCAATCCATTTCCTTTGCTGTGATATCGCTACTTAAGATCGATTTTAGACTTCCCTTCTCAAGATATTCGTAAATCAAAAATGAGTGACGAGCATGGAAGCAATATCCATAGAGTTTAACTATGTTTCTGTGCCTTATGTTTGTTAATGCTCGTACCTCATTTAGGAAGCCTTGATCGTCATTCTCAGATGATGAATGAAGTTTCTTCACAGCTACTATATTGTTGGGTTGTAACTCAGCTTTATACACAGTACCATATCCTCCCATCCCTATACAATATGCATCATCAAAATCATTTGTTGCCTTGATGATTTCATCATACATAGCCTGTCCATTAAAACTTGTTATTGAGAAAAATTTTCCACCTTCTTCGCCTGATGGTTTCTGTGGAGAAGTTTTCTTTCTACGTCGACAAGCAATGAGGCCACACACAAATAAACCAAGGAAAAGAGCCACAAAAAGTGGGACAATAGTTACAAGGATGAGCTTATGAAGAAAATGATTAGTTTGACTTTCACAAAGTTTCAAACCTGTAACATTTCCACACAGACCATCATTTCCTTGTAATGCTTCTCCAGACACATTTAGAAAGACATCATAAGGGGGAACGGGACCTGTGAGCTCATTGTAAGACAGGTCTATTTCAATCCCTCTTGGCAAGTTAATGAAACCATTAGGAATAGAACCAGATAGCTTATTGTGAGAAAGATTCATCATTACCAGACTTTTTAAACTTCCAATTTCTGATGGTATCTCTTCTGTGAGTGAATTCCAAGATAAATCAAGAACATTCAGTTGACTTAATTTACCGATCTCCGATGGGATCTTTCCGTTGAGCTTGTTATTACTAAGATATATGTGATTGATTAGTACCCAATCACCAATATATATTTGTAATGACCCATTTAACCCATTTTTGGATAGGTCAAGAGTAAGGAGGCCATGCAGTGATCCAAGCTCTTGAGGTATAACACCTGAAAGTTTGTTATCACTCAAGTTTAAATTTAACAAATTTTTCATCTCCCCAATCTCCTTTGGAATTTGACCAACCAAATGATTAGAAGAAAGATCAAGCACTTGAATTGAATTTCCAAACTCCGGTGGTATGCTACCGCTGATGTTGTTATATCCCATCTTTAATGTAGTCAATTTTTTGCATTTACCCCAGTTATGAGATAGTTGACCATGAAATTTATTATGACTGACATCAAAGAAATTTAAGCTTGGGTAGACACCAAAACTATTCGATATATCTCCACGAAATTGATTAAATTGAAAGTGTGCTCTTATTAATTTGGTGCAATTCCATAGCCCTCTTGGTATAGGACCAGAGAGTTGATTTTCACTTACAGATAAATTTTGAAGCTTTCCCCCTTGGCACAAATCATCAGGCAATTGGCCAGACAACTGATTTCCGTTCAGATGTAGATTAACCAATTGTAGACCTCCGATTCCTTGTGGTATAGGACCGGATAACTTGTTCACACGAAGATACAGAATCTGAAGGCTTCTCAGGTTTTTAAACGATGAAGGAATTGAACCATTGAGTTGATTTTGGCTCAAACCTAATTCAGTGAGAGACTTCATATTCCCTAATTCAGTAGGAATAGGCCCAGATAGTTGATTAATGCTCAAATATAATTCAGTGAGAGACTTCATATTCCCTAATTCAATAGGAATGTGTCCAGAGAGTTGATTTGTGTGCAGATGAAGCATATTCAAAGACATCAAGTCACCCATCGATGAAGGAATTGAACCATTGAGTTGATTTTCGCTCAAAGATAATTCAGTGAGAGAGTTCAAATTCCCTAATTCAATTGGAATGGGTCCAGAGAGTTGATTTGTGAACAGATGAAGCATATTCAAAGACATCAAGTCACCCAACGATGAAGGAATTGAACCATTGAGTTGATTAGAGCTCAAATCTAATCTAGTGAGAGACTTTAAATTCCCTAATTCAGCTGGAATAGGCCCAGAGAGTTGATTTTGCCACAAACGAAGGATATTCAAAGACTTCAAATCACCCAACGATGAAGGAATTGAGCCATTGAGTTGATTTTCATTCAAAGCTAATTTAGTGAGAGACTTCATATTCCCTAATTCAATTGGAATGGGTCCAGAGAGTTGATTTTCGTTCAAAGTTAATTTAGTGAGAGACTTCATATTCCCTAATTCAATTGGAATGGGCCCAGAGAGTTGATTAGTGCTCAAAACTAAATCAGTTAGAGACTTCATATTCCCTAATTCAATTGGAATGAGCCCAGAGAGTTGATTTGTGTATAGATAAAGGATATTCAAAGACATCAAGTCACCCAACGATGAAGGAATAGAACCAGTTAAGTTGTTCTCGAAAAGTTGCAAAACGGTTAACTGGCTTAGTTTAGCAATGGTAGGCGGAATTTCACCAGAAAATTGATTGGTTGAAAAATCAAGATAGACAAGTTTGGAAAGGAGTCCGATTTCTGGTGGGATGGGACCAAAGAAGCTGTTTACGCTAAGATTAAAATGGGTAAGATTTTGTAGAATAGAGAACGGGAACTGGTGAAGCGTACCTATTAACTCAGACGTCGAGAGGTTCAACAAGTTAATGTTCCCATCAGTGTTGCAAGAAATTCCATACCAAGGGCACGAAGCAGGTGCACTAGTATTCGTTGGAAGGGGTGTCCAAGAAGATACAATTTGGGAGTTGTTTGGGATTTTAAGGGTTGCTATCCATTTTTGAAGAGCATTTGCTTCCTCCAAAGAAGCAGAAGTAAAGTTTGGTACAAAAGAGAGAGCAATGAGTAGTAAAGCTAGAGATAAAATTAAGAAGTTTGAAGAAGCCATTGCTTGCTTTTGCATGTTTTTTTTTTCTATAAAGTGAAGGTTCGTATGTCTGTATTTATACTTGAGCTACCCTTTTCTGATAAATTATTTTCCAGTTCTTAGAAATTAAATGTTAGATAGTGTCATATTATTCCAAAAAGATTGTTTTACTTGAGAAATTAATGTCCCTTTTGGAGAATACTATTGTTGGGATCGCTCCTAACACGTAAATGGAACGACATTTACGGGATTACATTATCTATCTTATTTAGCCAAAACACATGGACTAGTTATGTCATAGTGTAATAGTTATGTATGTGTTAGGCTATAAATACCCTCCTAGAATTCACTAGGAGGGTGAGATTCTTTGTGTATTTTTCACCTTTCATTAATAAGAAACACATAGTATTTCCCTTCTTTCACTACTTTCTCTCTCTAACATGAAGTGAAAGGTTTTAATGGATATTTAAATAATAGTATGTCCGGATTCGAACTCGAGACTTCGGGATTGCACACATTACGTAGGAGAATTGATGTACATAATTAATATAAATAAAACGTTATTATTATTAATTATTAATCACTAAATAAAACATAACGATAGTTAAATAATTAACGAGGTTTGGTTAACGGTCGTTAAATATTAACTAGAAGGACTAAGAATGAAATTAGATGTCGGGAAAGTTCTAGAATCCCTTTTGGGATTGAATGGCCGATCGGTGGGGGGTCTCCAAACCCAATCCCACTCTAACTTGGTCACCAAGATAAGTTACCTATAAATACAATTCATTGTATTCATTCATAACCTAATCTTGGATCACCAATAACCTAATTTCTTCTCCTTCTCTTCTCCTCTTTGTGTGGCCGGTCGAAACACCCTTCCCCAAGGGATTTCGATTTTGTCTTAGCTCAAAGATAAAGTGTTTGGTTTATTAGTGATTCAAGGAACTAGCTTCTCCACATCAAATCGCTATTAGTACGTGTGTACAAGAACGAAGAACAAGCACACTTGAGCTTGTAATCCTTGGTGGTCGATTTTTGGGTTGGACGATTTGTATAAACCCTCGTTTAGGGTTTTGGGTTTTGTTACATGATCACATAATCGTTTGATTACTTGAATTGCTAAAAGGTACGCACTTTCTTGTTTGGTTAATTAATTACATATATTATTCCTATAGTCTTCCGCTGCTTGCTTTGATGATGTATTTGTTTTATGTATAATTGTTATGAGTATAAAATTCCAACAGTGGCATCACGAGCCGTTAATATGATGTAATTAATTACCGAAACACATAAAAATTGGATCTTTATGATTATATGCATGCTTTGTATGGTTTCTAGGGTTTTGAATTCGAAACCCTAATTTTTATATATATGGGTCGATTACCCTAATATTTATTTAATTAGGTTTTAATTTTGTAAAACTTGTAGAAACCCTAGGATTGCATGCTAATTTTATGTGGTTAATTAATGAATAATTGTTATGTGCCATGTAATATGCGTATCTTGGGTGATAATTGTTATGCGGAATCCATGGTGGAACATGCATGTTTTGCCATGGAGTATTGTTTAGTATATATTGATTAATTGTTAAGTGATACACACATGTTTTATTTATTTAATAATTATAAAATTGGGGAAGACCTCAATTATAACTAATAAAATTCGTTATGTGCTAATTGGTATACTATTAACTTCGGCTTACGCAATCGACTTGTCGATGTATGTGGCTCATCTACCTTGCGAGATGAAAGTCCTAGTTAATGTATGCATTTATTTACGCCTAGAATTGTTATTAGAGTTTATTGAAATAATTATGCATGTGGCTAATTGTTTTTACATATGTTAAATTGTTTAGTTATATGTTTATATTATTTGAGTGTGTTTAATTTTTATTAAAATGCTTTTTTGTTTATATATTGTTTGACATGTTAGTAAGCAAAAAGGGTTTTTTATGAATAGAAAATTAAATGGACTAAATAATGGCGAAATTGATTTATCTAAGAATTATTCTTGAACTTTTAATCGACTGATGCGACTGTACTAAATGGTTAGAACGGCTCACCCACTAGAACAAACTATAAAGGGGTATTTAAGAAGTGAGCATAGTCTCACTGAATGGATGTCTAAGGTTATGCTTCAGCGCTTACCTGGTCCTCTGCCCCCTGTGCGTTCGATTGGAGCTACCTAGTATAACCATTCTATGTACGAAGCATCTTAGTGCAAAGTTGTAAGTTTCTCAACGCATCGATTAAAACTTTGTAGAATTCAATCTTAGCAATTAAAATCTTTAAGTAAGTTTTTCGAAAATTTTATGTTATAAAGTTGTATGCATGCTTCTTTATACATAAGTTTTGATTACACATCAAAAATTGTACCCTTTAAAATTTAAGTTTATGCCATCTAATGATATGAAACACTTGAAGTTGTAATTTAGTTATGTGAGACCTTGATCTAGATTACAATAACGAGGTGAATTATTTTGTTGTGTGAGACCTCAGCTTTATGATTTGCAGTTTCTAAATTAGACAACTTAATTAAGTTAGTTAGTGAGACCTATAACTTAAGGCATAAGATGGGATGAAACATGCTTACGTTTTGCATTAATTGTTTTGGCAAAATTGTAAATCCCATAATTTTTGGAATTGAAAACTTGTTTGTCAATTATCGTTTTTCAACGATTACCTATTCTATACTTTCACCACTAGCAGATCAACTGATGTGGTGGAACTATGATAATGAGGATCCATAATTCAAGGAAAATTCTATGGTTAATATGAATATTGACCAAAGGGTATTTTATTTTCTTGAATGATTACTTATCGAAAGTACTAACTTTTGAACTTTTATTTCTGTAGAAATGGCTCAAGCTGAATCTACTGCACTAGCCTCGTCGTTCAAATCTATGTTTGATCGAGAGAAATTGACTGGTAGCGCGAATTTCAATGATTGGTATCGGCAACTCAGAATTGTCTTGAGGGTTGCCAAAAGACTCAATTATTTGACTACGCCTTGTCCTCCTGAACCTGCAGCTGATGCTACTGCTGAAGCACGAGCTGCATGGCAATCTGAGTATGACAAGTATAATGAGGTCGCCTGCATTATGCTCGGGAGTATGAACTCAAGCTTGCAAAAGCAATTTGAGAGTTACTTCCCTAATCTCATGCTGGAAGAATTGCAAAATTTGTTTGAAAAGCCTGTGACTGTAGAGCTGTATGACTTGATTGATGCTCTTCATAGTTGCAAGCAAGGAGATGGGAAACCTGTAAGCGCCCACTGTCTGGAAATGATGAGTTACATGGACCAGTTGGGGCGTTTGAACTATGTCTACCCTAATGACATACAAATTGGCCTGATCAACAGATCCCTTAACAAGGAATTTGATGGTTTCGTGCGCAATTATAATATGCATTGCACGGGGAAGACAGTCAGTGAGGTACATGCAATGCTCATTGATTACGAAAAAGGTTTGCCCAAGAAGGCCTCTACACCTGCGGTTTTGACCATCCAGAAGGGTAGAATTTCTAAGCCTAATAAGCCGCTAGTGAACAAGAAAGGGAAAGGTAAGGGTAAAGCTGATAAGGGAAAACAAGTTATGACTTATCAGCAAGAACCCAAGAAGTACCCTCCCAAAAAGCGTGAGAATCCGAAGAAGGATCAGGCTTGTCATCACTGCACCGAGGTTGGACACTGGAAGAGGAATTGTCCATTGTACCTTGATGAGTTGCGAAATAAGAGGTATAAAAATACTGGCACTGTGGCCAGTACTTCAGGTACTCTTTTGATGATAGAATTATTTGCTTTTCCTCATAAAATAAATTCCTGGGTATATGATACTGGATGTGGTATTCACATATGTAATACACTACAGGGACTTAGAGGAGCAAGGAAGCTTGCCTATGGACAGCAATACCTGCACGTGGGTAATGGAGCACATGCAGTCGTTGAAGCTATAGGCACGTTTGATTTAGTTTTACCTTCGGGTTTAGTACTGTCATTAAACGATTGTCATTACGCACCTTCCATTGTTAGGGGTGTCGTTTCTGTTTCCTTGTTAAAAGATATTGGTTTCGTTCATGCATTTACTGATTATGGAATTTCTGTTTCTTTAAATGATGTTTTTTACTTTAATGTTATTCCAGTAAATGGTGTGTTTGAAATTGATTTACATGATAATGTTGTTGATAAAAATAATTCTGTCTTTAGCATCAATAATAAAAGAATCAAAAGTGATTTGGATTCTTCATTTCTTTGGCATTGTAGACTTGCTCATATAGGCAAGAAACGCATGCAACAGCTGCAACACGATGGGCTTTTGCAAGACATCAATGATGAATCATTTGATAAATGCGAATCTTGCATATCTGGGAAGATGACCAAGAAACCTTTTACAAATAGTTTAGAAAGGGCTTCTGATCTTCTTGGTGTGATACATACTGACGTATGTGGACCACTAAGACATGTGTCAAGAAAGGGTGCTAGCTACTTCTTAACCTTTACTGATGATTTCAGTCGTTATGGTTATGTTTATTTACTTAAACATAAACATGAAGTCTTTGAAACATTTAAGGTTTTTAAGAGTGAAGTAGAACTGCAACTAGGAAAGAAGATTAAAGCTCTTCGATCTGATAGAGGTGGTGAATATTTAAGCCAAGAGTTTAAAGATTATCGAGCTGAGTGTGGTATTGTCCAGCAACTCACATCTCCATATACTCCACAACAAAATGGTGTATCTGAGAGAAGAAATCGTACATTGCTAGACATGGTGCGATCGATGTTTAATCTTACTACTCTTCCCTTATCCTTTTGGGATTATGCTTTGGAAACTGCTGTTCGCATATTGAATATGGTTCCAACTAAGAAGGTTGATAAGACTCCTTATGAAGTGTGGTATGGGAAACCTCCCAACTTGTCTTACTTAAAGGTCTGGGGTTGTGAGGCGTTTGTTAAACGTGACTCTGCTGATAAGCTGCAACAAAGATCTGTTAAGTGTGTCTTCGTAGGATACCCAAAGGAAACTATGGGTTACTACTTCTACTTTCCACCTGAAAACAAAGTAATTGTTGCTAGGTATGGAGACTTTCTTGAAAAGGATCTCATATCTCATGAATTCAGTGGGAGAGTATATGATCTGGAAGATGATCAAGAAGATACAACACCTTCTGAAAACACTAGCCAAACTCAAGTAGAACCTGAAAGTCTGGGCATTCCACCTGAGATTGAAGTGGTTCCCATTCGTAGATCCGCAAGGACTACGCGTGCACCTGAGCATCTATGTCTCAACGTAGAAGCTGAGGAAAATATGTTAGGGGATCTTGGTGAACCTGCTAACTATAAAGCTGCCATGATGAGTCCTGAAAAGGAAAAATGGCGAGTTGCAATGAATGGGGAAATGCAATCCATGAAAGACAACGAAGTCTGGATAGAGGTTGACTTACCTCCAAATGCTAAGGTAGTTGGAAGTAAGTGGCTCTTTAAGATAAAGACTGACATGGATGGCAATGCACACACCTATAAAGCTCGTCTTGTAGCTCAAGGTTATACTCAAACCTATGGGGTAGACTACGAGGAGACATTTTCTCCTGTAGCAGACATTAGAGCTATTAGGATTCTTATAGCCATAGCTGCGTACTATGACTATGAGATATGGCAAATGGATGTCAAAACTGCCTTCTTAAACGGTCGCCTAGATGAGGACATCTATATGGCGCAGCCTGAAGGGTTTGTGAATCCAAAGTTTCCGAAGCGTGTATGCAAACTTCAAAGATCCATTTATGGATTGAAGCAAGCATCAAGGCAATGGAACAAGAAGTTTGATGAAGAAATCAAGAAATTTGGTTTCACTCAAAATCTTGATGAGCCATGTGTGTATCACAAAGCTAGTGGGAGTAATGTTATTTTCCTTGTCTTATATGTCGATGATATATTGATCATGGGAAAAGACATTCCAAGTATGCAAGATGTAAAGTCTTATCTTGGAGAGTGCTTTTCTATGAAGGACTTAGGGGAAGCAGCATTTATTCTGGGAATCAAGATCTATAGAGATAGATCAAGGCGGTTAATTGGACTAAGCCAAAGTGCTTACATTGATAAAATACTGAAGAGATTTAGTATGCAAAATTCCAAGAAGGGATATTTGCCAATGCAAGTTGAACATGGCTTAAGTAATAAACTATGCGCGTCAACACCTGCTGAGGTGGAATACATGAGAAAAGTTCCTTATGCTTCGGCTGTAGGATCTATCATGTATGCTGTGAGATGTACAAGGCCTGATGTGGCGTTTGCACAGAACATTACCAGTCGGTATCAACAGAACCCAGGTGTGAAGCACTGGCAAGCTGTTAAGAACATTCTTAAGTATCTAAGGGCTACTAAAGATATGTTTCTAGTGTATGGAGGAAATCCAGATGCAGAACTTGATGTTACAGGTTTTTGCGATGCGTCATTCCAAACTGATAAAGATGATACGAAGTCTCAGACGGGTTATGTCTTTGTCATTAATGGAGGAGCAGTTGACTGGAAGAGCAAGAAGCAAACAACGGTTGCGATGTCTATTACAGAAGCTGAGTACATAGCTGCTTCAGAAGCTGCGATGGAAGCTGTTTGGATTAGGAAATTCATTTCGGGACTCGGAGTAATGCCCTCAATCGAATTGCCTTTAAATGTGTATTGTGACAACTCTGCTGCAATAACATTTGCCAATGAGCCTGGAGTCATGAAGGGCGCCAGACATTTTCCTCGTCGATATCACTATGTTAGAGAACAAGTCGACATAGGTGAAATCAATCTACTCAAAGTTCATACAGATGAAAATCTAGCTGATCCCTTTACGAAACCTTTGCCAAAAGATAAACTTACTGACCATGCTGATGGGATAGGACTTCGTTTAGCTAGTAGTTTCATGCAGATCTGTGATTAGTATTTGGATAAAGGATGTTATGAACAAATATTACTTTAATGAAATAAAATAGTTGTTATGTTTATTTTTCATTTTCTTAATATTATATCCTATATTTGCATGTTTAATCCGTGAGTAACTTATGTTATTCTAAATAGTCCGTTGTCGATCAATGATGTGGGAATGTCATTGAATTAAGACAAATCTGAGTTTTGGTAGAATATACTTTTAAAGTATATTGATGCGTGGGACATACCAGATTCACATGATATTCAATGAATTGAATATAGGACTCATCCCAACTTTACATGATGATACTTTTGGATTTTATCATTAAGTATATCATGAAGTGTTTATCCTCAGACTTGAGATACCAGATAACTGATATGAATGTAGTGCATTTGTGTAAGATAGTCTAACGCTATCCGTAACTGGTAGTTATAAGGGCTATTTTCGGAAGTGTTGCAAAATTCATGAGTTATGTTTGTAGTCAAGAGAATTTGTTCCTTTGAATTTGTTTCAAAGCATAATACTGTATTTGGGCCCCTCGTAGGGTTGACAAAATGTTTGTATGGCCATACCCAAGATCTATCTGGAATACGTTCAGATGATTTGGTAATCTTGTTCAATCATATACAACGAGAAACAAAATATTAACTTATGAAATGACTTGATCCATATTCATAGTTGATGTAGTATTAGTAACAAAAGGATAAGTAAAAATGATGAATCATTAAATGGTTTTTTCCAGGAGACCATGCTCGATTCGATCTGGGGGCGTTGGCGTGTGAAAGCTAGACTAACCAATGTCATTACTATATTTAGTAATATCCAAGTGGGAGCTGAAAGGTTTTAATGGATATTTAAATAATAGTATGTCCGGATTCGAACTCGAGACTTCGGGATTGCACACATTACGTATGAGAATTGATGTACATAATTAATATAAATAAAACGTTATTATTATTAATTATTAATCACTAAATAAAACATAACGATAGTTAAATAATTAACGAGGTTTGGTTAACGGTCGTTAAATATTAACTAGAAGGACTAAGAATGAAATTAGATGTCGGGAAAGTTCTAGAATCCCTTTTGGGATTGAATGGCCGATCGGTGGGGGGTTTCCAAACCCAATCCCACTCTAACTTGGTCACCAAGATAAGTTACCTATAAATACAATTCATTGTATTCATTCATAACCTAATCTTGGATCACCAATAACCTAATTTCTTCTCCTTCTCTTCTCCTCTTTGTGTGGCCGGTCGAAACACCCTTCCCCAAGGGATTTCGATTTTGTCTTAGCTCAAAGATAAAGTGTTTGGTTTATTAGTGATTCAAGGAACTAGCTTCTCCACATCAAATCGCTATTAGTACGTGTGTACAAGAACGAAGAACAAGCACACTTGAGCTTGTAATCCTTGGTGGTCGATTTTTGGGTTGGACGATTTGTATAAACCCTAGTTTAGGGTTTTGGGTTTTGTTACTTGATCACATAATCGTTTGATTACTTGAATTGCTAAAAGGTACGCACTTTCTTGTTTGGTTAATTAATTACATATATTATTCCTATAGTCTTCCGCTGCTTGCTTTGATGATGTATTTGTTTTATGTATAATTGTTATGAGTATAAAATTCCAACATGAAGATGATGTTATTTCATCTTCCCCGACCTCCCGAATCACTATTTCAACCATAGACACAATCCTACAAGCGGTATCAAAGCCAGGTTCTTTTATCACTATGGTTGATCTTTGTGTTTTTTATCTTGTCAAAAATGGTATTTTTTTTGTGTCGAATCTGTTTTATTGAGACTGTTTTGTCACACTTTTGTTATGGGTAAAATGTTTTATCAGTTTCATGTATCAGAATTTGGTCCAAAGTCACAATCTTTCACCATCAGTTTCATTTATCTGTTTTTTTTTTTTTTTTTTTTTTTTTTTTCTTTTTTTTTTTTTTTCATTTTTCATGGTCGCAATAACAGCTCAATGTAACATAATGGTCTGAAAACATATCCAAAATCTTGGTTGGAAAACTGATCGGAAAAAGTCGCCAAAAAAATGTCAACATGGTCAAAACCCTATTTTTACGACTAAGAACACATCTCCAGATCTGTTTACGAGTAACTTGGAAAGTTATTCATAAGTAACTATGTTTACGAATAAGCTTACGCGTAAGCTTTACTAGTAAGCTTTACTGTGTAGTACAACTTTGATTGCTTTGTAAACAAGTATTCTATTTTTGTTTTCAAATCAGTTCCAGTAAAAGCTTTGATCAAAATGATCCAGAATGTGATATCAACTTTGAAACTATGTGCTTTGTACAGGGGCGAAAGCAGAAAAATAGGCTTAAAAGAGCTCGTCTATTTTGATGTTAAAATTCTTATAGAAGTATAACAATTTTTTTTTAATTTATATGATTTTTCACAATATTGACCATAAATAAAGTCGCATATCACTTCCGTTGTAGAGCTATTTCTTTTCTTCCCTCCCAACTGACGGGGCATGCATCAAGTTCTTCAAGCTTCCAATCCCAATAAAGAATGTATACGCAAAGTCAGGTGCATAAAATTGTCACAGCAAATACTTTAGATGAGTTACAAGGCGCAAACATTAATATCACCGTGCATCCACCACTTGATCCCCTTGACAGTCTAGATGATGAAGAGGATGGAGAAGACGTAAGTGAGCAGGGATGTATTGTGAACTTTGAACCATTTTCTTTGTTGAACCTATACGTATTTTTAGTGTGACGACTACCAATGTTTTATTCGAATTTGAACTTTCAAACGGGATTAGTACGTTTTTAGAAAGAAAAAAAAAAAAAAAAAAAACTGAAAATTTGGTCGCAGAAAATCTGGGAAAATGTAGGCAATGGCCAACTGATCTCGAAATGATGCACGTCATGTCATTACAATAAAAGTTTTTAATTACCATTTCTTTTTTATTTAATAAATACTTTTAGCAAAGACTTGTGTTGTCGCTAAAAGTGTTTATTAGTAATTTAGTTTGATCATTTATTAATTTTAGTTTATCAAATAAGTTTATTAATAATTTAATAAATACTTTAGCGACGACATGTCATTACTATAACCCATTATCCTTGTAGTGTACTAATACATGTTATTATATATAAAATATATAAATTTGCAGTAGAGTTTGAATAACTTTATAACTTTATCCAGTTTTGCGTTTTTAAGGGGGTTTCGGCCATCCAACTTGTTTGGTTTAGTGTATGGTGATCTGCACACATATAATGTAGTTTTTAGATTTGCACAGTACACATTTACACATAACAAGATACAAAGAGAATAAGCATAACATAACACATATACAAAGCATAAAATGTTATGTACAAATCAAAACTAAGTTTTTGCAAATCACGTTTGTTATTTCAAACTTAAGACCATTAATCCATAATAGTAACTATAAGAAGGGCATTTCGAATTGTCAATCCAAAATTTACCATTAATATAGGAAAAATAGCCTCTCATTTTTCTGTTATTATGAAAAGTCAAGGTCAACAATAACTAACATCAATCGTTGTTATGCAAAGACTAGAAAGATAGAACGTATACAAAAAGAGCTACACTAATATGAAGTGCATTTTACTTCCATAGTGAATGTCCTTACTCCTTACTCTTGTCTAGAGTATTATGTGGTCGTAATATGCATATATAAGGTCCTTTTATCCATCGTTGTTATGCAAAGACTAGAAAGATAGAATGTATACAAAAAGTGATAGACTTATATGAAGTGTATTTTACTTCAATAGTCAATGTCCTTACTCCTTACTATTATCGAAAGTAATATATATATATATATATATATATATATATATATATATATATATATATATATATATATATATATATATATATATATATATATATATATATATATATATATATATACATATAGAGTAGGGATCCAGTGAGAAGTAAATTAAAATAAGAAGTGGTGATAAGTGACCAAAACCACGCATTTGAGATTCAACGACTTGCATTAGATGCATTTCTATTCATATAGATGCAACATCTTGAGTTTCAAAAGTTAATTTGATGTATAGATGGTGCAAATTGATTTTCATGATTTCGGCACGTGTAGAAGAACAAAAAAGAAGAGAAATCATGAAATGCTTATAGAGTTAATTGCATAAATCGTCCCTAAACTTTGGCCAAAAAGCATGTTTCGTCCCAACCATTTCTAAAGTGCAAAAAATGTCCCTGTAGGAAACCTTTGAGCAAATTTTCGTCCCTGGTGGGGACGAAACAAGCAATTTGGCGTTTTCAAAACATGCAATTTTCGTCTAAACCAAGGATGGAAATTTGCTCAAAGGTTTCCCACAGGGACGATTCCTGGACATTCGAAATGATTGGGACGAAAAATGCAATTTAACCAAAGTTCAAGGACGATTTATGCAATTTACTCTTGCTAATATGCCCACACAATTCTCTAGGTGACGCTGTAACAAAAATATTTCCCAAGACATCAACAAAAGTATTTATGTATAATTATATATAATTCAACAACATAAAAAAAGGGCAAATGTCACAAAAACCAGTACAAAATAAAATTTGTCAATAAATCCACTAAATATTTTTCATCCGCCAAAAAAAACCTTTTGACTAGTTGGACCCTTACGTGCTACGGGTCACTAATTACCAAGTTGTTAATTTAGCTAGGAACCAAACGCACAAGAAAAAAAATGATGAATTAAAGGTTCAAAATCATGATTTTTCATGTGTCTCGTTTTTTATATATGCAGTCAATGTTAACAGTTAACCATTTGCATTATTTTAAGGTATGGGATCGTCTCAAATTAAGAGATACAACTTGACTCAAGTTGGGCATTATGAGCCATTGGATTTGATCTAATGGCTCAAATCAAAATAACTTCTTTTGATTTGAACCATTAGATCAAATCCAATGGCTCACAATCATCCAACTTTAGTCAAGTTGTATCTCTCAACTTGAGAGGATCTCATTCCTCATTTTAATCCGCAAAAAAAAAAAAAAAAAAAAAAAAAAAAAAAGGTTACTATTATAGCAAGGGAGTAATAAGTTTGACCAATGATGGTCAAAAGTCGTCATCTTTATACCCCTTTGCAATGTTTTAAAAACCGGTTTTTTATCTACCCAACCAAGTCGCCGGTTGACCCGTCGTGTGGAACCAGTTTTATGCAAAAAAATGACAGCTTTTAAGCATGGAAATTCAACTCCTACAGCTACAAAAATCTTTTAAACCTATCCAAGCAACCCTTAATAAGATCCAAAAACACTTAAACTTGTCCAGATTGCTCTAAAACATTCGAAATTCCAACAAAACTACAGGTCCAAAACTTAAAAAAGACGAAAGGTATGACCCAGCTGGATTTAGTAAAATGGGTCGACCCACGTCAAAAAAAGAAAAGCCGGTTCATAAACAAACAAACAACAATCATATCCGGCCCTGTTCCCAGTTCAACCCGGGTTAGAAACCATTGCCCTCTTAAACAAAGACAAAACGAAGTTGATGGTTTAGATAGTCTTTGTTTAAGCAAAATCATGTGCCCCTGCGATTTAGTACATATATCATATCAATCTTCTTGTATTTATGCAATCAATGTTATTATATTTACGAACATGAAACCATTTGTGTGTTATGGGTTACAAATAAATAAATAATTATACGGTTATACGGCAAAAAGAAAGTCATCATGTTAACAAGTGAGAATAAGTTTGACCAATGATGGTCAAAAGTCATCATCTTTATACCCTTTTGCATTGTTTTAAAAACCGGTTTTTTGAGCGACCAGGCCAGTCACTGGTTGAACCATCGTGTGGAACTGGTTTTATCCAAACAGCTTTTAAACCTATCTAAACAGCACTTAATCAGCTCCAAGCACTCCTAAAAAAGCCCCAAACAGCTCTTACAAAACACTTAAACATGTCCAAACAGCTCTTTCAGATATGTTTGGTAAAGTAGCTGAGCAGCTGGAACTTATGAGTGTAAGAAGACATTGAAGGGCAAAACATATAAATATACAAAGTTAAAGCTAAGGGTACTAATGTAATTAGCCAAACCAAAAGCTCAGCTTATTTTAGAAGCTCCTCCTAGGTAGCTTTTTAAGAGCTTTTGGATTTTATAAGCTTCTATAAGCTTGTGCGCCAAAGAAAGCTTCTACTAAAAGCTATCCCCATAAGCTCTTACTAGTTGCCCACCCTATGTTTCATCCATGAGCTTATATAAGTTTATGAGTATATCATATGTAACAAGCTAGCTAGGTACAAACAATACCTGTCGTGGCCACACAAAACTCCTAGAAATGAAGGGCTTTACCCGGTTTAAGTCTAATTCACCTTGAAACTTGTTTGGTTTAGTGTGAGGTAATCTGTATAGTTACTTTATATTTACGCATAACAAGATACAAAGGAGAATAAGCACAACGTAACACATATAAAAAGCATAAAATGTTATGTACAAATCAAAACTAAGTTTGTGCAAATCACGTTTGATGTTTTAAAGTAGACACCATTAATCCATAATAGTATCAATAAGAAGGGCATTTTGAACTGTAAATCAAAGGTCTAACATTAGTATCTATAGGAAAATAGCCTCTAATTAATTTATTATTGTGAAAAGTCCAGGTCAATAATAACTAACATCCATCCTTGTCATGCAAAGACTAGAAGATAGAATGTATACAAAAGGTGATAGACTAATATGAAATGTATTTTACTTCACGAGTCAATTTCCTTAGCAAACGAATCTTATCTAGATTTTAGACTATTATGTGGCTATAATATATGCATATATCTATGGTCCTTTTAGTCAATGATGTGTAGGGTCATATGTGGCGATATTGGTTTTGCACTTTGGTTCCTATAGTAAAATAATTAGTAAAAAAAAGCATCGGAAATTATTTATACTTTGACTAGGTCGTTCTCAAGAGCGAAAAAATTCCTTTGTAAAGTAAATAACTATAATTATAAATAACATAAAACAATAAAAAGGGATAATGTTTTAGATCCAAAAGATCTTGAAAAAATAAATAAACAAGACAATAAAATAAACGACTCAAATGTAGGAGAGAAATAATGTTCACCAACTCATTCCCCCAATAACCAAACGACATGATTTGCCAGTTATTTAATTAGTGACTCGGATGTAGGATAAGTCTAGTGATGGCCGCTAAAACCTATCAATATGCCTTATAACCTTCTACCTCAACGCTAGTGGATGATATCTAGTTATTAGCCATTCATTAAGTCCGCCAACTAATCTGTATTACTTGTATGTGAAGTTATATAGCTAGCTACACGTAAACACTTTGTAAATCTTGATTTACCTTCGTTAATCTCAAACGTTATAGACTACCACTTCCTAGGTGCTCTCAATTACAGACACAATTCACACACCTTATCGGTTATGTTAGCATAAAATACAAAGTTGGTTTGAAACTTTGTACACAAACTAGTGATTTTGTTTAAACATACTACATATTGTCTTGCATTTTTATGTATATCTAGCACTACCATTGTTTGCATAGTCAGCTTGTAACTATTTGAATCCTCTCATTTCAGATGCACTTGTCTAGTTAGCGATAAATTACAACTAGAATCAAACATACTCACACATGAAGTCAATAAATATAAGAAATGAAAATTGCCCCTCTAAAGAACAGCATTAAATGTAAATCTTATATCATTATATAACGAACGAATGAAGAAAAAAAAAATAGTTGCATATAGTATATATATATATCACCATTAGTCTTTGATAACAATTACCATGAACCAGGCAAAAAGATGTTTCTTTTATCAGTTTATGCTAAGCTTTCACAAATAACACTAACAAAACTTTACTCGATGACTATCCCCAATATTTTGCTAAGATTCAACATCAACCCATTTTGTTTTGAATTTGTCTATGGACATGTACTAAGAACTCGACGTATGAACGACTATTTGGAGACTTGTCTTCCACCATATACGAGGAGAATGTCTTTCCTGGAATTGAAACTAATATCAGAAACTACTAAAAAATAATAATAATAATAAATAAAATAAAATAATAATAAATAAATAAAATAAAAAAAGACTGCAAGTTAGATTGACAAATGTGTCCACACTGTATTATATTTTCTTTATCTTGTCTTTATAGAATGGTAGTATGGTACTTTAAAAATACTCAGAACTACGTGATTTTTATCGTTTCTAAGAGGCCTGGGTACGGTGCGTCATGGCTCAAGCCATGAGCTTCGGCGCCACCCTATGGCACGACATACCACACCGGACCTCGCGCCAAACCCTCTCGCGCCGTCACCACCAGCCCACGCCGTGGGATTTTTCTTTTTTTTTTCAAGTGGGTATTTTGTTTCTGTGTGAGGTTTTGTGTTTGTGTTTGCAAGTGATGGAGGTTTTGTGATTTTTTTTATTGTGTTTTGCAGATTTGGATCTTTGGGAGGGAGGAAGAAGACGAAAGAAAAAGGTAGTGTTGATGGTTTGAGAATTTTACAAAAGTTGTATTAATGCGTTTATACTGTTGAGAGTAGGGCATATATGTTGGGCTGGGCTTTTAAAGTATCTGTTGTACCATAATCAAAAAATTAGAGAACTAAAACTAAAATAAAAACTAGTTCTTTGTTCTTAAGATTTAACTAGTTCCTATTCTTAATGAAATAAAATTAAAAAAAAAATGAAAAATATATATATGCACGACGGCACCAGAAAACTGGTGTTATGCCAGGGAGAGGTGTTTTGGTGCCATAGACAAAACTGGTGTCATAGGCAAAAAGTGCTGAAGTGGCACCACTTTTCCTATGGCACCACCACCCTACGGCACCACACTGTACCTAGCGCTCTAAGGAAGTTCCTGAGCTAAAGTTACCTATGATATATGGCATTATGGGTTGACAAGATTTTCTTTATTTTATAATTATTAAAGCCTTTTTTCATTTTTTTTAGCAAATAGCCAGGAAAGACGTTATCTTAAATTTTTCTTGGGAATTCCCAGTTTAAAGGGTTTTTTATCCAAAAAATTAGCTAAAATCTTGCAATTTTCATACGAAGAGAGAACTACTAGATGTATATTATAAAACTCACCTGATGGTTCTCCTTTCTTGCATAATTTTGGCCTGCCATAAGCACAATGAGATTAAAAAAGCGATTACTTGTCAACACAAACATTCTCATATACAGATAAACCAATCCAACTGATAAGATTATATACCACAGATATTACATACCGTAGGTAGTTACATCTTTGGCTTCGTATCTCATTTACAACCTCATTTAGCTTCTTTGACAAGGGGTTGTCATATTGCTTCAGTACCAACTGTATCGAAAAGTTTGTGATAAACAGATGATTGATGAATCAATAGACCTTCTGAAACTGTTACTCTAGCAAACATCAGACTTATAAGCTACAAAAAAGCTATGCAATGAGCGAGCATATACAGATGCCAACTTCTACCGATTTGCATATATATGGGTCAACTTGGGTAGTATTTTATCACAAATGAGTCAGTTTTGCTAACTTTTAATAGCGGGCAAAATTGGAACGGGTCAAATGGCTCAAACAGGTTGAAAGCCGCCGACAATGTATTAAAAAATGTAAATGAGAAAAAAAAAATGTTTCGAGTCAATTCAAGCCAACCAAAGCCCGTTTAGACCTATTACTAGACCAGATATTTTGCTAATAAAAGTCAAGAAATACGAATATCAAGTGTACCTGTCTGGGGATTTCACTAAAAGAAGAAACGCCAAACAATTTTTGTGTTATATCAGGATCTACAGAGCCTCCAACATAAATTAAGCAGTCCTCTCCGTTTTCAAGAAGATAGATCCCGTCATCACTCACATGTTCACTAGAGAGTGGTATAGGAGGGGGAATAACGGATCCATCGGTATCCTGTAGCCACAGATGAAACATGCCAAAAAAAAAAAAAAAACGTGTTAGATGTAGAATGTAAATATTTGAACATTTTGTGAAGTCAGACTATACTATACCTTTGAGTCAATATCATGAACACTAATCATTCTGGGATACACAAACGGGATTGCTAATTGAACGGAAAGTGAGGTGACGTAGTTTATCCAAAATGACCTGTCATCTATCCGCCCATCACTTCGTAGTCCAATACTTTTAATCAAAGCTGCAATCAAGAAATATGGGAGGTAAATTACCTGTTCGTATATTTAAAAATAAATAAAAAATAAAAAAATAAATAAATAATAAATAAATAAATAAATAAATAAATAAATAAAATAACATTTGAGTGACATCTAGGATTCTAGGGGGGTGGGCAACTCAAAAGAATCTTTGGATTAATTATATTTTCACTAGAGGTAGCAAGATGACCAGGTGAAAAATAAACAAGTCACAACAGGTCATCTTTAGCATGAGCTGGGTCGAGATGACCCATAAACACTTTTTGCCTATCCTATTTAAACTTATAGAGATTGTTGAAGAGTTGATTATGATTACCAAAACAAGATTGCCAAGATTATTATCTTAATCTTTTAAAACATGGTAATTTATGAGGTTCTATACACTAAAAAAACCTTAAGGGGACTTTCAGCATATTTGATACATTCCCATTAGATCAAATTTGAGGTAATAAATGAATGCAATGAAATTGCCACCTCTAGTGGCCCTCGTTTTCAAATAACGGTTTGCGACCGAACTGATTTAGAATGTTTGGATTATTTGTTTTTGTCGGTATCCAATGCCTTTAATAAAGAAGAAAACAGACCGAGAGTGTATAGAGGCAACAACTTGAGTGCCTCAGGAAGAATAAGCTGTCCAGATGATGACACAGTTGCACAAAACTTCCGATATGAATGTAGAATACTAATGCAAAGATTTGTCACCCGATCCCTCACTTGAGGTAATGGGGTAATAGGGATTTCATTAGCCGCTGCAACATACAAAACAAGAATAATCTTTACAGTATTCAATAAAGCAAAAGTGACATCCAAAATTAAACAGATTCAAATACCTTGCTTTAGAAAACAAGAAAACTGGGTGTCTCTAAATCAGCTGAGCGAAAAAGATTGCTCAGCATGCTTGTGCAAGGCAACGATAAGGTGGAGACACGTATTCTTCTTTGCCCATATACAGTAGTATAAAGAAGCGCACACTGGAAAGAACATTCTGTGCCATCTGTTAATTTATCATCATGTTTCAAAGTCACCATTATAGATTTGTCACAGTCAACCTGCAAAATATCAGTTTTAATAGAAGTGATCTTATAAGACAGTAACTCAAGGCTTATAAATTTGAAGTTCAGTATATACCGCAGGTAGGTCAACATCTGTGGGAATGCGTTTACAGAAGTTTCCAGAGTAGTCTTGTACTTGAAGACCCTAAAGAATCAAAGGGAAGAGACAACAGAAATGGATAAATTTACCAATTTTGAGGTGACCATTTTGACCCATTTAATAATGAATGGATCGATCGGGGTTACACTTGATATTTTAAGGACAACATAAAAATAAGTGTTAGAATGAAACGGGGAAAATTGGTCTAAAACATTTTATTTTCTGTAATCATATTTGACACATCAACTTACCCTGATTAATCTGACCTGATGCCCAAACCAACCGACCCACCCAATTTGCCACATCTATGACTAAACTATGAAAGTGAAACTGAAGCAGACATCTTTTTAGGGCTCACCTGGCTACATCTAACACGCATTACTGCTTCAAAACCTTGTGGTCTTGTGACATTCCATCGCAGATCATTGTAAAGTTTTGCGGGATCCGAAAGTGCAGAGAAAGGGTGATAATAATAAACCTGAAAATATGAGGGAATTTTATTAAAAGCGATTCTTAAAGAATAGCAAGAAAACCAATCTAATTTGTTTGACAAAAAGTAAGATTGCAATGACTACCTGTCCTCCAGTGGTTCGAGGGATAACAGAGATTGAAGCAATATCAACATAACTTTGGGTAGTGATGAACACATCGACAGAGACCTATAAAATATTTGTGATCGTATAAACAATTTGGTAAAGATAAAATCAAAATGATTGAATCTCATCAAAGAGGTAGCAAAATGCAAATTAGATAAAGGTTCACCTGGTACTCTGCAAATTCAATTGCCAATGTCTTCATAGTCTTGTCTACTGGTTGAAGTAATTTATGAGGTTCCTGCGGTTTAAAAAAAAGCGATTTCAGATTAACTTCTTTCATCAACTTTACTATTAAACATGTAGATGCACTTTGGTGAGGCCATTATACATACTACGTGAATCCCATTTATAAGATCTTAGTACCATGCAGATATGATTCTAATATCAAAAAGGTTTAAAGGAAACAGGTCAAAAAAGTCAAAATTAGCCCAAAGTATCTTTTAAAATAAGATAATTTTGTACCTGCTAAATCATTATAACAAACATTACATTAATATTAAAATAAGATAATTTTGTAATTGTATTTGACCCACTAACAATATATATATAGACTTAAAATACAGAACAAAAATGTTTTGGTTCAGCTGACCCCAACCAATTTAGCCTGTTTGTTCAACACGGTCATTAGTTGATAGTACCTTCTCTCCTGCAGAGATATTAGTTCTTCCTTCAGCCTCTCTAGCAGAAAGAGCCGCAATACAAACAGAAGGCAAGACTGAAACATAATAAAACGGGGTCAATATTTATTGACACAACTACTATGTTTCTACCTCAAGCCTCTTAATAATAAAACATCGTAAGAATATAAATAAGCTTGCCTGATTGAAATACCAAAAGCTTGCCTCCGGTACTCTTCATTGCCAGAAAAGCAGCCTGATTGACACAGATGAAGCAATAGTCACATAGACTGCTAAACCCATACTGAGTGGGCGTTTGGATGCGCGCTTTGAAAGTGATTATTTGATAAAAAAAAATTATATCAAAATAAAAAACAGGCATTAGCACGTTTAATATTGGGACATGTCTATGTTTGAGTGTTCGGTGAATACTAGTCGTTCAAAAAATCATTAAACGGGATGACCAAAAAAAGATGATCTGAGAAGAAAAAGAAAATAGAGACGTCTTTTGAAATAAAGTGGCAGTCTCTGAGATTAGGTTAATGGTAGGTATATAGGTAACTTCTTCTACCCTTAGACACGATGTGCTTGCTGGTAGAAATGTACAATCAAACAGAGAAAAATTAGTACCTTTATCCCGGCACCAAAAGCAGAATCAGCAGTTTTATTACTCTCAAACATACTCGGGATGCTCTCCACCAAAAAGTTTAGATGATCACAACACTGTAACATCACAATGATGTGAAATACGTTGGGAATCAGTTCCAAAGTCACATAAAACTGGATGAAAATAATAACTTCTAGAATATGACGGATAATCATGAGTTGGCAAGAACTGCCAAGAAAAGAGATCCATCACAATTTCAAGGTAATGCATGAAATAACTTGCCTCGGAAAGTTGAACAATAACATCAGTTTGAAGAGGAGTGTAAACATCTTCAACGTCAGGAACTATAAGCATCAATGGCTGCAACAACACAACACAAAAACTTAATCACAAACAGCAATATCATCTTGTAAGTTACTAAACTAGAGGTGGCTGTTTCAACCCATTTACTTATAAATGGGTCAATTCTGGTTATATTTTATTTCTAAAAGGTAAAACTGGTATGATGGAAATGGAAATCCAAAAGCAAATTAAACATGGTGAAAGTTGGACAAAGTTTTTTTTTTTACGCATACAAATCCGTAATAAAAATCTATAAACAATAATCTGACATTATGTATACCTGTTGCAATGCCCGTTTCAGATTATGAAAATGGATGGTTGAGTCAAATGTGGCAATTCCCACCATTGTTCGTGGACCCTCCTGCAGCAACCATATTATTAGTTTGTTACATCATAAAATTTACGATTAACTGTGTACATGAAACAGATCAACAATTACATACAAACTTCAAACCTATTGTCAAAGGGTAAAACATCAATAAGATTTAATTCTTATGGGCAGCCCGTAGCCATGTGCCACAAGTACGAAAGGTGGCAACTGTGACCCATTTACATTCAATTATATTATAGTTGACAATCTGAAATAATCTAATTTTTGTAATCTAATTAAGAACACGAATTATTCATAAAGAAAAAAGGATTAAAAACTGGTCAAAACCAGGTGAATCCAACACGACCTATATCTAATATTATGCCAGTATAGACCCATTATCCATCCCAACCATTTTCACCTCTAACCACAATTAACATGAACTTACTGGAAGATCAGCAATGACTTGGCTGATAGCGCTGCAAGCTCCCGCTGTTGCACCAGTTTGCAAGGCATTCATTGATACATCAATGAGAAAAAAGGTACGCCCTTACCCAGGATGCAGCATACGGGATCCACTTTCACCATTGTGAGACTCTCACAATCGCAATGTCACTGTTACTTCAACTATAGAACTACGTGTTCTTCTTACGGGGTCTTTACTGTCACACTGTGGCGGGAAACCTAGCATATGCGCTAAACAGGACAGCTCCATGGGCCAAGTGCGCACTGTCGCATTTGGGCTGCGCAGTATGGTCCGTCCCGTGTGCACATTTGAGTTGCGCACACATGGGCCATGCCATCATGATTGATTAGGCCTACGCAGCCATGAACAGAACTTAAGTCTAGCATAACATAGCCATGCACTATCTCATACTAGACTTGAGGGGCTTGTGGACGTATAGTCCGGACTGGGCTAGGAATGGGTCAGGCCAGGAAGACAGCGGCCCACTCTACGCCTAAACCCTAATCTATGCCCTATAAATACATGGCTGGATCTCCTTCTTGAGGACATGATATATGTGACGATAACATGACAGGTTACTCTAACCCTAACTCATCACATCGCACCGATACTAACTTAACCGTCGGAGGTGGACCCAGGGGCTACGGCCTCGGGTCCACTCCTAACGGGTTCTCTTTGTTTACAGGTCTACTTAGGGCTCGAGAAGAAGACGAACGGCCCAGGGAGAGTCATCGAATCCAGCCCGTGCCAGATTATGTATCAACAAGTTGGCGCAATCCGTGGGACCCGAACAAAATATTTTGTCTCGTATGCTCACCATATATTGTCACCAGCTCTCAGGTCAGTAGACTTCGGCTTATCAAATCGTGTTTCACCCATGTGATTCGGCTAAATGTTAAAACATGATAAATCGTATATAAACGAAACAGTCCGCACGATCGGACCTAAGAAAAAGTCCGCACGATCGGAGCTATTTTATCTTTTAGCCGCGAATTAATTCGCGCAGATTCTGTTTTTACGGTTGGTATGCCTGTTCGCGCTTGTTTGTACGATCGAACGACGCAGTCACGATAAATCTACCCGCGTTAGGCCGTGCGTTCGGACATCTTCGCAGATTAGCTACGAGTGCGAACAAAAACACGATGCTAGTCAATCGCCATGAGCGCACTGGACAAAGGCCGTGGTCATGTTATGTTCATCTGCGATCATCCACAAACGTTCGAGTCTATGCGGTCACGATATATCCATCTGCGTCTATTAGTTGCGGTCATGGTATGTCCATCCGGGGTTTTTTTAAAAAAAAAAAAAAAAAAAAAAAAAAAAAAAAAACAATTAATTATTTATGTAGCTTGTAAAAACTCGCGATAGGGGTAATTCGCACTGCCACTTCTCTTATATGTTAAGTTCACATGCTATGTGCTATATATTGCTTCACTTCATTAGGTTTTATATGTTTCGATTCGTGGCATATACTTTTAATATTTGCATTAAGTGTTTTACGCAGGCATAACTAAGTTTAATGCTCCTACACGAGTAACACCATTAAACTTGGGGGCTACCAGGGTATATAATACCACTATTTCCGTACGCGTCACGCAGGCATATTTGGAAGCAAATCGTATGTAAGAGGTATTGCAAGCCCGGTACAAAGACGGATTTAAATATTCGCACCATCTTGCCGCAGGGGAGACGTCCTCTGTCGGTTGTAAAGACGGATGTAATGTGCGCAGAAGCACGTCTTCTGTCGCACCTCTTTGTCGCGCACAGCGCGCACTTCTGCTACAGAAGCACGTCTTATGTCGCACCATGTTGCGTCGCTACTGGTACAAAAGGTACGCCCTTACCCAGGATGCAGCATACCAGATCCACTTTCACCATTGTGAGACTCTCACAATCGCAATGTCACTGTTACCCCAACTATAGAACTAAGCGTTCTTCTTACGAGGTCTTTACTGTCACACTGTGGCGGGAAACCTAGCATATGCGCTAAATAAGATAGCGCCATGGGCCAAGTGCGCACTGTCGCATTTGGGCTGCGCAGTATGGTCCGTCCCATGTGCACACTTGAGGTGCATACACATGGGCCATGCCATCATGATTGATTAGGCCTACGCGGCCATGAACAGAACTTAAGTCTAGCATAACATAGCCATGCACTATCTCATACTAGACTTGGGGGGCTTGTGGACGTATAGTCCGGACTGGGCCAGGAATGGTTCAGGCCCGGAAGACAGCAGCCCACTCTACGCCTAAACCCTAATCCATGCCCTATAAATACATGGCTGGATCTCCTTCTTGAGGACATGATATATGTGACGATAACATGACAGGTTACTCTAACCCTAACTCATCACATCGCACCGATACTAATTTAACCGTCGGAGGCCGGCGTCGGGTCCACTCCTAACGGGTTCTCTTTGTTGACAGGTCTACTTAGGGCTCGAGAAGAAGACGAACGGCCCAGGGAGAGTCGTCGAATCCAGCCCGCGCCAGATTATGTATCAACAATCATTATATATTCTTAGAACTAGATTATGGAAAAAAGTAGAAAACAAGAGATATCAAACTCACCACAGAGGTTACAGACAAAACGTCTTCCCTGATCCACAAACTTCATGTACGGATTGATGTAACCTTTGCAACGAGATCAACGAACAGGTCCACCTTCGTCAAAATCCACTATCTGAAACAAATTCATATTTACCATATGAAAATCTTCTGTATTCAACTTTGAAATTTTCTATCATTCAATTATTATTTGAGATGAAACTATACCAAATAGTCCATCTTGTCAAGAACATTGAGGTAGCAAATAAGTACCCCTAAGACTTAAGGGCTATATAGTAATCTTAGTAACATATCTAGCCTTACTTGGATAGGTTCCTCTTCTGGATGAGGAAGGGCCAGGGGCTGGACCAACAGAGCCAATTGCATGCCAGACGTGGTCAAAAGATCAGAGGTGCAAGGAATCTGAAAGAGCAACAAAACAATCCAACAATAAACTAAGCATAAATTCTCCACAAGAAAAGTAGTTGAAGAAATAAGCACATTACCTGATTAATGGTGCTCCTCATGAACCGCGGACTGCAATTTCCAGTATCCCTTATAATAAATTCAGTAGTAGCAGGCTTCAATATAGAATAATTACATATCAGAATGTACATAAGATCCGTACAAATACTTGCATAATAGAAGCCAAGAACCATAAACAGTACTGTATAAATTAGAGATGGAAAGCTTGGCTTTATACATTTATACATTTTGTAAGGGAAAAAATTATAGCTGAGGTAATTGAAACTGTTAAAATAGGTACTGCTGATCAAATAGCAGCTGTTCTAACTAAGGGATTGGATGCAAAACATTATAGCTGAGGTAATTGATTTGTTCCAGATAAGATTGAGGGAGGGTGGTAAAACTGTAATCTTATTCTGGTTAAGATATATACAGGGACTGATTATGCATATTTGTTATTTTCAGTTTAAAGTAAAGATTGCTATTTGGTTTTGTTAGACAGAAGTATCTCTTCTCATAAATTTGTTGAGTTTTATAGCCGTGATAAATTTGTTGAGTTTTATAGCCGTGGAAATTCTGACCCATTTAAGTATGAATTCGTCAATGTGGGATATGTTTCATCTCTGACGGGTCAAACAAGTAAAATAAAAAATGCTAGCTAACGAAAACGGGTCAAAAGGAGTTGAAGGTTTCACATAGTGTCAATTTATTCAATAACATTGGTTCATAAGAATATGTACTTTGTTATCATACGGGTGCACATAATCATACGGGTGCACATAAGAGGTTTAATGAAAATGCCAATAAAGAAAAATTTCAAACAAGGTGTTAAAGAAGCAAGTGATATGGTCGAAAACAGCATTGGTAATTTGGTTCCTGATGAAGTTTCTAAAGAATGTGATAAAGTGCAAGAAATTGAGTTTAAAGATTCGAGTAAGGTTGATGATGATGAGATTTATTAAAAAGAAGAATAATAGAATGGGTGTGCGTAATTTGGTTCCTGGTGGTGTGAATTTTGATGATGCTGTTGATCATGAAGTTGTAAATGTGGTTGAAACGGCTAAAGAATAAATTAAAAATGGTGTTAAAGATTCAAGCTTTAATTCATGTCTTTTGGATAAATTGGAAGGTTCGATGGTAAAGAATTTTAAAGAAGTTCCGAAACTGAAAACGGAGTGTTTGTTAGGTGTATCATCATCATAAAATTCCGATATTTTTGGCTCTAATGTTTTAATGGATATTCAAAAACCGAATGCTACTTTTATTGAGTTGATCGAGGTCAGTGTAAAAGATGATTTTAGTGACTGGCGATACTTTACCTGGTGTTCATCACATACTCGATATTGCTGATGTTGATTCATTAGTATCATCATTGGAAAAAGCACAAAAAGTAGTAGCGGTTGGTGGTGGTTATATTGGCACGAAAGTTGCAGTGGCTGCTGTTGGATGGAACCTTGATGCAACTGTCATATTTCCAGAAGATCATTTTCTTCCAAGGTTGTTCACTCCTTCACTGGCCCAGAAATATGAAGAACTTTACCAAGTGAACGGTGTTAATTTTCTCGCGGGTGTCTCTATAAATATCTTGATATCTGGTGTTGATGGAAATGTTGCTGCTGTTTGGCTTAAGAAAAGGTCTTGAACAGATACCTAATTCTTTAAGGCTATGGGAAGCAGTAGTGGAATTTGCTAATGAAGAGGATGCAAAGCTTTTGCTTCAGAGAGCTGTGGAGTGTTGCCCATTACAGGTGGAAGTGTGGCTCGCTTTAGCTCGATTGGGAAAGTATGATGCTGCAAAACATATTAGTCTCTACATTTTGACTCAGCTTATCGAGTTTTTTGCATCAGATCACCTAATAAGTTGGTTGAAGGCAGAGGGATTCGCAACAGAGTTGTTTGAAGAGTGCGTGACTTCAATTCTTCACGCTCGGGAAGGAATTCAGCTGTTAGATTTAATACATGGATCGTGTAGTTGGGTTATGAAATGGGTATTCACAAAGGGTTGAACGGGTGTTTGGCTTAAGGAAAAAGGTTATTGTTTTTTGGGTTGTTTGGCTAGCTACAACATAATGTGTTAAAGATCCTAAGAAAGGTTGCCCCAAGTTGATTTGAATGCTTAGATGCTTGAGGACAAGCTTCATTTTAAGCGGGATGGATTGATATGTGTCAAAGTAATATCAATGAAAAAGTCAACAAAAGTCAACAGAACAACAAGATGAGAACAAAACAGATTTTCTGACCAAATCCTCCTTTCTTCCTTCCATTTCCCTTTATCAAATTGTAAACACTTTTCTTTCTCTCTGTAACTCTCTAACGTTCAGTTTCAGTTGTAACAAATTATCCCATTGTATTCCAATTTCGAGTTCAATTCTTAATATCTTGAATTCCTAGTTGTTTTACGGATCTAAGCCTCATTTCTTAAGTGATTTCTGGTTAAGATCATATCACTTTTTTGACAAATTAACAGACTTCCACGGTCTTCTTTTTTGAAAAATTTCCTTTAGCTAACTTTCTTCTCCCGTCTATGCTATCTTTTTATACAAATTAACTGATTTCCATTGTTGGGTGATTTGACATCTTTGAATATCTTTAGTTTGCACTCACTGCTTACTTAATTTCTTGATACGAGTAACAATAAATTCTAACTGATATACAAATTTCCCATTGGTAATTTTTTAATTGTAAAACTGGAATTATTTAAAAAAATTACCAAAAAATCCATAGTACTATTCTAGAAAGGTAGCAATCTTCGTTGATATTTTATTTTCTTATTTAACAACAATCTACAACATAATTCAGGACAACAAATAAACATAAAAAGTTTCTTAAACTTTATGACTTATGACTAGACATCATACAAAATCGATCAAGCATTAAGTTACCGATACATGCATCTTCATCCAAAGTCGATCATCCACTAACAATAAATCTTTTACTTGGCGCATTGTTGGCCTTTCCTGTGGGTTGTAGTTCAAACATGCCCGCGAGACATTCAAAATTGAATGAGCTAGTTTCTCAACTAGAGAATATGGTGGCGGAATCCGTCTATCTCCTACATTGGCTAGCGATAGATCATCAGCAGACAATGTTGGTAGACATGATAAAAGTTCTCCAGGATGCTTTCCCATAATCACTTCTAATGCAACAACTCCAAAACTATACACATCGGCATTTCTCTGTTGCCACCATTGTATAAGCAAGCTCTACATGGAAGGAAACATGAGAATACAAAAAAATTGTTATATCAGATCATGATATCTGAAACTTGAGAAGAAGTACGTATAGATAACTTTGAAATATATGGTAGTTACCTGGTGCAACATAGCCATAGGTGCCTACAACCGCACTCCAATTGGATGAATCCAACTTTAATAGCTTTGATGTTCCAAAATCCGAGATATGTGCCTCATAATCAGAATCGAGATGGATATTAGCTGCGGAAATGTCTCTATGAATTATAGGTGGTGTGCAATCATGGTGCATATAAGCCAAGCCATTCGCTACAGCCCTAACAATTCTTACCCTTTTCAGCCAATCCATTTCCTTTGCTGTGGTATCGCTACTTAAGAGCGATTTTAGAGTTCCCTTCTGAAGATATTCGTAAATCAAAAATGAGTGACGAGCATGGAAGCAATATCCATAGAGTTTAACTATGTTTCTGTGTCTTATGTTTGTTAATGCTCGTACCTCATTTAGGAAGCCTTGATCGTCATTCTCAGATGATGAATGAAGTTTCTTGACAGCAACTAAATTGTTGGGTTGTAACACAGCTTTATACACAGTACCATACCCTCCCATCCCTATACAATATGAATCATCAAAATCATTTGTTGCCTTGATGATTTCATCATACATCTCCTGTCCATTAAAACTTGTTATTGAGAAAAATTTTCCACCTTCGCCTGATGGTTTCTGTGGAGAAGTTTTCTTTCTACGTCGACAAGCAACGAGGCCACACACAAATAAACCAAGGAAAAGAGCCACAAAAAGTGGGACAATAGTTACAAGGATGAGCTTATGAAGAAAATGATTAGTTTGACTTTCACAAAGTTTCAAACCTGTAACATTTCCACACAGACCATCATTTCCTTGTAATGCTTCTCCAGACACATTAAGAAAGACAGCATAAGGGGGAACCGGGCCTGTGAGCTCATTGTAAGATAGGTCTATATCAATCATTCTTGTCAAGTTACTGAAACCGTTAGGAATAGAACCAGATAGCATATTGTGAGAAAGATTAATCATCACCAGACTTTCTAAACTTCCAATTTCCGATGGTATCTCTTTTGTGAGTGAATTCCAAGATAGATCAAGAACATTGAGTTGACTTAATTTATCGATCTCTGATGGGATGTTTCCGCTGAGCTTGTTATTACTAAGATATATGTGAGTGATTTGTACCCAATCACCAATATATCGTTGTAATGACCCGTTTAACCTATTTTTGGATAGGTCAAGAGCAAGGAGGCCATGCAATGATCCAAGCTCTTGAGGTATAACACCTGAAAGGTTGTTATTGCTCAAGTTTAAATTTAACAAACTTTTCATCCCCCCAAACTCCTTTGGAATTTGACCAACCAAATGATTAGAAGAAAGATCAAGCACTCGAATTGAATTCCCAAAGTCCGGCGGTATGCTACCGCTGATGTTGTTATATACCATCTTTAATGTTGTCAATTTTTTGCATTTACCCCAATTTGGAGATAGTTGCCCATGAAATTTATTATGACTAACATCAAAAAAATTTAAGCTTGGGTAGACACCAAAACTATTCGATATATCTCCACTAAATTGATTAAAATCGAACCTTGCTCTTATTAAGGTGGTGCAATTCCATAGCCCTCTTGGTATAGGACCAGAGAGTTGATTATGACTTACAGATAAATGTTGAAGCTTTCCCCCTTGGCACAAATCATCAGGCAATTGGCCAGACAGCTGATTTGTGTCCAGATGTAGCCTAAACAATTGTAGGCTTACAATTCCTTGTGGTATAGGACCGGATAACTGGTTCACACGGAGAAACAGAGTCTGAAGGCTTCTCAGGTTTTTTAGCGATGACGGAATTGAACCAATGAGTTGATTTTCGCTCAAAGCTAATCTGGTGAGAGACTTCAAATTCCCTAATTCAATTGGAATGGGTCCAGAGAGTTGATTTATGTGCAGATAAAGGATATCCAAAGACTCCAAATCACCCAATGATGAAGGGATTGAACCATTGAGTTGATTATTGTTCAATCCTAAATTAGTTAGAGACTTCAAATCACCCAACGATGAAGGGATTGAACCAGTAAAATTGTTTCCGGAAAGTTGCAAAACGGTTAACTGGCTTAGTACACCAATGTTAGGTGGAATGACACAAGAAAACTGATTGGTTGAAAAATCAAGATAGACAAGTTTGGACAGGAGTCCGATTTCTGGTGGGATGGGACCAAAGAAGTTGTTTACACTAAGCTCAAAATGGGTAAGATTGCGTAGAATAGAGAATGGGAACTGGTGAAGCGTACCTTTTAACTCAGACGTCGAGAGGTTCAACTTGTCAATGTTCCCATCAGCGTTGCAAGAAATTCCAAACCAAGAAGGGCATGAAGCGGGTGCACTAGTATTCTTTGGAAGGGGTGTCCAAGAAGATACAATTTGGGAGTTTTTTGGGATTTTAAGGCTTGCTTTCCATTTTAGAAGAGCATTTGCTTCCTCCAAAGAAGCAGAAATAAAGTTTGGTATAAATGAGAGAGCAACGAGTAGTAGAGCTAGAGATAAAAGTAACAACTTTGAAGAAGCCATTACTTGCTTTTGTATGTTTTTTTCTATAAAGTGAGGGTTTGTATGTCTTTATTTATACTTGAGCTAGCCTTTTCTCATATATGAATTTCTGTAAACTAATGTGTTTTGCAATATGAAAAAGAAATGTATGGGAGACTAGCCTGGTTATGCATGCATGAGAAAAGAATAATTTGAAGATTTTTAAGACTTTTTTTTTTTTTTTTTTTTTTTTTTTTTTTGTGGTGAAGAAAAGTGAAGATTAAATTCTACAGAATAAGTCAAGTAACATGTGAATGACATACAGTAGTTGACTAGCATGTTTTTCCAATAGTTCACATCTACGTGGCCACACAATTGGTCTATAAAAGAGACAATGTATTGGTAGACAAAAGTACTAGCATGTTTTACGTGACATTTGTTTCCTATTATAAAAGTTTTTTTATATACATTGTCGAAATATTTTGTGAGAGAAACGTCTCATATATATCCAACAATTTTCAATTCTCAGAAATTAAATTTTAGGTGGTGTCATATTATTCCACAAATATTGTTTTACTTGAGAAATTAATGTCCCTTTTGGAGAATACTTTAACTATGTAGTACAATTTTAATCGCTTTGTAAGAGAAGTATTATATAGTATTTTTTTTCAAAATAGTTCCAGTAAATGCTTTCATCAAAATGATCAAAAAGCTTTTAAACCTATCCAAAAACACCCCTAAACATGCCCAAACACCCCTAACAAAACTACAGGTCCCAAACTTTTTAAAAACAAAAGGTATTGACCCAGCTGGATTTAGCAAAATGGGTCAACGAAGGTCAACAAAAGAACCGCCGGTTCATAAACAAACACAATGAGATTAAAATTGTCAACACAAACATTCTCATATACAGATAAACTAATCCGACTGATAAGATTATATACCACAGACATTACATACCGTAGGTAGTTACATCTTTGGCTTCGTATTTCATTTACAACCTCATTTAACTTCTATGACAAGGGGTCTTCATATTCCTTCAGTACCAACTATATCGAAAAGTTTGAGTTAAACAGATGATTGATGAATCAATAGACCTTCTGAAAGTGTTACTCTATCAAACATCAGACTTATAAGCCACAAAAAAAGCTATGCAATGAGCGATCATATACAGATACCAACTTCGACCCATTTGCATATATATGGGTCAATTTGGGTTGTATTTTATCACAAATGATTCAGTTTTGCTAACTTTTAAAAGCAGGCAAGATTGAAACGGTTCAAATGGCTCAAGCAGGTTGAAAGCTGCCAACAGTTTATTTAAAAATGTAAATGAAAAAAAAATGTTTCATGTCAGTTCAAGCCAACCAAAGCCCATTTAGACCATTACTAGACCCGCCATATTGCCAGTATAATGATACAAGCCAAGAAATACGAATATCAAGTGTACCTGACTGGGGATTTCACTAAAAGAAGAAACACCAAACAGTTTTTGTGTCATATCAGGATCTACAGACCCTCCAGCATAAATAAAGCAGTCATCTCGGTTTGATAGATCCTGTCATCGCTCACATGTTCACAAGATAGACCTTTGTGATCACTAAATCATTCTAACATAGTTCCAATGGGCTTGGAGTTATAACCAACGTACGATTTGTCTGAGACTCAAAAATATGCCACATTCCACCATTACCGGATTCTACAACTAAAAGAAATTTAAATGAAACATTTCATTAAACCCTTTGTAGACATTTTCACAAACACCCCCTTAATCAACACAAATTACTTAAAAAAGAATCAATTTAAATCTTTTCAATTTTCATATGAAGAGAGAACTACTAGATGTATATTATAAAACTCACCTGATGGTTCTCCTTTCTTGCATAGTTTTAGCCTGCCAGGCTGCCATAAACACAATGAGATTAAACTGACCCACTGTTACCATCAGCAACTAAACTTTATTCGGGTTCGGTTTAATAACGGGTTATTTGCATTTGACATTAGAAAGATAGCTTATTGAAAACTCAAAACTTATGAAATTTTCTTCATTTAAAAGTTCATGCTTAATTGCTACTGAAAACTTACAGATTAGACAGTTGCATCACACCAGAGCTTTTTAAGTACATTAGCATGAAATAGTAAGCCTGGCCTAGTGCAAATTTAGACGAATGCCCGTTTTTCGGCTCAGTTCCCAACCTGTCTCGTCCCATTTTGACCTAAACTAAATTTGACCCTTTACCTAACCTGGCTGATCTGACCTTTTTTACTACCTCTATACCAAGATGTTCTGCCATAGGGTTATCGCTAATTGAGCGTTGAACTTTGATAATATTATAGGTATTGATATTCGGGCAAACAAAATGTCTAATGATATTGGCCTTCATGTATAGAGTTTAGAAGGTTGTAGGCTCGACATTTCCTTCTCCGTTGGTACCCTATCAATAAAAAAAATACTAGTTCATATATCAAGTTCACCACGCCTATTTCCAAAACTATTCAACGTATGTGTTTTCTGAGAAACTGATAATAGCGACTTGAGTAATCATATAGTTAGGGAGTTTTTTGGATTTTCTCTGATCATTTCGACTAAAAGAAAATTAGTAAACACTTTAAAGTCTACAACTAAAAGAAAATTAAATGAAACATTTTCATCAAACACTTTTATAACACATTTTCAACATATAAGTTAAACCCAGATGGAGAAAACGTGGATATTTCCCGTCGTAATTGAAATTTTTTAGAAAGAGGAGATATGAGATTTTGAAGGAGGTGTGGATGAGACAAATTAAAAACTGGATAAGTTGGATGTGGTGGTGCAAACACTACAAGAAAATTGGCCTATAGTGACGAAAACAGTTTCGTCACTAACAGTATAAAAATTGGTCACAAAACTATTTAGTGACCAAACTCATGTCGTCACCAGTCGTCACTAAAGCTCCGTCACAAAACCAATTAGAGACGAAAATACCCCTCGTCACTAATCTGTGACCAGATTAGTCGTCACTTTTTAATCCGGTTAGTGACGAAATATTTCGTCACAGTTATGAGAGTGACGAAAAAATCGTCACTGATATTTACCATTAGTGACGAGAAAGTCGTCACCGACTACAGATAGTTAGAGACCAAAAAGGTCGTCACTAATTATGAACATATAGCAAAAAAAAATAAAATAGGAACTAATGTTGGTTTTACTGCATAATTGCTTTTGCAAACAAACTAAAATCGAGAAATCTGTAGCAATACAAATACAAATCTAACATATTAACTTCATTCATAAATACTAATTTTTTCACAAAACACAAATAGTATGATTGAAACTCGACACAAAACCAACCAATAACCTAACATCACTAACATGCCTTCAACACTTATGTTAAACTTGAGATTGTTGTTTTGTTTATGACTATTCTCCGTCACTTTGCTGCATATCCACAGAGTTCTCTCTAACGGGACTCGAGCTAGGTTGCCTCTTTACTGGCTCATCGTCATCAGACTCTGACCATGTGTGTATTCTTCTGCCTATAGAAGGTGCGGCCTTCACAACAGAAAAGTAGAGCAAATATCAGCAAAGGATTCAGTACAATGTTGACCTCACAGACTACCAGTAAATCACAACTCACAGCAGTTGTAGAATGCCAGTGTGTGTGTGTGTGTGTAAGAGACAAATATAGAAAGGGAGGGAGAGAGATTTTACTACGTCATCATCGGCATCAGAATCTTCAAGGCCAGCAGCTGCAAGCGGATCCTGTGGATTATCATCCTCATCTACCAGATGATTAACTTGGTTCTCAGGTTCTCAGATATAGAAAGGGAGGGAGACAATTGACTAAATAAGCGAACAACATTTTTAAGCTCAGCAACCGTTGCCCGCACCTATAATAGAATGATTGAGGAAATTCAATGTTTATGAAACTATGAATGACACACATAATAACTTAAAAAGATTTATTTGATTAGTCACCTCATCCACGGTCCTTTTTGTTTTTTGTAATGTCGAAGCCGAGAACTTCTGTAGGGTAACACCTGTGTCAAATCTTAATGTGTAATTTGAAGGGGCCAAGTGAATGGCTTTTAGTAAGGTCTTTTTGCAGTCCTGCCACTGTTCGGCTTCATAATGTGTGCAGGCTAGATAAAGAAGAATTTGATTGTCTGTGTCGTAATAGAACTTGCGCAGACAATTTTGATACTGCAAAATAATAGTATTTTTTTTAACCGAAATCAAACGATACTACGTAGTAAACAACATGTAGAGTAAAGCACTTGGTACCATTTTAATAGCCAATGGGAAATTGCCCTGGGCGAAATGAACATGAGCCAAATTTATCCAAACATCTGGCATTTGGACAAAAACACTTCCACTTGCAGCTTCTTGAACCTACAATTACGAAGGGTATAAGGTAAATTCAACATTCAAAATAGCTACTCCATAAATCAGAAAGCATTAGTAAGCAGTTCTGCTAACCTGTGTAAAAAGTTCCTTTGCGACATCAAATTGACCTTTTTCTGCTAACACAACACCAGCACCATTGGCAGCATACATATTAGCTGGATGCTCTACCAGGACCTTTGTGTATAATTCCTTCGATTTTTCTAGATGCGTCGCTTCCAACTTGGGTCTCTTTTCTCAGATCTACATGTGTATCGTTTTTTAGTAGTGTACCATGTAGCTATCTGTAATTAGTGCAAAACCAATAATCTCAACATTTTCACGAGTCTCTCGCACTCTTACCGGATTGACTGGAAAAGAACAGTTATCGAATCCCGGAAAGATCAGCCCTGTGGTCATCAACAGCCTAGAAAATAGAGAATGACAGTTGCGTAAAATAAATAACCAAAAATAATCTTGGGAAAAACACAGAAGACATAAAAAAAAAATATATGTATTATTAGCAGAGGCATACCCGGTTCTTTGGAGCAATTAGCAAAGCCAGTCAAACGGCCAATGAAGCGCACAAAGCAACCGGTTCTTTGCTATCTTCATGCCATCCTAATAATACTTGTAAACTAAAGAATGTAAAATGCAGACCGTGTAGCAGGAACTGAACTTGTAACTCTGCATTTGACGACTTGCTCAACATGATACATTGACCTCACTTCAGATCCAGGGTCTAGACCAAGCTCAGACCTAATAAAGAAAAGTAATTATCATCTGACCAAACACAATAAAAAACAAGCAATGTTTCAAGTATTTGGATCCAACCTGGGGGCATATCCTTGCATGCCATTGTAAAACCGAACAAACAGCCATGATTTTCAATCTTTACAATCCATCCATGCGTCCACAATCCTTCGGTTGTGTCTGTAAATGAGCTAAGAACCGGAAGCTTTGATTTTACCTGAGAAGTAAAAAGATAGAAATATATACTGCATTTAGTTTATAAGATAAAAACAATTTCCAGTACCATTTTCACAGACACGCGCCGGTGAAATAAAATAAAAAGTTGTTTTGTTTATAAGAGAATTGGGCGTACCTATGTGACCATGCCGAGATCCCAGTAGTTTCTTTGATGCTACCTAATAACATCCTAAGTTGGATCAACAATACTTAACCCAAATAATTCTGCAACAACATAAACAAGCCAATGTTTGCATTATTGTAAATAGTAAGATCTAAAAGGCGCTTGGCTTTACACTAGACTAACAAAGGAATATAAGACTCACGTGGCCTCCATTAACGACAATATACGGGTACAAGCTGACCTCTTTCAGTTGATTAGTTAATGTAGATACCTTTGGTTTTGAATCTTTAAGCTGATTACTCAACCCCAACTTCCATTTGTGGGTCTTTAACAACCTTTAATGGAGTTGACCTTAGACCTTGCATAGCTCCCAGGAGTGTTGCTGGGATTGAGTCTATTGACACACCACCACTGGTCTTTTAAGTGGCTGGAAGAATGATATTCATAAAAAGTTAAAATTTATTTTACTCTTAAAACTTATAAAATCACATAGTTGAGAGGATACATACTAGTGATGGAATGGGAAGTTGTCATAAGACCGTCAACAATGCAAAACCTATCACTAGTGACCTACATGTTTATAAATTTAAATGCATTAGATGAAGAAGATAGCCAAGATAGTAGTAGATGAGAATACTTGAAATGGAGCTCGATGAACCTTTAGCCAAAGGATCAAGGCAGTTAAAACTTGACATTAGCTTACCTGGAAAATACCATTGATTTTAACATCTTAATCATAGAGGTGTTTCTTGTCCACTGCCTAAGGAACTTCTAAGGATTATGCTTCCTTGTAAATTTCCTAGAACAAAGACAAAAATGTAAGACAACAAGGTATTAAAGGTCTAATGGTATGATGTTTATAGATAAAATGTCATAAAATTGAAGAACTCTACCACCACTAGGTAATAATTAGATCCATATTAGACAAACGAACAAAATAATTATTGTTTCTTATTTTAGATATTCTTGAAGAAGTATTCATCTACCTTGCCATAAAAAGTCAACTAAATCAAACGAGCACGATAACCATTTAAAAAAAAAAAAAAAAAAAAAAAGTCAAACCAGCCTTAAACATAAGTTAGTTCAAGATTAATACCAGCTCCTGTCCTGTAGCCCGGCAAACTTGGAGTCCAAGTGCATGCAATCCTGGAGAGTAGAACCCAGTAGCATCCAAAAGGTATAACAGCTGGTATGCGAAGGCTAACCCTGCACCATGAGAAAAGGCACATCGATGTAATTTCATAAGCAGAACCAAATTAAGATTTATAAGTGATTAACTATGCTGTAAGATAGCATATTTTTAATTTATATGATATTGTATGGATAATAATCTCTCTAAACTAATTACCGAAGCTAATAAAAGTAATGAATAAATTTAGTATCATTTCTTATACTAGAGAAGCAGGACGATCCTCAACTTTAAACACTGACAATCATATATCCATTAACTTGTCTTAGTTCAATCAAAGAAGTGTAACCGACTACAAATAACTCATATACTATCAGAACAAGAGAGAAGACACAATCCATTTATCATTTGATCCCATAGAGGAACGAAATTTAATGATGCCACACAAAAAAAATTACCTAAGAAAAGTTGATGATACTAGCCAGAATGGTGCCAGGAACAATTGCAAATACAGAAGAAGAAAGGGAGTGTTTGGATGTGAGTTTTGAAATCAGAATACTGTAATATAACAGGTTGTAAGAGATAGTTTTTGTACTGTTGTTTGTGTGCGTAGATGGTCGCTTATTGCTGGGAGGCTCCCAGGGCGAACAGACAATGAAATAAAGAACTACTGGAACACAACACTTGCGAAAAAGGTGCATGATCTTCATCATAAATCATAATGATCAGATTAATGTTGTGTCAAATCAGTCTCAAGAACAACTTAAGAAGAGGAAAGACAAGGAATGTGTGAACAAAACACACAAATGTTATAACCAAGGCGGTGAGATGCTCCAGGACAAATTTTAGCCCACGCCCACAACAAGTACAGCTACCAAAATCCAACCTTGTTGAGATTAAAGATCCGGCTAACCCTAAACCTATAAATCTGCACTTGCTGCTAAGTGTGAATTGTACAATCTAGTCTGAAGTTTAACTCACTTGACTACCTGATTACCTATCTAGGCTGATAGAACTTATACCAACTACCAGTTCGAGCATGTCAAATTCCAAGAGTTTTAAGCATATAAATCATTTACCTTAAATTTCGAGTTTTTACGACCAATTCCAACTTCCAGTAAGCAGATTCTAAACCAAAGCGATTCTAATTAACTAGTGTAATCATTTATCGCCATTTTACATGTCAATCCTTAACTTATCAGAGCTAACCAAGCGCTAATATTTTCCTATTATTACGTTACGACGTCAAACACAATAAGCAGATCCAAGTAGTGAAACTGTTTGTACAATCAGTTTTGTATAAACCACGATCTAACTTTTCATGAGTCATTACTTTACATGGATAATGAGAAGTCACCGAATGCGCAAATTAACTAAGAAGGTGTTTGTGATTGCTAAAGAAGCTTATACTGTTTAGATATAACACTTTGCATCAGCGTGCCTGTTTTAATTATGGTGCAGAAATCAGAATAAACAGTTTCCAGTAAGCAGATTGGGGCTAAACATGCTTATTTACGATGAAACCCAAAAATATCTTTAACTCTATATATCAAGTTACTCACAACGTTCATTCAAACAGCAATTACATGAACATGATAACTCTTTTAATGAACGCTGTGAGTAACTTGATATATCAATCATATGGAACAAATTGCTAAATTTAACGTTATGGTTGTATTTGTTCATTCAAATGGTGTGAAGCAGTTTGTAATGATAGTAAAGAGTAATTTTAAACTAATCTCACACAAGCATTTTGCAATCATATGCTTATGTTTAGCAGATAAACACCAATGATTACTTTTATTTCATGCATCAGGACTCAGAAATACACCAAGTATAAATTCCTACAACTAAACTCCAGTTTTGAACTCAACCGTTCTTATATACCGACCGATCACTGGGCTTACATAACCAGTGGTAGTCAGGGTTTCGGTTTTCTGGTTTGTGCAGAGTTTTGCATGAGCCTCCTACTAAAAGTTCATTTCTTGGGTGTTTGGGATAACCTAATCTGTTTAAATGACTAAACATAAAATCTCTATAAAATCAATGCTACATATCAGAAAAAGTACCTGAGAGGCAATAGCTTGAGTAATAGTATATTCTGTCTCTCTTTGAAATTGGCTCCACAATGATTTACACTGAACAGGAGTTATGAGTGTCTTTGTTGCTGGAACCTGCAAATAGATAAATATAAGGAAATTAAAAATTAGAATTAAAAACACGTAATAATTCAGGTACCCTGATGGAGTGCACATATTCATTGGTTAACATCTACTTAGTCAGCGATCTTTTGGATTATCTCAATGAGTCTTGGACTCACTTTCATGCCACTGGTATACTGATACTACCCCACACTATGATATATAGAGTCGGAGTCCAATTATTTTAAGCGTCTAGTGGAAATGTAGCTATTGGTGGTAGATTAGTGCCAATTCAAACACTTTGTATATTGTCTTAAATAAGTTTACTGTATCAAAATAAGACAGAAAATTTGAACATATAAACAGAAATCAAATAAGCTTAATCAAACACCTTAGTGTTAATACTTTAATACAGGCAGCACTGGAATATGGTTTCGAAATACGTTTACTCTTGGTAGTTGGTACTGTATTTGTAATTCTAAACGCTACTCAATGTATATCTTAATGGAAATTATAGAAAATATGTCCTGATCAAGTGTAAAGAGTTATCAGTAAACTTTTACGTAATGCTAAACAAGTATCTTATCACTTATGCATTGAATCTTCTATCGTCTCTGAAAATATCTTTCTACAACTTTGACATGATTCCTGAGCTTCTAGATTGTCATGCTAAACAAGTATCTTATCACTTATACATTCACAGTTATCGTATAGTCTACTTGGTACATGGACATTGACGCCACTAAGCATCTCACATTGGATCCAGGTACGTACACTCAAAGTCTCAAAATAGTTTTGAATATTATCACAATTAAGTAGATGTTTTTTGGTGATGGATACTCAATACTTGTTACTAATATCGGTCATAGCCAAATTTCCCTGTCCCGTGTACCAAAAAACGTCTTTAGCCCCAAAAACTATTATATCTCTATCCACAAACTTACCACTCGATAACTAATATGCTACCAATTTGATCCTTACTGTATAACCGATGACCAAACATGAAGATAGATATTCACAATGTAAAATGCAAATGTACTCAAATTCACAAACACTGAACAGATTCAAGTCATAGCAACATTCATCCGTCACACATTTAGGTACACAATCTTAGCATTTATTCCACCTTAACCGTTTACATTAGCTCAGCACAAAGGCGGGCATACAAAGTGCACACTCTTATCCAGAGCTTATCAATCCGCATCTCCTATCGTCTACTTGAATTACTTTGTGATTACCACTCAATATATTTGGTTCTAGGCCCTCACTCTCTCCGCGTCTCCTATCGTCTACTTGACTTACTTTCTGATTAGAAATTACACTTGAACAACTTATTTACCAAACTAGCACAATTATCCACTAAAACACATTCTTATTTAACATTTCAATAATCAAGCCCTAAATTTAACATATAACTTTAACATAAAAATCAAATTAAAATAACAGGATAATTTTAGCCCTAGATTTAACATAACAATCAAATGAGAGCTTGAGATCCGAACCGTAAAAAAAATTGATCCGAAAATGAGAGCTTGAGATCCGAACCGTAACACAATCGAGAGCGACCAGTAAACTGAAACTGACGATGAACGAGAGCGATGAATTTACATGGTGAAGTTATTTCTGAGAGTGACGATGAACAGTGTTTGGATTTTGAGATCTAATATAGTGTTTGGATAAAAGAGTGATGATCGAGTCGGTCAGATATACTTATAAAAATAGTGATGATCGGGTTGGATAATAGAGTGATGATATAGTCTTTTATGCATCTAATATAGTCATCTATAATAGAGTGATGATGATCTAATGGTTATTTTTTATAAATTATTTTTTTAAATGTTTGATATACAAGGTTTTTTTTTTTTTTTTTTTTTTTTTTTTTTTTTTTTTTTATTATCATTTTTTAACATATTAAAATTTGAAAGTTTGTTTCAAACAATGTTTTAAAACCGGTTTAACCGGTCGAACCGGGTCAAAAGACGGGTAAAAAAAACAAGGGTTTTAGAATCGAGATAACCAGTTAGACCTGTCGGGTTTTAAGTGACTTGGGTCGACTCGGTTCGATTTAAAAACCCGACCGAGTTTGGTTTTATTCATCTTTTTTTATAGACCGGTGGTCGAACCGTTGAAAAAAATAGTTTTTTTTAATAGGAGCCGGGTTGACCTAGCGGTCGAACCGGTAACCCGGTGACTTGACTAGGTCGATTAAAAAACTTGGTTTTCAAAACATTTGTATCAAATAATATGTTTAGGGGAGAATACATCAAAGAAAGTTAAATATGTGCAATTTTGCATATTTCTCTATAATACAAATTTTATCCGTAACGTTTGATAGTGTTTACGATTTTTGGATTAATATACGAGTGTGCAAGTTTTAATAAGTACATATCTAAATGCCTTTATTCTTAAAGAGTTAGCAATATGTGAAATAGTGACCAAAATTTCGTCACTATACTTAATGACGAAATTTCTCGTCACTATTTATGTAATTTAGTGACTAAATAGTGACCACTTATAAGTTTCGTCACTGACTTTCTACTGATAACCAAAAATAATGACGAAAAATTATATCGTCACTATTTACATCTAAATAGTGACCAAAAATATTTCTCGTCACTGAATTCTCGTCACTAAAGCTACTTTTTCTTGTAGTGAAATGACGAAAATATCCCTATCAAGATGTTTGACCAATTATGACTCACTAAGGGTGGTGGCAATGGGCTTCGGTTTGGAGCGGTTTGGCTTGATGCCGAGCGGCAACACCGCCACAACACTTGCGGTTTGGGGCGGCATGGAGGAGGAGCGGTATTTTTTGCAGCTGAGGCATGAGGAGCAAGTTCAACATATAGCCGTTGAATCATGGGAGTTGGGCTTTCAAAATATAGCCGTTGAAAAATGGTGCTACCAAGTTCAACATATCATTCACCAAATCCATTTTGCTACTTAATTATTTTGTGCGTGAAAACGAAAATGAAAATGAAAGAGTTAACAAAGGGAGGTGACTATATATATTGCATGGGATATGAGGGAGTGCCACGTAGAGATATGTACGTGATTTCTTTTTCTTCAAGCGGTGCTGCTTAGTGCATGTTTTAATATTGTTGTAGCATGTGTTTACATTGGATATGTATGTGTGTGTAGTCACAAAATAAGGTTCAAATTTACTCCCCTTTACCCCAAAATAAGGTTCAAACTAGTCAAATAAATTTTGCTTATATATCTATGAATTACTTGCGTAAGTTGCTTTTATTTACTTCGGGGTTTGTCTACATAATCATCAAGATTTAGATGTGTCTTCTTTCATTGTTTTAACTAATAATTTGATCCCGAAGTATTATGTAATTCTTTCTAGTTGTTAATGAAATATTATGTTTTTATTAAATTGTTTAATATAATTATGAATATAAAAGATTAAAAAATAAAATTATGTGAGATATGGAATCATGGTTGCCTCTAGAAAAGTATGGTGAAGTATGAGTGAGGTATGAGATGAGGTGGAATGATATTATTAGTGGGTGGTGAGGTATGGTTGAGGTATGTGATTATGGTTGCCAGTGCCCTAATAGAGTATTCTGTAATTATCGTACCGCAAGAAACAAAAAGAGAACGTTACCAAGGGAGTAATAAGTTTGACCAATGATGGTCAAAACTGGAAAGTCACGTCATCTTTATACCCTTTTGCATTGTTTTATAAACTGGTTTTTATCCACCCAGGTAAGTCGCCGGTTGAACCGTCGTGTGAAACAGGTTTTATGCCAAATTTAAATATGGAAATTCAACTCCTACAACTCCAAAAATCTTTTAAACATAACCAAACAACCCTAATATGGAGTCAGGATTGTAACAAAACTGGGACTTACTTTAAAAAAAAGAATAGAAAAGAAATAGACGGATTACCATACTTTTTCTGTTGTGTTCTCTATGTTGACTTTTCATCTTTTCATTTATTTTCTTTTTTCTTTTGGAAATTTGGTTTTTAGATATTTATTTTAAATACTTTATGACTTTTCATCTTTGTATATTTGTTTCTTCGTTTTTTTGTAGGCTCTATTTTTTATTTGTTTCATGTTGTACATTGAGAACCTTATTTTAAACTTGAAACTTGAAAATGTGTGATGTACTAATAGTGTGAGTGTGTTACTTTAGTAAATACTCTATTTCAATAAACTTGACGATATGTTATAGGTTTTTGATGTGCCAATATTAATTTTCTCTTTTAAATTGGGTCCAACCCGACCCGAATTGATACATCTATTGGTTGTTACTGCTAAAAAATTTTCACTTAGACTTACTAAGAGAATCACCTTAGTTTTCGTGTTGGCTACACCATTAACTTAAACATATCCGAATAGCTCTAAAACATAAGAAATTCAATACTAAACACATGTTTTCCAACAAAACTGCAGGTCCTAAACTTAAAAAAACGAAAGGTTACCCAAACTTTTAAAAAAAAGGAAAGGTATGACCCAGCTCGATTCAACAAAATGGGTTGACCCGTGTAAACAACAAAAATGGGTTCATAAACAAGCAAACAACAATCATATCCGGCCTAGTTGGTTCAACCGCACGGGTCAACCCAGGTTATAAAAAATTGCCTCTTTAAACAAAGACAACAAATTGAATGGCTTCGGGGGTGTTTGTTTAAGCTTATTTGTAGGCTTCTTAGCTTATTTTATTTTGTCTTATATTTCATAAGCCTAATTTTTCGGCATATTTTGAGATGTATAGGCTAGTATAAGCTCATCAAGATATATTAAAACATATATAAGACCTCTAAGTCTTAAAATAAGCTTGAAAATCCGGGCTTATGAAATATAAGCTCATAAATAAGCTAAAACATACCCCCATAAGCTTACTTTTGGGTTTTTTTGCTTATGAGCTTGTGTAAGTTGATTAGTACTATATCAAAACAAGCTTAAATAAGCCCATAAAGTTCAAAATAAACCATAAAAATAGGTTCATAAGCAGGACAAATAAGCTTAAAGAAACACCCCTTAATCAACACAAATTATATAAGCCAATATTTAGAGCTTATGAGCTTTTCAAAAATTTAATAAGCCCATAACCAAGCCAATAAGCTAAAACAAGCACCCCCTTAGTTTATTTGATTCCAGCTTATGTTTCATTAGTATATATCATAATTATCTCGTATAAGGCCATAAACTTCAAAATATACCATAAAAATGGGCTCATAAAGCTTAAACAAACACACATTAGATAAAAAATGTAACATTTCCCAAACAAATGTGCATAAGAGATAGTAAACGTGAAATTACATACGTCGAATTTTTCTTTACAATAGAATCAACTTGAGCGAAAAACCTAGGTGACTTGTTGTCTCCTATCCTGCTACATGTGTCCATACATATTATTGTAACATGATAACATAAAAATCTATAAATAAATAAATAAAATGGTTAGTTAGATTTTGAAAATTTTAAGTTAAAGAATATAAATTCTCTGTTGTTTATCTAAAATCACACTGTCGATATTCGATTTTAATCACACAATACCTAATTTTAAACTAATTGCATCGATGTTTCATATTTTGAAAAATAGGGGTCATCTATGTAATAATATGTAGTTTTCTATTACACGGGTAGTCACTATCGTTATTACATGGATATTTTTTCTATTTCAAAATAGGGACTATCAATGCAAGTAGTTTGAAAGTTAGGGTATATTTGTCTGATAAAAATCGAATAGAGACGACGAGTGTGATTTTGGGTAAGCCACAAAGACGAAACATGTAATTTTTTCAAATATTAAAAATACTACCTGTAAAAGTCTATGTGGCAAGTCACTCTACTTTATTCGAATGCCTAGTTTAGTCCTTGTATTTTTTTTTCTTTTTTCTTTTTGTTTAAAAGACTCATTCTATAATGAAAACCTTTTATTTGAGTTTGATGTTTTTTAGCAACCTAAACGATGACACGTCAAACTCAGAGCTTTGCTAATGACTCCTCTGAAGCTCTTGTTAACAACTAATTCTCAAACATTTAGTTTAGACAATATGCAGTGTTTAAATAAAATCATATGTAACCAACTATCACTTTCTAGATATTCTCCGTTACAAACACAACTCGCTTATTGTATTCGCTATGTTAGCGCAAAGTTGAGAATTTCGTTAGAAACTTTGTATAAAAACCAGTAATATTTCGACACGAGCCATGGGCACTTTCGGGTACGTTTTTTTCTCCGTAAAATGAGTACATTACAGGTCAAGTTTAAAGTCAAATGAGCTTTTTCTCAGCGCAAAATTCAAATTATATGTCTTGGCCCATTAGGGAACCCGCCGTGTCCAAATTTTCTTAAATTTCTTTTCATTAAATTTCAGGTATGTGGCTCCCGAATATGCAATGACAAGCCATCTTCTTGTAAAGAGTGACATATATAGCTACAGAGTGGTACTCCTTGAGCTCCTAACAGGAAGAAAACCCATTGCCCCGTCAATGCCATCGGGCCAAGAAAACCTTGTAGCGTGGGCCTGTCCCCTGCTCCCAACACGAGAAGGTCTAAACTTACTTATTGATCCATCACTATCTCCTGAAGTTCCATTAGACAGTATTGTTAAAGTAGCAGCAATAGCATCAATGTGTGTGCAGCCCGAAGTATCACACTGACCCTTTATGGGAGAGGTGGTTCAAGCCTTGAAATTGGTCTGCAACGAGTGCGAAGAAACACGAGACTTGGGCTCAAGGACATGTAGCCAAGAGGATTTAATTTCCATGGACTTTGATCCACGAGCCAGTACAAACTCAGGCCTCGGCCCTGGCCCAGACCCAGCTCCATCGCATTCCACCTATCCAAGCTATGAATCTCCACTTGATGTGGAGAGCGGGTTTTCTGGTCTTGGGCTAGATGTACATTCGTATAGGATAACCTCAAGTTCAGGCCCATTGAGGCCTAGGAGACGTTTGCAGATTTGGGAAAAGATGAAGAGATTTTCAAGTGGTAGTATGAGCGATTATGGAGACTTTTTGAAGTTATTGTCACGATCACGTTGACTTTTTTGAGTTATTTTTTTCCCTTACTTTGACCATGGTCATCCCAACCGTCGGGTTTGCAGGAAAACTACTGAATGATATGTACAGAAAAAGTGTTGCATTGTATTGGGAATGTATTTCCTTGGTATAGTTGTAAATACAAACTGCAACAGCAAATACAAGAGGTTCGGGTTGTCTATAAAAGTAGAAATCTTTGTGTAAATTTTCTTGAAATCACTACGACATGTTTGTTAATTTCAAATTGAGTTTCATTTCAAATCACATCTACTGTTAGGTTAATACCCACAAATATTTTGGTAAAATGCAAAATAAATAAGGTAAACTTTTATGTGAGATTGTTGATAAAGTGTAATGGAATAATATGAAACAGATGAAACAGAATAGGGGTTTACACACCCCTTACGGGCATTCTATGAAACCAAATCAAAATTTATGTTTATATAGAAGTTACAGATTATCAGTTAAGAAATTTTGTAAACTCACGATTGAATTTGATTTTAATTCAGCATGTCAGGGTTGGCGTTTGCAAGGCGTAATCAAGATGCTACTTAGAAAAGTCACAAATCAACCAGGGTCAATCTCTCTTTTAATAGAAAAACATAAAAATTCAAATGTTCTGAATAGTTATCAACAGTTCAGCAGCGGACATAGATCAACAATTCAGAGAAGCACGGCCTTGTACCTTGTGGAAAAGCATAGAAAATTCAGTACGGAAGAATTCCAACTCTCGCTTCAGGTTTTCATTCTCTTTATTAAAAATGTCAATTTGCCATTTTTGCCTTGCATTGATAGACTGCGAACAGCTGCTCTGCTCCCACCGTCTCCGAGAGAGATTTGGAGAATCGTAAATGTTTACAATGTACATATATAAATCAAAAGAAGTAGCATTTCCAATACGGATTCAACAGCTACTAACTTGGCCGATCAAGTTGGTACGAATACGGACACTGACCCTGATGGGAACGTGGCTACTGAACCTAATCCGTATGAATCACTGACGGCTAGGCTCAAAATTCTTAGAGGAGAGTATGGAATTGATTCGGCTGCTGGTACTCGTGATGGTCCTTTGATATCTGATTCGGGTAACGTGAATGCTTCTACTTCTGGTCCTAACGTGAATGGTAGTGAAAATAATGAAGTGAGGTCATTTGCTAGTGTTTTAAACCCGGAACGTGTCTCTCGGAAAGTTAATTTTCGTGCCTTGGTGAATGAGACGCGCATCGATAATCATGATACGGTGCTTCCGAAGGCTGCTATGGAGGGTGTATTCAACCGGTATGACAATACACTTGTTGGCTTTTTTGTTGGTAAGAATGTTGCTTTTCATTTGGTTAAGAACTACGTCTCCAACACGTGGGGTAAGTTTGGTTTTCAGAAACTAATGAAGAATGATGATGGTGTTTTCCTCTTTAAATTTGATTCTAAAGAGGGTGTTGAGAATGTTCTTCAACGGGGCCCTTGGATTATTCGCAATTCTCCTCTTATTCTCACTAAATGGACTCCTGATGTCCTATTGTCTAAAAGTGAGGTAACTCAAGTTCCCGTTTGGATTAAATTGCATAATGTTCCTTTACTTGCATATTCAGAAGATGGGTTGAGCTTAATTGCTACTCAAGTGGGTAAACCGATTATGTTAGATGCTTTTACAAGTTCCATGTGTGTTGATTCATGGGGTCGTATTAGTTTTGCACGTGCTCTTGTGGAATTATCATCTGATTTTGAGCTTAAACATGTGGTGACTATGGCGATCCCTAACAAGGATGATAGTGGTTTTACTACGGCAAGTATAAAGGTGGAATATGAATGGAAGCCGCCACACTGTACGGAATGTAAAGTGTTTGGGCATGATACTGCTTGTTGTCCTAAGAGTATTAAGGAGAATTATGATGTTCCTCCCACCGCTAATGTGGATGAACCTGATGAGGGTTTTAAGGTGGTGCAGAATCGGAAAGCCAAACCTAAAGGTACGAAGATGACTGGTGGTATTAATATGGGTAAGGGTCCTCGATTTGCACCTAGGAAGCAGGTATATGTTGCAAAGACGAAGACACCGGCAACTGCTAGTGGTATTGATAATGATACACCAATTACTACGTCAAACTCTTTTGGGACTCTGGAGGTGGAAGATGACTCGGGCATCCCATGTATTGTTATTGATTCTTCTACTGAAACGGTGAAGACTGGAAAGTCTTCTGGTAATACTAAGGAAGCAGGTATTGATGGCTCTAGGGGGAAGGACCTTGGTGAGGCGTCTAAGTCTCCGGAGAATGGGACTTCTTCTGCTGCCAAGCTTGTGAGTGATTCAATGGGATCAATGGATGTTGGTTCTACTCCCATAGCTGAGAAAATTGGTAAGCTTGAAAAGCTAATTATTGATGGGAAAGCTACTCTTGTGGATGATGATGGTCAACCTATTCCGGCTACCTCTTCTACTAAGAGAGCCAACCCTTTTTCTAAAGTGGGAGAGATTGTGGTGTCTGATTCTGAAGATGAGGTTGTTGCTAACCCATTTGATGAGTCTGTTAATATTTTTGGTGGTGGACACGAGTTTGAAGATGAGTATGATGAATATGACTTCGACGACTATGCGAAACAGGTTCGTGATCTTCCGGGGAATTTGGATACCTTTAATGCCATGTATGGCACAACGTTTCAAGGTCCTAGGAAGTAATTTTATTTTGTTATGTCATATGGTAGCATTTGAGTAGTGGTTTATTTTCTTGTTTAGAGAATTGGAAGTGTCTTGTTATGTAAGCTTTATGCCTATGTAACGGGCTGAGATATGGGACTTCACTCATATCCATTGTACTTAAACGTTTATTTGGTTAATATATTTACCAGGGTGCAGGATTACTCCCCTTTACCCAAAAAAAAAAGTATGCGGAATCTAGTTCAATAAAGCTAATAAGAATTAACTTTTAACTTCAACGATTTTATTAAAACTTAGAACCTGCTTGTTATACAGATTCTCTAACAACTCTAATAACTCTAATTCGTACTTTTGGATTCTAATAACACACATATCTAATGCCAATCTAGGGGTCCTTTTATAGGCATAAGGATAACCCTAATCGGTTTACAATTCTAATCCTTGTACGACAAGTAATACTAAACTAAGAACATTCTAGATAAACATTACTTTCCATAAAACAATCTATTATAACCGTCTTTAAGCTTTGCAGTACTTTGATGTTTAAGCAGTACTTTGACTATTACTTAGCAGTACTTTGACTTCTTCCAGCACTTTGAGTTTATTCAGTACTTTGTCATTCTTCAGCACTTTCATATCCCAACAATCATCCCCTAACTTGAATTATACTTGCTTGACTTCAAGTTTCTTTGTATCTGTATCTTTAACATCTTTATCTTCAAGGAAAGATTGTGTCTTTATCTTCAATTTTGTCTTTGTTTCCACTATGCTTGCATTATCATCATCAAAGTAGTCTTTTAGAAATAATTCTTTTAGGCATCATTCAGCAATCTCCATCTTTTCAGCAACTCAGCAACATATGTCAATTTGTACATTAACTCATTAAGTTTTAGTCTATTCTCATCACTTCCAGGTGTGTAAACTCCTATGAGAGGTGAATCATTGAAATTTTAATGGATTTTGATGTCTCTTTACCAAAGCCATTAACTATGGAGTAGCAAAATATTTAAGGTGTGTAAGACCATGGTACACTGATAACCATATGATTTTTAGCAAATCATCAGCTATCAACGGATTTGTTTTGTCTTTACCAAAAGCCGTACCCTTTTGGACTAGTTAGTTCTTGCAACCATGGTGAACTAATTACCATACCAATGGTTTTTCCACAGCCTTTACCACAAGCCATTTTCTTATGGGCTAGCCAACTCTTCACATTTACTGAGATGGTCAGTTGATTACCATACAACTTATTAGCAAGTTGTCAACTATATAACGAATTTGAGATATCTTTACCAAAGCCGTTTGCTCATGGATTAGCCAATCCTTTTTTAAACATGGTGGATTGATAACCTATTGTTGTAACCATCTCAAAAACTATTTATTTCTTTTAACCTTTGTTTCAAAATATTTATCACTTAACAAAAGTTTTCTTTCAAAATCATTAACTGGTTTGATGCTGCAAGCAATAATTTGATGAAAGTACTGTTTGATCAGCAGTACTTTGAATAAAGTACTGATTTTTTAAAAATTTATTCAATAAAGATTCATACCAGTAATCATGTATCATCATCAGCAATAGTTGTCCATCTAATAAACAATTTGATGACCATTAGTGCAGTTTCATTATCATCTTCAACCTCCATACCATGTTCTAGCATTCTTATCATAAGACCTGATGTAAGAGGATATCTTCTTTCTGCTAACATATGAATCATAGTTCCATCTTCTAACTCTAGAACATGCACTCCAGGTTCTTCAAAGAATCTCCAACTGATAATCTCCCAGACTTCTTGGTTTTTCCAAATCTTATCAGTGCTTGATTCTTCAGTTTCCCAAATAGTTGTGAGATCTCCAAGCAATACTAAACCAACTCCTTCTGATGAAATGTGTTCAAAATATTCTTGCACCAGATGATATAAATGAAACAAATCCTCTCTATCTATCATGTTCAGTATGTCCCATAGCATATTAAACACTCTGAAGCTTTCATCTTCTCTATGGAACATCAGATAATTTCCATCCTTTGATTCTACAAATTCAAAAGTAGATATTGTTGACTTTTTCTTTTCTGCAACATCTTTAGACTTAGGATACTCAAAGTCTACAACTCTTAAGTAATTTCTTAGTTCATCATCTGTATCAGATCTTAACTCAATCTTCTTTGATTGCTGTTCAACTTCAGTTGTTCTTTTTCTTTTTAAGCTTCCTTTTCTAGCATCCTTCTTTTGCTCACCATCTTCTATAAAATCTTCAATACTATCTACTTGCTTTTGATAAGCTTCTCTAACAACTTCATACAACTGTTTCATCTCTTTGTAGTTTAGTTTCTGTAATCCAATGTATCCTTGACCCTTCAAATAAGCCATCATGGCATTTCTTTCCTTAGCAATGTTTGGTCTTCTTGGTAAAGTAGAAACAGGAACAGGTTTCTGTACTGGTAACTCAACCTCAGCATTAAATTCAGCTTGTAGCTTTCTAGCTGCTTCCTCATTCTTAGCTATTTCAGCAGCCCTTAGTTGTGCTAAAGTGAGTTTCTTTTTCTTCTTTGTTTCTACCAGTTTGCCTTTTCCTTTATCCTTTGGATCTAAAATTGGTTGAGAAGCTTGAGGTTGTTCTTCAGCAACCCCTGGAGTGCTAACACCCCTTGGTCTTGATAGATTTTGCAAAATTTCAGCAACTGTCTCATCACTTGCAGTATGCTTTACCATAGGTGTAGCTTCTTCTTCTTGTAGAATTGTTGAAGGACCAGCTTCTTCTTTATGTATGACAGTTGAAGGACCAGCTTGTTCTTCAAAATCTAATACTCTTGGTGTAATTAACTCTTGTCTATATGTTCCTTGAGCAACAGTACCTTGATCAGCAACACCTTGATCATCAGTACCTTCTACACCAGTACTTTGAACTCCAGTTCTTTCATCCTCAGTACTTTCAATATTGACTTGTACTTCAGTACCTTGAGGTTGAACATCAGTTCCTTGAGGCTCAGTATTTTGATTTTCAGCTTCTTTATCTGTATGAGGTTGAGCATCTTCATTCAAATTCTTATCTTCCAATTTCCTCCCCAATTGGAATGAAGATTGCTTTTGAACCTTTGTACCCTTTGAGGCCTTCTTAAGTTTCTTCTGAGACTTGACCCATAATCTGTGATGTTGGATCAATGGCCAGACAAACCTCTTTAATCTTCTAAACTTGAGTTTCAACCTTTTGATGTGTGCAGCCTGAGCTTCAAAAGATTTCTTCAATCTGTTCAATTATCTTGATAAAGCATAGTTGTTCAGAACTTCACCCGCAGTTGCCACATCTCCCTCATCTCCTCCAGATGTTTGAAGCCCATCTGTTGAAGTGTAATCATTAGGAGAGGATGGTGGGTGTTCCTCCTGTACTGAATCACCATGAGCAGAGACTAGTGGAGATGGTGGAGGTGAAACTGCAATACCTGCTTGAGTAGCAGTACCTTGTGAAGAAGCAGTATGTTAAGAAGCAGTACCTTGAGTGGAAGCAGTACCTTCTCTTTCTTCACTTGCAGCAGCCTCATCTCTAACTGCTTGAACAATCTCCATCATACTAGTTTTCAAAGGAGTGTTCCTTCCAGAGAATCTATCACTTTTCTTAGCCATAAAGGTGAAAATCTTTGCAGGTTGCACCACAACTGGTAATAAGCTTGAAGGCTTTGCTACATCATGAAGTTGTTTATTTAAGAAAACTTGAATAAATCTTGGATACATTAACCAGGGTGATCCATTGGAAATATGAGATAGCATACCATCTAGAATGAGTCTTGAAAAGTTGAAGACACGATTTGTAGCTAATGCCACTAAAGCAGATGCTATATTGGATCCAAATTGCTCCCATGAAGTACTCTTAGAACTAATACAATGAAGTAGAACATGCACCAGATACTTCCATTGTTGACTAAACAAGGGTTTCTTAAATGTTGATTCTTGTAAAGACCCTTCATACCCAATATCTCTGAACGTATCCCAAATAAGTTGTTTATCAAAACGAATAGCTCCTTGATCATCAAACAACAAATCTTCACGAATGGAGACTTCAGAAACTCTAATGATTTTGCCAGCAACTTTAGCCTGTATATATGACTCATCATTCTCCATGTGAGATCTAGCAGTTGCCCAAAACTGTTGAATCTATGGCTCAATAACATCCGGTTCTACCGAAAGTGCATAATTTATTGTGGATCCAGCAAGAAAATCAATGATGTCATGGAATGCAACATTAGCTTCAGTCTTGTCTAAATTAGCCACCATATTGTGTTTAGAAACTGTGTTTCGATTCGCCATTGATTAAGTGTCACACAAGAAATTGGTTCGATGAATATGAAGTGAGAAAGAGAGAGAAATATGGAAAAGATTGATAATTATAAAGATGAGAGGGAAAATCGGAGGGTAGTTATTTATAGGTGAGATTTGAAAAATCACAGCCCATAATAACAAAGTTACCGTTAGTTGAAATTTAACCCATCTTTTGACCGTTGGAACAGTACGTTGATAAGACAAACAGTACTTCCACGTAAACAATACTTTCCAAAGCATTACTTTCAAAGCAGTACTTTCAGATAACCAAAAAACAGTACTTTTCCATTCTCTTCTTCACAATGACAAACACTTCAAATAGACATTGGATTGCCTCCCCTCAAGCAATGCATAGGACTGTCTAACTAACTAATCAGTCCTCCCCTTAAATGTAGCTTAGTAATTAATCATACCAATACTCACCACCAAGTGAGTGAATCTTGAAACATCAAATACTTTTATGAGTAGATCAGCTACATTATCATCTGTGTGAACCTTGACAACATTAATAAGCTTATGCTCATAACAATCTCTGATAAAATGATGCCTAATCTGAATATGCTTGGTCTTGGAGTGATAAACTGGATTCTTCACAATACAAATTGTACTCTCATTATCAATGTTGATAGGAGTATTCTTGAAGTTGAACCCATAATCCAAGAGTTGATTCTGCATCGATAACACTTGTCCACAACAGCTTGCAGCAGCAACTTATTCTGCTTCAGTGGATGATGTTGCTGCAATGGTTTGTTTCTTACATTGCCGTGAGACTAATCTTCTTCCAAGATACTGGCATCCTCCAGTGGTTGATCTTCTATCATAGTTATCACCTGCATAATCACTATCTGAAAAAAGCTTCCAAGTGAAAAGGTGAATCCTTTGGATACCACAACCCTAACTTAGGTTGTTGTTTTAAATAACTAAAAATCCTCTTCACTGCATTCATATGAGAGACTTTAGGTGAGACTTGATATCTTGCGCATAAACAGACAGCAAACATGATATCAGGCCTAGATGCAGTTAAGTACATAAGACAACCAATCATAGATCTATACAACTTGACTTCTACAGGGTGACCATGTTCATCCTTTCCCAATGAATTGATAGATTTGATAGGTGTAGTGACTGACTTCATACCATCAAAGTTGAACTTCTTAAGAACGTCAGAGATATACTTATCTTGACTTATGAAAACACCTTCCTTTGATTGTTTAACTTAAAGTCCCAAAAAGAAAGTTAATTCACCCATAGAACTTATTTGAAATTCATGTTGCATCAGCTACTCAAACTCCTTTACCATTGATTGTTTTGTTGCTCCAAAGATGATATCATCTACATAAACTTGAACCAGCATGATATCCTTCTTATCTCTCTTGATAAACAAAGTCTTGTCGATTGTTCCCCTTCTGTAACCATGTTGCAATAAGAAAGTGGAAAGCCTTTCATACCAAGCTCTAGGTGCTTGATGAAGGCCATAGAGAGCCTTAACAACTTTGTAGACATTGTTTGGATGTGCAGGATATTCAAAACCAGGAGGTTGTTTGACATAGACCTCCTCTGTTATCTTTCCATACAAAAAAGCACTCTTGACATCCATTTGATAAACAAGAAATCCCATATAAGATGCAAAATCAAGAAATATTCTAATGGCTTCAATCCTTGCTACAGGAGCAAACACTTCATCATAATCTACTCCTTCTTCTTTTCTGTATCCTTGTGCTACTAGCCTTGCTTTGTTCTTGATGACATTCCCTCTTTCATCTCTTTTTACTCTGAAAACCCATCGTGTACCAATGACTTTCTTTCTATCTGGTAGATCACATAATACCCAAACTTCTTGTAATTTGAATTGAAGAAGTTCTTCTTGCATAGCTTCAACCCAACTCTCTTTAGTTAATGCTTGAGCTACATTCTTAGGTTCTTCTTGAGAGATAAAACAAGTGAATAAACACGTTTGATGGTCTTTATGATTCAGCCTGTTTTGTTCATACACAAAGCTAAGTAAAGCATTGTGTGGCTTAGAGAAGCCTTTAGCCTTGTTTCTTGTCACCACTCCAGAATTAGAAGGTCCAATGATTTGACTAGCAGGATGATCTTTATGAACTCTTAATGTAGGAGTTTGTGGAACTTCAAAATCATCATTCAAATTTAAGAAATCAGCACCTTCATTGGTGTTTGTGAAAATACCTTCATCTTCAAATTCATCATCAGTATCTTCTAACCCAGGCATGGTAGGATCATCCAAATCATCAGAAGTACTGTTATTTGGTGCAGCAGTACTTTGATCCAAAGTACTGTAATCTAAAGTACTGTGATCCAAAGTACTGTGAGTGAAATCTGTAGACTTATTCTTTTTCTTTGCTTCTTCATAAGCTCTTCTTTGGTCATCATCATAAGATTGTGCTATAGTATCTTGAAAAATCATCCTATTAAGCTCATCTTCAATGGCTTGATCTTCAGCAGATAAAGTAGATGATGGTTTACCAGTACTTTGCTCCTTTTCAACAATAATAGGTTCTTCATTAGAAACAACATCAGGTCTAAGACTTACTTCATGAACAATGTACTGTAAATCTTCTTCTTTGTGATCAACTTGATTTTCTTCTCTAACAGGAACATAATTCATAGAAGGAGTCAACACTTCAAGATCAAACATCCAATTAGGACCTTTACCCTTTTGATTTTCTTGATCTTCTAAAAATTCAAAATGAAGACAATCTTGAACCTTCTTGGTGACCTTATTGTACACTCTGAATCCTTTACTATTGGTGCAGTATCCCAATAAGTATCCTTCTTCTGACTTGCCATCAAATTTTCCCAAAGTATCAATAGTATTGAGAATAGTCAGAGGACATCCAAAAGGTTTCATAAAACGTATGTTAGGTTTGTTTCCCATAAGCAACTCATAAGGTGTCTTCATCTGAGGTTTTGTGACGGATACCCTATTCAACACATAGCAAGCAGTACTTACAGCTTTAGCCCAAAATTGAATAGGTAATTGTGAATATGCAAGCATGGTTCTGGCTGCTTCAATCAAAGTTTTGTTCTTTCTCTCTGCAACGCCATTCTGCTGTTTCTTGCAATGCTGAACTCTCTCTTGATTCCTTTCTTGGCACAAAATTCATCCATAAGCTTGTTCTTGAATTTAGTCCCATTGTCACATCTAATACCTCTGACTTTGAGTCTCAATTGGTTTTCAAGGGCTATTATTAAATCATGAATAGCATCAAAAGTATCATCTTTAAATCCCAAGAAGAATACCTAACTAAATCTACTGTAATTGTTGAAAACTCTCAGACCTTGACAGATCTTAAGCACTTGTGGATCGTTAGTGTTGCCTATGTAATCATAAGCAAACTAATAGACAGTCTCTAACACTTGTATTCTAAAGCGGAAAGTAAACACAAGATGTTATAACTAAGAACACTTAGATCCTCTATGGATCTTTTTTATTCACTGAAACTCTATGTTTCAGATGAGTTATCTATTACAAACTATTTGGTTCCTTTTATAAACAATGAACCCTAATCTCTTACTACTCAATCGACTAAACATGTTTGCATGCATTTAATGACTAAAACATTAAACAAATATAGAGTAGTCTAGTAATACTGCCCATGCAACCTTGGGCCGTTCAAAGATAATAATGAGTGAGCATTTAATTCATAGGCGCATGTTGATCCTAGTCAGCTTTCACCCTTCAGCAGTAACACGGCAATGCTTGTACTCTTCAGTAGAATTACTTCTTCAGCAGATTCTGCTTCTCCTTTGGCAGTAATGTCGGCAGAAATTCTACTTCACATAATTCCCAACAATCCTCCCCTAAACTGGAATTTGACTTGGTTAAGTTCCAGTTTCCTGACCTTGAAAGATCTTTTGAGAATTCAGTACTAGAGGATTGTTTTCTCAGATCATTAGCAAAGAACCAATAATAATTTCATCTTTATGATGATCAAACTTTGAAACGCCAGGTCTTTGCAGCAACACATGACATAATGTACATCAATACTTATCAGTTGCATACTATTCTCATCACTTCCAGGTGTGTGAACTCCTGTGAGAGGTGAATCATTGAAAATAATGGATTTGATGTCTCTTTACCAATAGCCATCTCTACTGGAGTAGCCAAATGTTTAAATTCAAAAACTATGGTACACTGATAACCATATGATTTTTAGGCAAACCAGAAACCATATAAACGGATTTGATGTGTCTTTACCTGTAGCCGTTTGCTCAGGACTAGTCAATTCTTAGAATTGGTGAATTGATAACCAAATATGGAGATAGTTACCTTTACCACAATCCATATACTTGTGGGCTAGTCAATTCTTGGATTCCAACAAGGAATAGATCATGGTGAATTGATGACCATACAACACTCAGCAATTAAGCATGGGTGGTTGCAGACCCTATGATTTTGAGCAAATCATTACAGCTATCAACAGATTTGATGTGTCTTTACCAAAGCTGTACCCTTTGGACTAGCTAACTCTTTGATATACACAAGGTATATCTGGTGAGTTAAAAACCATCAAAAAATGCAACAACCCTGCAAAAGAAAGTTAGTTTTTTTTTTTTTTTTTTTTTTTTTTTTTTTTTTTTTTTTTTTAACTAAGAATCTAACAAAGAAACAAACAAAGATAAATCCTCCCCTGAGGCATATGCCTCCCCAGAGGCCTATTGTGACAATCCGTACTTTCAGGTCATTTCTCGACACCGTTCATGTTTCATTATTTCAACATTTTAGTAAACTTGGTTTACTTGTTTCAAATTCGCGTAACCTTGGAGGTTTAGCGGCGAATTCATGATCATGACATCACGTACATTTCATATGGACTATGATTAGTCTACATTTCATTGACATCATGTGCATCTCATTAGTACATGCACGACATTTCATTTCACCCTTCAACGCGTAATTTTTTATGTTTAATAATTTTTATCGCGTGAGTTTTTATTTTGATTATTTAATCCGTTACATTCAAAAATGATCCCGAGGTATTTTTAAACTTACATTTAGTTTATAAAAACTATATTTTTAGTTTTCCTAGTGTTTCACATTTATTTGGTATTTTAATCGTAAAAGTTTAATTATTACGTCGTTTTCTTAAAAATTTTACGATAATTATTTTATCACCCGATTTTCACAAGGAAAGTATTTTTACAATTTTTATCACCTCAATACAATCTATTTTGACTTAATAAAAACTTACTTGTACCAAAATTATACCTTTTACCTTACAAGTCACAATTTCTTACATTTCCTTTACAAATAATACAAAAATTATACAAATAATAATACATGTTGCAAAGTTAGAAAAAAAAAAAAAAATATATAATGGGAGACAACCCTCCCCCAAAAACCGGCCAAGGGGGAGGGTAAGTCTTAATTGATGTATGGCTTCCTTAATAATATGTCTACACTATTATTAGCTCATTCATGAACCTATTTTCTCATAGTTGCATGTGTAAAAAAAAAAAAAATCTTCTCTCTTTTCTTTGGCTCTCAAAACCGGCCAACATCAAGACACCAAAGGGATCAAGATTTTGCAACTTCAAGTGTGTTATAACAACCTAGTTTATATCCTTTTCATGGTTTTGAAATAAAAACCAAGGATATCTAAGTTTAATCCTTTGTTACCTACACCTCTTCACTTGCACTAGTAAGCATATTCTCATCACTTTTATATTTCCTTATCATTTTCATAAGTTTCTTATCATTTTTGGAGCTTATATGCATGTTATGTAGTTTATACCATTTATTTCTTGATTTTTTTAAGTTATATATACAATATAGTCATCCTATAATTATTCCCAAGTTATTCTTTGGTCTTGATGGTGATTAGGGACCCATGACACCCTAAGAAGGTGTATGGTAGGATTAGATTAGTTTTGGAGTTGATTTGAAGGGATTAGAATAGGTTTTGTCCGAGAAAAACTATTTTCGTAAACTATATTTTACATTCTGTCCTTAATTCGAAATTCTGGAAAAACCCACTGATGGTACGACATTTTGGTCTTGAGATTTAGAAAATATACTTTAAAACGAATCCGTGGCCTTTTGAACGGATAAAAACGGAGTTATAACGAAGCCGTGGTGAATTTTTAAAGTTTGGCGACGAAAAGTATATTTTTCTGAAAAAGACAGCATGCAGTTTTTACATATTTCGGGTCAAAAACGAGCCTTAAGCTTCACAAATTATTTCGATTAGTCAAAAATATATTAGTTTACTTCGATACGAAGCTAAGGACATATTTTACGTAGAAAACGGATTTAAAACGACAAATATATGCACATTTTTATAAAGTTGCCGTAAATATTATTTTCTGAAAAACTATATTATTTTTACGTTACAAGCATTTCACTAGCTGTAACGTCCATGTTTGCGGCTGTTTTTAACCATGATGTGAAACTTTTTATAACGAAGTGTCTTCTAGTAAAATCAAGTTCATCGGCCATATTTTTCAAATCAAAAAGCCGTTTGTCAAGCGGAGTTATAGTGATTTAATTACGGATGTTCAAACATTGGCCGAAACTTATTCTCTGCACACAATTAACAAAAACCACCATCTTTAACCTTTGATATCTCTATGATCGAGACCTTTTGGACGAAAACTCCTGAACTGAAACTTTTAGATATTGATACAAACTTTCCAAAACCGTCGAGTTCGTTCTCTAACGATCGACGTACACCGTTTTACGACCACTTTTCCGGAGCCATTTTTGTTGATTTCATGGTTTTTCCGACGACATTGTTCTGCGACGAAAAATGGTAATTTCACCAAAAAATCATTATAAAACCATTGTAGGATGACATTTTGACGTAAAAACATGTAAAGTCATTTTTGAAGGGTCAAGACGTCAAAAGAGTATTTTTTTCGACGACGAGTAATATTTTCAAAACCCGTAAATGGTATAAATAACATACGAAGTGCATGCATAGCATTACATTGCAACTCATGACATATCATATCATTCGTAATAGGTCCCGGTTGACGCTTTACATTATAAACCTCAGTGTACTCACTTTTGCCGTTATTCCAGTTTATCCAAGTGAGTTTTCATAGCCCCGTTTTTACATGCTTTCGATTATTTTCAAACCCACGGGGGAGAATACATTGCACTACATTTTTTTTGTACGATACCAAGTATGCTAAATTCATTACATTGCTTAAGTTACCACATATGCCAATTTGAAAGTCCCCATTACTTGAACATGAACCGTTAATCTTTGAAGCCAGGATGAGTGGATAGATCTATCGAGGGTGACGCCTCCATCCGGGTTGGTGAATCCCAACCAGGCAAACGGATGCATTTCATTTGATATCATTACGGAGTCGTCTGGCAAACACTCCGTGGAGGGGCATACATAATTGAACAGTCTAGTTTCGGGGTCATGGGCTTAAGGCAATTGTAACATTATTTTTACGTGACTTGATTGTCATGCATGGTCTATACTTGTGTAGTCGTATAAAATGTTTACATAAACCTATGATTTCTCACCAACATTATTGTTGACGTTTTTAGCAATGTATTTTCAGGTAACTGAGGCACGTTCATCATGACATGGTTAGGGACCTATATTTTGAGTCGCGGCGTCGACTTACATTATGTACATTATGGTTTATTTCAAAACATCGTTTGGATTTGTAACATATTTGTATCTTTGCAAACTTTGTAAACCTTTTGGGACCGATGTTGTACTCTGATTATGTTTTTATGAAATATCCAACGATGTGTTTTTAAAACGACACTTTAGGTCGTTCAATATAACTGTGATGTGGTGCTATGACAGTCAATGCCCCCAGGAATTCCATTCCGCTGCAAAACAGGTAAATTGGGGGTGTGACACCTATGCCTCCCCTTAAACTAGGCAGTTAAGGGTTAAGCATTCCTATATTGACCACAAGGTGTTGAAACCTTGGTCCATCAAAAGCTTTTGTTAGCAGATCTGCCACATTATCATATGTATGAATTTTAGCCACATTTATCAAGTGTTTTTCATATGCATCTCTTATAAAGTGGTGTCTGATTTCAATATTTTTGGTTCTGCTGTGAAAAACTGGATTTTTGACAATGCATATGGTACTCTGATTATCAATAAAAAGAGTTGTGTTCATGAAGTTATAACCATAGTCCATCAATTGGTTTTGAATCCATAGCACCTGTCCACAACAGTTTGCAGCAGCAACATACTCTGCTTCAGTAGTTGAGGTAGCCACAATCGTTTGTTTCTTGCACTGCCAAGAAATCAATCTTTTTCCAAGGAATTGACAGCCTCCAGTTGTGGATCTCCTATCCAGATTTGCACCAGCATAATCACTGTCACTATATGCTTCCAACTTAAAAGGAGACTCTTTTGGGTACCAAAGGCCCAAGAGTGGTTGGCCTTTGAGGTACTTAAAGATCTTCTTGACTGCATTGAGATGGGAAGTAAGTGGAGTGACTTGATGTCGAGAGCACACACTTACAGCAAAGGTAATATCGGGCCTTGAAGCTGTTAGATACATTAATGAACCAATCATTGACCTGTATAAATGAACATTCACAGGTAGATCTGGATCATTATTGGCTTTTGTTTTTGGAGCTTCATAAGGTGTTGTGGCAGTCCTGACACCTTCCATGCCAAATTTCTTCAACATGTCCCACACATATTTATCCTGACTGATAAATATCCCATCCTGTTTCTGCTGAACTTGGAGACCCAAAAAGAAAGTAAGCTCTTCCATAGCACCCATCTGAAATTCTCCCTTCATCAGATCCTAGAATTCCCTACACCAAGCTTCTTTAGTGGATCCGAAAATGATGTCATCCACATACACTTGCACAAGTATGATGTCTGTCAAGTTCTTCTTCAGAAAAAGAGTCTTATCAATGGCACCTCTTCTGTAGCCATGCTTCAGCAGAAATGATGAAAGCCTAGCATACCAGGCCCTTGGTGCCTGATGAAGTCTATAGAGAGATTTAACGACTTTGTAAACATGGTTAGGATGATCTGGGTCTTCAAATCCTTTTGGTTGTGTGACAAAAACTTCCTCTTCAATCTTACCATACAGAAAAGCTCCTTTAACATCCATCTGATACAGCATGAAGCCCATATAGGATGCATAGGCCAAGAAAATTCGAATGGCCTCAACTCTAGCAACAGGTGCAAACACTTCATCATAGTCAATCCCTTCCTCTTGCATGTAACCTTGAGCTACTAATCTTGCTTTGTTCTTAATCACCACACCCCGTGCATCTCTTTTGTTCTTCAGAATCCATTTCGTGCCAATAGCATATTTCCTATCTGGTAAAGGTACCAATATCCAAACTTGTTGGTTTTGGAACTGTTGCATCTCATCTTGCATTGCTTCAATCCAACTTGAGTCTTCAAGGGCTTGAGAGACACAGGTTGGTTCTACTTGTGAAAGAAAACACGCAAACAAACAATGCTTGAAGTCTGTGTGATTGTCTCTTTGCTGATTAGAGACATACGAGAGAAAAGCAACCTGTCCAAATTTAGGACTAGAGATAGTCCTTCGAGTTCTAATAGGAGCTAGAATGTCACCAATAATATTGGATTGAGGGTGAGTGATGTTGATTCTTTGAGTAGCAGTGGGGTTGACATCAATGGTAGGTTCAAGATTAGACATAGTTGGTACAAAAGATGTGTCATAGGAAGGTGAGGTGAAAATGCCAGATTTGGGTTGATGATTTCCGAGATCTGAAGGACTTGGAAAACGAGTATACGGGTCACCAAAGTCTGTGGACACTTTAGCAGGAATAGGAGTAGTAACAGACGAGCTTTCAGCAGATTTGGTGATGATGGGACAAAATGTATCAGTGTCAGCAGAAACATGGTTTCCACTGACAGCCTCGTTTGCAAGTTCCCCATCCACCTTCTCAGCCTCAAGCTTAGCTGCAAACTCTTGAGTCTGAAGCCTAGCAAGGTCCTCATCATAGTGTGATTCATCATCACTCTCAGCTGAATTATCTCTTGAAGAGTTACCTGCAACAATGTTAGGGGAGAAAGAAGGCACAAGAATGGGTTGTTCATCATCTTCAAATTCACTTCCAGAGTCAGCATCCAAGGTACCTGCATTGTTAGAGGGAGTTTCTTGAGGGCCTGCACATTGGTTAGCCATATGTCTGGTATAACCCAGATAGTCAGTTAGGTAGTCAAGATCAAAAGACCACACATGACCCTGTCCTTAAACATTGGGCTTATCTTCTAGGTATCTCAGGTTCAATGTCTCCTCTATTTTCTTGGCAGATAAGTTGTATACTCTGTAAGCATTGCTATTAGCTGAATAACCCACAATATAACCATCATCAGCCTTCTCATCAAACTTCCCCAAAGGATCACTTGTGTTCAGAATGGTCACTTGACACCCAAAAGGTTTGAGGTAGTGAATGACTGGAACCTTCCCAAAGAGAAGTTCATATGGTGTTTTGAGGTGAGGTCTAGTTATGGAGACTCTGTTGAGCACATAGCAAGCTGTGCCAACTGCTTCAGTCCAGAACATAGTGGGAAATTTAGAGTCTGCAAGCATGGATCTCGCAGCCTCTATCAGGGTCCTATTTTTTCTTTCAGCAACCCCATTTTGTTGCGGGGTTCTTGGATTGCTATAGTCCCTCTTTATCCCTTTAGACCGACAGAGATCTATAATAATAGCATTCTTGAACTCTGTCCCATTATCACACCGAATTCCCTTAACTTTCTTGTTCAACTGATTTTCAACGAGGGTGATGAAGTCTGTCAGCACTGGAGATGTTTCATCTTTAGTCCTTAGAAAGAACACCCAACAAAATCTACTATAACCATCAGTGATAACCAAACAATAGTACTTGTGATCGATGCTTCTGACTTGAGTTGGACCAAATAGATCCATATGTAACAGCTGAAGAGTCTCAGAGATGATGCTCACTGTAGTGACAGCTTTGTAGGATGATCTATGTTGCTTCCCTTTGTTGCATGCAACACAATTATGATCATTGGAGAAAACTTTGGTGGGAAGACCTTCGACAAGTCCCCTTTTGGAGAGAGTGTTTATAGTTTTGAAATTCACATGAGCCATTCTCCTATGCCATTTGTTGGACTCATCCAATGATGCTTTAGCTAGCAGACAAGTGACGTCACCTTCAGGGTGAACTTCATTGAGATTGAATGTGTATAGATTGTGAGTTCGAGGGACTCTCAGCAGAATTGAAGTATCCTCTGGAAGCTTGAACTCTTTAGAAAGCACAAGACATTCATTTTCAGAGAAGAGTACCTAGTTCTTGGTGTCACAAATTTGTGAGACTGAGAACAAGTTGAAGTTCTGAAGTTCCCTAACATAGTACACATTTTCAAAGTTCAGTAGAGGTGTCTTGATGGTGCCTTTCCCAGTAATTCTACCATCACTTCCACCAAAGGTCACATTCCCTCCTTCTTCAATAGGAGCAAAATTGTGCATCATATCTCTATTTCCAGACATACTTCTTGAACAGCCACTATCAACAATACCAATATCTTTATGCTTAAGGGGATGATCCTACAAAAACAAACATATATACAAAAGAATGTTAGTATACCGAGGAGGCTCAAGTCATTGCTGACTTGAACCTGCCTTGTGGATCATTAGATTTAGGTTTAGCAAAAGAGTAAGATCCACCATTGTTCTTGGGTTTCCATTGATATTTAGGTCTCTTATGTTTCCAAGAACAACCTGCTGAGGACTTGACAGCAGTTCCCCAACATCCTTTCCCATTTTTCATAGAGTCAACATATGTAGGCCAATAACCATGTTTAAAGTATGGGCTAGTGGGTTGCATATAAGGTCTATTTGCTGATCTCCTCCAAGGAGAGTCAGTTCTAGCTTGTGGGACATAAGGTGGAATATTGTTAACATTGGTCCACACAGGTCTTGGTTTCTGCTGATTAGCATAAACACCCAATCTTTGCTCACAAAAATCATAATCCTTAATCAAATGAAGTTTACTTCCACAAACAAAACAGGTCTTCCTTTTGGAAGAAGTATTCAACAAAGAAAATGTTCGATTGCATGTAAAAGTACTTAAAACAGGAGCATTAAAGGAATTGTTTTTAACAGACAAATTATGCAAAGAATTGAAAGACAAGTCTTCAGGGGAAACAGGCTTGGAAGTAGATTCCTCAGCAGCTATCCTAGAAGGCTTGTAGATAATCTTGGGTGCAGGCTTGGGAGTAGGCTTAGGTGAGGGCTTGGGAGGGTCTGACTTCTCATTTGAATCACAGCTAGCAGAAGACCCTTGATCCGATGAATTATCACTGTCAGAGAAAGAGACAAAGTCATAAGCTGATGCATCTGAGTCTGGTAAGTCATTTGACTTTCTGCCATACAAATGATGTGATCCATCAAAGTCAACAGTGATAGATAAGTCAGTGGGCATGAATTCACCTCTAATAGGTCCAGAGATAGCATGTAGATCACCTTCCTTTCTATAGTGTTCTAAGCCTGCAGGTGTAGATTTATGCCCATCGTATCTAGCTTCCAATCCTACATACTTCTGAAAGCCTAAGCCTATTCCTGAGTTCACAGATTGACTATTATAGAGTTCTCTAGCTAGATTGTCACCATATATCAACCATTGTTTTTGTCTAGCTATTTCCTCTGCAAGTTTTTCTTTAAGCTCTAGATTCTCAGTGATAGTATTAGCTTTTTCTTTTTCAGTGCGTTTAAAGTTAATATTAGCAATATCTAAATCAAATTGTAGCACCTTAATCTTTTCTTCATAAGCTATCTGATTCTTCTGAAACCAAACCTTTTGTCTTTCTAATGTTTTTAACGAGAGTTTATAAGCTTCATTATCAACATAGCATGCATTGTACTTAGGTTTCATATTATCATAAGCTTCTTTCAGTTCATTGTATCTTTCACTACAACCAAATATACAGTTGTGTACCTGAGAAAGTCCCATGAAGGCAAATTGATCATGCCTATCTTCTGAAGTGCACCTTGCCAGCAATCCAAGCTTTTCTGAATCAGCAGCTTCCTCAGTCACAGGTTCATGTGCAGCCCAGTTGACCTGCTCATCCATGGTGACCAGGGCTGCTGAAGTGCTAGCTCCCTTCTGATTCTGCTGATAGGTATTGTAGCTAGTACTTTCTCCACTCTTCCTGTCTTTGCACTCCCTTGAGAAATGACCCATCTGATGACAGGAGAAACACTTGACCTTTCTCCTGTCAAAACGAGCTGGATTCTTTCCCTTGAACCCAAACTTCCTTACAGCCTTCTCTTCAAACCTCTTGATATCCACTGAAAGCATGGCCACCTGCCATTTCAGCTTCATCTCCTCCATTTCAAGTGGGTCCACCTGATCAAAGTCTTCATATACTAGATGCTGCTGAGTATCATAATCTACAACAAATGAATGAAGAACATCCTCCAATATACTGCCAGCTCTGGCTTGAGGATGTGAAGGAGTGGGACGATAAGATGATGATGGTAAGTAAGATGGACTTGAAGTATGCATCATCATATTCGAGTTGGATGTCCCAACAAAGGCTGAATGACTAGAAGATGGTGCACGGTAGGGAGATCTGACATCAGGTTCAAGAGATCTAAGTTTGTTGTATAGCTCATCAAAAGTGAGCATGTCCAACCCACCTTTAGCCTTAAGAGCTATACTGATATGTAACCATGATGAAGGCAAGGATCTCAAGAACTTTGAGTTGCAATCATCATTGTCAGGCTTTGCATTTAGCTGATTCAGCTGACTCAGAATCTTGTGAAACCTGTCGTATCCCTTGTGGATACCCTGTTCTTCAGAGATATTGAACTCTTGGAAGTGTTGTCTCAGCATAGACTTCCTCATCCTCCTGGACTCTTCGTTCCCACCAAACCTAGCTTTCAGAGCCATCCAGATGTCCTTTGCATCAACCATGTGGTGAAAATCACCTAAGTGATCTTCAGGAATGGATTGAAGAAGGATGGTTCTTACTTTGTGCTCCCTCTGTACTGCAAGAATCTCTTCAGCAGTTTTGGGAGGAGCAATGGTAAACTTACCATCAAGATCTGGGATGGTCTTCTTTAGACTGTTACCATTCTTCACTATCTCCCACAGATTCCAATCAATATTGGAGATCCAGTTCTGCATCTTCATGGTCCACAGATCATACTCTTCCTTCTTTAGGTAAGGAAACTTACCATTACTGTTGGAGAGACTCAGTTGCTGCATAGAGGTAGTGTTGTGTTTGATGTTGTCGGTGGTGACTTCTGATTCATCATCAGTTCCAGGCATAGTAACTAAGTTTTTGGTTGTATGGGGGTGAGGTAAATAAGGTTCTCAGTATCGTAGAGACTCTCCCGAGGCTCTGATACCACTTGTTGAAAACTCTCAGACCTTGACAGATCTTAAGCACTCGTGGATCGTTAGTGTTGCCTATGTAATCACAAGCAAACTAATAGACAGTCTCTAACACTTGTATTCTAAAGCGGAAAGTAAACACAAGATGTTATAACTAAGAACACTTAGATCTTCTATGGATCTTTTTTATTCACTGAAACTCTATGTTTTAGATGAGTTATCTATTACAAACTATTTGGTTCCTTTTATAAACAAGGAACCCTAATCTCTTTCTACTCAATCGACTAAACATGTTTGCATGCATTTAATGACTAAAACATTAAACAAATATAGAGTAGTCTAGTAATACTGCCCATGCAACCTTGGGCCGTTCAAAGATAATAATGAGTGAGCATTTAATTCATAGGCGCATGCTGATCCTAGTCAGCTTTCACCCTTCAGCAGTAACACGGCAATGCTTGTACTCTTCAGTAGAATTACTTCTTCAGCAGATTCTGCTTCTCCTTCGGCAGAAACCTTCGGCAGAAATTCTACTTCACATAATTCCCAATAGTAATCATCTGTCACAACTAGCAGTACTTCTTCTTATTCAGACTTGCAACGGAAACAGGTCCAAATAAATCCATGTGTAACAGCTCCAAAGGTTCTCTAATAGTCCTTTCTTCAATTTTCTTGCATGAAGCCTTGTGTTGTTTACCCTTCTTGCAGGCCAAACATGAGTGATCATTCTTGTATGTTTTGGAAGGTAAACCTCTAACTAAATTTCCTTTAACTAACTTGTTGATGTTCTTGAAATTCACATGGCCTAATCTTCTATGCCACAGATGTGCTTCTTCAACTGTTGCTTTAGCTACTAAACATGTAGTTCTTCCATAAGAGTGAAGACTCTTCATATCCAGACTGTACACATCATTGGTTCTTGGTACTTTCAGTATCACCAAGTTATCATCAACAAGCTTGAATTCAGGGGAAAGAATGAGACATTCTATGTCAGTGAATAAAACAGGGTGCTTCTTATCACAGATCTGAGAGACTGACAAAAGATTGAACTTGAGCTCTTTCACATATCTAACATTATCAATATCTATACGCCCTGCTTTGATGGTTCCTTTTCCAGTAATTCTTCCTCCATTAGGATCATTCCCAAATGCAACTCTTCCTCCATAATAAGATCTAAAATCTGACAGAATCTCCTTGTCTCCTGTCATGCTTCCAGAGCAACCACTATCCATAATTAGATGATCTTTAAACTCCTCTTCTGGATTGCCCTGCACAAAGATAAAAGAGTTAGTATCTTTTAGGAACCCAAGCCATTACTGACTTGTGTTCCCCTTGTGGAGTAACATACTCAAATTCTTTGAGTATGAAATCTTCCAGTTTTTGTAGATAGAATCAAGGATTATCTTTTGTTTTAAAACTTGTGGTGGTTTTTCAGCAAAACTTTCTTTTTCAACAGAAATCTCATTTTCTTTTTCAACAAAATCATTTTTAACAAAAATCTCTGTTTCACCAGTACTTGTTGAAAGTACTGTGTGTTCCCTATCAGTACTTTCTTTCTTAACCCATTTGGTTTTAACTTCTGGTGTAGAGTCCCTTGATCTAGCTACTCTCTTTGAGTTGTAACGCCTTCTAGATTGATAGTAATTGGATCTTCTAGGCTTTTCATTCCAAAAAGTGTTAGCAGTACCTTGGTTGTTTGAAAATCTAGCAGTACTTTGAGAAGGTACTGCTTGAGAAACTTTTGGCTTATCAGTACCTTGAAAATTTGAAGGTACTAGTGGTTTTGAAAAAGGTCTTCTCTGGTGAGGGTACCTATGGTCTTTTGAGAAATTACTATGGTTAACCCTATGTGAGTGATTCCAAACTAGTCTATTCTCCCTTGGTTTTTCGTTGGTAGTCCTATTCTATGGGAATTTGCTTAGATACACTGAGTGAAAGTCACAATGCTTGATCAAGTGATCAGGACTATAACAAACAAAACACAGTTTTTGACCCATATCCCCAAAACGTCTTCCTTGAGCTCTATGACCAAACCTAACCTGACTTTTTGGTGATTTATGAAAATTATTTTAACCAAAATTATCCCAAAAAGGTTTAGCAGTATTTTGAAAAGTTTTTCTTGAAGCTAATGCTGAAGGTGTAGCAGTACTTTGAGTTGAAGGTACTGATTGACTCATAGCATTATCAACTATAGGGTTTTCAACTGTTCCTTTTGGGGTTTCAGAACTAGATTGACCAGTAAGCTTTTTCCTAAACTCTAGGTCGTTTACTCCAAAGCGAGAAACATCTGTCCTAAGTGGTTGAAAACTACCAGTGGGATGAGGGACTGCATGATAGCCATTGTCTTTCTTATACTCAGGAGGTGTTTGACTAACTGATTCCTCATTACTTGATGTGTCTACATAGTTAATGAGTTTATCATCACTAGTTACTATATCCTCAAAATCTAGGTCATCCTTTTCACTAGGTTGGTTTTCTTCTGTGCTACTAAAGTCCATACCAAAACCTAGTCTAGTCCTAATGTGTGCTCTTCTCTGTTTTTCAACATAACTAACATGTGAAAGACTAGCTTCATTCCAAGCAGCTAACTTTTCTAACAATTCATCTCTTTCCTTAGTAAGCTTTTCAATTTCAGAATTCTTACATCCTAACTTCCATTCACTTAATTTTAACTGATAATCCAGTTGTTCATACTTTTCTACCCAAGCCATTTCATTATTTTCACGTGTTATTATTTTGGCTTCCATAGACTCTAAAGTAATTTGATAACCAGCTACCTCAGACCTAGCCCTTTGATAATTATCTTTTCCAGTTACATAATGATTAAGAACTTTTTGATAAAAATCATGACATTTAGAGCATACCTCAGAGATAGGGGCAAACTTGATGAAATAGCCACCATAGCAAGCAAGACAGGTTCCTCTTCACATTCCATGCTCCAATCAAAGCTTCCTAAGCCATCTCTGGATTCCAAAGCAGCACATCCAGGTTCTTCATTAAAAGCTGTGCTCCAATCAAACTCTTCCACTGCAGCCATACAGTAGGTTACTAGTTCATCATTAAATTCAGCACTCCAGTCAACCTCTGATAGATTTTCTTGAGCAACCAATGCTTTTGTTTCAGTGATAGGGATTTCCTTTAGTTCAAGCTTTGGTTTCTCAGTCATTCTGTTTGCCTGATATTTAGCAAACCTGCATTCCCTTGCAAAGTGTCCAGTCTTTTGACAATTAAAACATTCAATTTTGGACTTGTCAAAAGTGATTCCCTGTTTTGGTTTGAAGTCAATGCCTCTTCCTGTTTTCTTCATGAACTTCTTGATTCTAGCAGTGATCATAGCAACTTGCCACCTGATATCAATTTCTTCAAGAGCATCCTCTTCAATTTGTGATAAATCTTCTTCATAGGTAACAGGTAAAGTAGCTTGTTGAGCAAAGAATGAGCATACAATTTCATCAGAATGGATGGTGTTTGTTGGTGTGGCTTGCTGAGCAAAGGTGGGGGTAGAATATGCAACAGTACTTTGAGCAATAGTACTTTGAGTAGGAGTTGCAGTACTTTTAGTGGAAGTACTGCCTCTCTTTTCAGAAGACAAAAAAGGCAATACTGTGAGATTTTGAACGAGTTTGGCCATTCATCTCATGCTCATACACTTTCAAATGGTTGTAGAGATCATCAAAGTCCATAACATCCAAACCAGGTTGTCCTCTGATCATAGTAGCAATCACATGCCATGTAGATGGCAAGCTTCTTAAGAACTTTAGATTTACATCTTCAACAGATACCTCTGCTTTGTATAACTCCAGCATACTGAGAAGATTTTGGAATCTGTCATAGGCAGCATCAAGACCTTCTCTTTCACCAACAGTGAATGTTTCAAACTGTTGCTTAAATAGATTTATGTGCATCTTCCTGGAAGCATCATTACCTCCAAACCTTGTCTTGAGAGCAGCCCAGAGTTGCTTTCCATTCTTAGCATCATGAAACTTGAGTAGATGACCATCAGGAATAGCAGATAACAGTATGTTGAGAGCCTTTTCTTGATTTCTTATTGTTGCTGCTAGTAAGACTGCCTTAGGTGGTTTTGGTTGTCCGGGAATTTCTACAGGTTCTGGAACAACTTCATTACCATTTACAATTACATTCCATAGTGCATGGTCTGTAATAGCAATGTACCGCCTCATCTTCATGCTCCATAGGTCATACTCTCCCTTCTTAATAATTGGAATTCTGAGTAAGGTGATGGATGGGGGTGGTACAGCTTCAGTCGACATATTTAGGGTTTTGTTAAATCGGTTTTTAAGGTTTCTTCTTAATCAGAGTTTCCACACAAGCTCTGATACCACTTGTTGGATCGATATAATCTAACCAAACTAACTTATGTATCTTGTAAGGGCTTAGCAACTTCGGATAAATCCTAAGTCACTAACAATGAAACACTGAGTAAACTCTATTAAGTATGCGGAATCCACTTCAATAAAGCTAAGAAGAATTAACTTTTAACTTCAACAATTTTATTAAAACTTAGAACCTGCTTGTTATACAGATTCTCTAACAACTCTAATAACTCTAATTCATAGTTTTAGATTCTAATGACACACATATCTAATGCCAATATAAGGATAACCCTAATCGGTTTACAATTCTAATCCTTGTACGACAAGTAATACTAAACTAAGAACATTCTAGATAAACATTACTTTCCATAAAACAATCTATTATAACCGTCTTTAAGCTTTGCAATACTTTGATGTTTAAGCAGTACTTTGACTTTTACTTAGCAGTACTTTGACTTCTTCCAGCACTTTGACTTTATTCAGTACTTTGTCATTCTTCAGCACTTTCATATCCCAACAAATATGGTAAGTAAATTGCTGGAGATAAGGGAATGCTTAATGTGCCTACTCATAATAGAATGCTGAAAATCAGAGATTGATTTTTAATCAAATCAATGGTTGATCTGTGATCAATATTCTTCTCTCTTTCCCATTGATTTCTTCCATTTAGAATATGTAAGCTTCCTATGAGTACTGTGAACATAATCTCGACATTGCTCCTGCCATTTATGTAATAAACTAAAGCGCAAGGGCTAAACCCGTATATTAGTTAGTTAATAACCGTATAGCGGTTAAAAGTAGCTATGGTAGTTAGAAGTTAGTTAGTTAGTTATTTTCGGTTAATTTTCCAACCGAATAGTCATCATGGTTCGAATGAATCAATATATAAATGAAGGCTATGTCAACGTTTGAATGTTAGACGATATACACAAACATATTCAGTAAATTGCAACTTTGTATCGACTAGATTAGGGACAACAATTGGCATCAGAGCCTACGTTAATCGTACGCTCATTTGATCCCAAAAATTGTGAACGAGAAGAAGAACCATACGCTGGGAAGGAAAGGCCTCAGTGGAAACATATTGTTTAAAACAAAACAATACCTGAATAAGTTTGGAAACGTAAGGGAAGACAGTGCACGATCAAACCTTGTGTAAAGTTGCAAACGTGACAACGCCAAACAAACTGGTGGAAGGACTTTGTTGGGGACTGCATAACGCAACAACAAAGGAAGAAAAAAAAAAACGGTGAACACTTTGTGGGTATTGCTGGAACACGACACAAAGGAAGAAAGGAAAACATATTAACGCTTGAACATGTAGCGTGGTACCAAAAAGGAAAGGCTTGCAAATGAATTATGTGGGATTGCTTTTGTAAAGCAAAATAGAAGGGAAACACAATGCCTCGTGATAAAAAGGCAAGTGGAAGGAACTTTGTGGGTAACGTTTGAGAACGTCACAAAGGAAAAGAAATCTCAAAAACGCTTGGATTTGTTTTGGAGGAATACCGTGAAGAACAAGAAGAAATGTTCTAGGGATTTGCTTTGTTGAAAATGTTTTGGAGGCAATACAAAACAACAACAAAAACGAGAGAAAAAACACTCATTTTTTTTTGAATACCGAGAAGAACAAGAGAAGGGTTATACTTTTTTATTTGTGGAAAGGGATTTGGAATTCGAGAAAAAAAAACAACAACGAAAGCTATTTGCTTCATTTGGAAGCACACCAAGAAGAACAAGTGAAAACTTCTAGTGTTTGCTTGGGGATACAAATTCAAGTCGACACAAGAAAGAAAAACACCTATGTGAGGAACAAGTTAGTAACACCGGAACAAAAAAAAGGATACGCGTTTGGTTTGTGGGGCAGAATAGAATTCGATACAAGAGGCAAAAAGGAAGCCGTTGATAACGCCTAAAATGAACATGTTTTTAGTAGCGTTATTGTTGGTTTTGTGCATGATAATCGGCTACATTTATTCATAACTGTTGCAAAAGTGCAAAAGATGCGTATTGTGTATGTATATGTAGCCAGGTATCACGAATGATGAAGAAAGGAACTTTTTATGCACATTTGAAAGATTCTCGAGGAAGGAAGTCGAGCAAGGAAGCTTTTGGACTCAATGATTGGGAAGCACAATGATTTCTAAGTATCTAAAGCAAGGAAAGATCAAGTTTTGCCTTGGAAATCATCAGCGAGAGCAAAGAATGAAGCGTATAAACAAGAAAGTCAACAAAAGTCAAATCAGCACAATCCAGCCGGTCGGTCGTAACCTGTAACCGATCCGGCTGGGCAAATGGTCAAACGAAAACCGATCCGGTTGCCAGCGCAACCGATCCGGTTGCAGGAGCTGCAGTTACACAAAGTTGCATTTATTGTTACCTTAACTCCCCATAATCAATGGAGGCCGATCATTTCTTGCTATTAACTTGTTGGGAACGTTTTTGGCCAGTTGAACAAGTTTATTTGGCTATATAATGAACCTAGTCCTAGTTTACTAGGTGTGACACAACCAAAAGTGTATTAGTTTACATCAAAACTAATACCAACCATTATATTCATCCTAAAAGTTTAGTCCTTACTGTAAAACGTCCAGGAGCAAGGAGGGAACAATTCTTATCCATAGTTTTAGTAATTTGGAGTTATACGGTGAATCTAGGTGATTGGAGGTGTGTGGTTGCTATAATCCACGAATTCTAATTCTTGTAATCGCAAAAGTTTAGGTATTCTATGAACTTTGTTATGGATTTATATTCTCTTGAGTTATTGGAATTACTTTGTTATGTTTTGTGTTTAGTTATTATTATCATGGAGTAGTTTTGGGATATACTTGTGTGTTGGGATGTAGTTAATCATACTAGTGTTCTCATATGTGATGCATGTATATATGATCTTGTTTAAATAAGTTTGTTGGAAAAATACTAGTCTTGGTTTGATTTGTTGATAAAACATGTTTAAGAAAAAGGACCGAAATGATTTCTCTTGTGTTTTATTCCAAAAAGTTGAGTGACAAACTAGTATGGGGATATGGTGATTGACAACCGCCATGTTTGCTTATTAAAACAAGACTAGGAACATTTTCATCACGAAAGGGTCGAAAGATTCGTAAGAACAAGTTTAATAAGAGCATGTTGCAAACAAATGGATTTTCTAAAGGATAATCATTAGGATAGGGACCGAAAGGATTACGTATATGTTTTTGTTCTTAGAATGATTTTTACAAACATATACCATGGTTGGAGATCATTTGCTTATGATTTGTGCATCACATCAAGAGTGTACACCAAACCTTCATGAACACTATTTATGATTGACTATAGACTACACACAAGTATATATATTTCTTATTATTGAATTTCACTATAAACATCACTATTTGAGGAAGCCTTGACAAGCTTTCTTGTTGGAATCTTTTCAAGAAAACAATTTCAAACACAAAATCCCTTGGGACGATCTCGGCTTACCCAACTTTGCTATCACGAACGAGTATAATTGCTTGTATGTGTTAATAGAATTAGACGGTTAAATCGTGTTTATAAATTTTTAAAACTTGCACTATGCGTAACACATCAAGTTTTTGGCGCCGCTGCCGGGGATTTTATTTCAATTTTGATTTTCTGTAAGATTGGTAGTATTGGAATTGAATTTGGTGAAAAGTAAAAAAAAAAAAGTTTTGGTTAAAAGCTAACCGATTCGGTTGCTCCTGCAACCGAATCCGGTTGGAGCTACGGAATTATTTTTTGTATCTTGATTTAATAGTTTTAGTTTATTTAGTGATTTGTGTTATAGTTCCTAGATTAATTCCTGTCAATTTAGATTTTTATAGATTATATATTTTTTGTTTTAATGTTTTCTTAGAGTTTTTAATTTTTCTTTATTTTTGTTATTCTTAGATTATTAATTTTAGATTAATTCATGTTTTAAATCTAATGATTAGACAATTAAATTTTCAGTTTATATGGTTTAGTGATCTTTATGAGTAATTTAATGGAGTAGTTAATGTAGTTTTAGTTTAATGGTTTAATTATTAAGTAATTAATTATAGGGTATTGAGGAGTCTTAATTAATTAAGAGTTTTCGTACACTTAATAGTTTTTAATTTCAATTAATATCAAGTTTTTATATATATAATAATTTTTTTTGTGTCGATCTAACTGATCGGTTGCAACCCGCAACCGGATCCGGTTAGATTATTTGGTCTAGTTATTACCACCAACTGAATCGGTTGGTGAGCCAACCGATCCGGTTGGAGCTCTCGGTAAATTTTTTTCTAATTTTTAGATTTTGAGTTTTAACTTATGTTTTTAGTTTTGTTAAGTATCTTTACTTGCTTAGTATATGTTTCTATAGTTTGATCTTGTTTTTGCTAACTCTAACGCTAATGATTCGGGTTTTGTTTTGTTTTGTCAAGTTTAGCTAGTTTGTATGGATAGTTTGAGCGGAATTTCGGAATACCTTCGTAACTTGGATGAAATGTTCAAAGACACCGGAAGTTCACTTGAAAAGATTGGAGGTATCTTAGAAGAAAGTAAGAAAGATTTGGGGATTGATACGGTTAATATGGAAGAAACGGGTGAAAACAAAGTTCAAATTCCCAAGAAGGGAAGAGTTATGGTATTCACACAAGCACCTTTAACGGTGTATGATTCGCCACTAATGAGGTTCGGTACACCTTGTAGTGTAGAAGGAGTAAGTGCTTGGGACGCGCAACTTAATATGGCTTATGGAGAAAATTACATTTTGGAGAAGGTTCTTGACGAAATTGGTCATGTACGTTTGGATTATGAAGCATATGGAAGAAGGATGGTTAAAATTCTTAAGGTCAACATTCATGGTCACATTTTTGAAACAGATTTTGTTGTCTTAGAAGAAGGGAATGCGGATGAACCCAATGTATGTTTTGGTCGAGACTTTCTTGTAACGACCAAGTGTCAAGTTGATTTTGCTTTGGGAGAAATGAGGATTAATATCACTGATTTGGAAGAAGGAAAAGGAGTGAACGAGATGCTAGTGGAATTGTGTGCCAACATGGAAGAGAAAGATGTGGAAGTAGTTAAGATGGGGAAGGCAAATAGGAAGAAAACTTCATCCAACAAACTAACCCCAACCACATCCACCAACAAAAATGAATACACACCATCATCAGCTCCCACTACAAATACTTTCAAACCTTTAATCGACGAACAAAAAGAAGCTATTTTGGAAAACCTTGAACAAAAGTTTCTTGAGCTTAATGAGAAGAAACAGGTGATAGAGGTACTTCAAGATTACGTTCTCTACCGTAAGAAATTGGATGCGGTGATGCTAGCAAGGGCTAGGTTGGAAGATAAGAATCTATCGGAGAAGGATAGAGATAGAATTTTGTTTAGAGGCATGCCACGGAAGGAGAAAGATCCGGGGAATTTTGTTTTGCCAATAAAAGTGAATGGGACTACACTAGTTTATGCCTTAGCCGATACGGGGTCAAGTGTTAATGTTATGCCCTATCCATTGTTTATGACTTTAGGTCTAAGTAATCCGCAACCAAATCATTCGAAGCTTACCATGGCTGATAATTCTCAAGCGAAAGCAATGGGAGAGGTGAAGAATCTGAGAGTTCAAATTGGCTATCAACCATACTTGGCCTATTTTCTTGTCCTAGACATTTCGGTGGACAAGAGTTTACCACTTCTATTAGGGAGACCATTCCTACGAACATGTGGTGCAATTATAGACATGGGAAGAGGCACGATGACTATTGATGATGGGATTTAAAAGCAAACATATTATCCCAAACCAAGGGGACCAACTTTGGAATTTATGGAGGAGTTAGAAATGATGGAAGCGGATGAGGATTTGACTTGCTTCGAAGTAGGACGTGATATCCAAGGAAACCCAATGTATGGACCATTAGCTCCACCTTATTTTGATATAGAGGATGAGATGGAACGTGCATTAGCGGTGGAAGCATTCTATAACCCATTCAAAAACATCCTAGTCTACAAGAAGTTGACCGATTTCTTAGGTTCTTTACCGGTGCAACTCAAGAATTTGGAATGGAGACCCGAGGGGCCGGGCATTTACAAGAGACAAAATGGAGATGGCGAATGGCACATCAAGTTCGTTATACTATGTTCGGATGGAAGAAGATTCATAAGGAAGTTCAAAACTTTTGAAACATACCGTGAGTTGACCGGGAAATTTCTAAGTGAGGACATCCTAAGACAAGAGTATTTCGAGGAATTCTAAGGAGAAGACAAGGGACCATAATAAACAAGCAATTGTTTGCTTGAATTTCATGAACTATTTCTCTTTAATTTATGCATTTAGGATTTCTTGTTTTTCATTTCAGTTTTACCTTTTTATGTTGAGGTTATTTGGTTAATGCATTATGACTATGAGTTTTAGTTGAGTTTTGGTTTAGTTCATAAGTATGATGATTTGAGTTTTAAGATTGGATGATTGTTGAAATTTCCAAATGGTGGATGAATGTTGTGTGCATCTTTAACAGGATTTTTGAGTAAAAAAAAATTGTTGCTTCGAAGGTAAATGCCTAAGTAACATGAAAAAATGCAAAATTTGGCAAAATGCATACCGAAACGGTTGTGTCCATGACTGAACCGGTTGCATACAAGTATATATACCAAAAATTCACTTTTCCAGGAAAAACACACACACACACACACTAATTCTACAACTAGGTTTTGCAAAATTCGTCCAAGAGAAGCTAATTGAAGATTGTTTAAGTTGTGGGAGAACATCATGGCACCCAAACAAGTAAGCATCTACATTCAATTAACTCAATTGAGGTTTAATTAGAGCATTTGATTTGAATTGCATATTAGGTCACTAATTTGGGGTTTTTTGATATAATTCGAATTAAGTTGTAATATTTTTAGATTAAGTGGGTAATTGATATAGGAATGCATTGCAAAAAAGAATTGTAGTGATTGATTCAACATGGAATGAGTATCAGATGATTGAATTTTCGGATTTAATTAGGTTGTGCCAGTGAATCAAGTTAAGTTGCAATTGGTGATTCCTAATGGTAAATGATGTGTTTTTGTAAGTAATAGAGGCCACATTGTTGATTAGAACTAGTGATTGAAGAGTATAGGTCTTATTTTTTGAGTTCTAATATGATGAATGTGTGATGATTTGAGGTTTGAAAAGCGAATTTAGAGTAATTCAAGGATGTAGAAATCATTGAGGATGTTAGAATGCAGTCTAGGAGTGGATTCGACTTAGAAAATTCAAATGGGTAATGGTTTAGAAGGCAAAAGCCTTATGCAGATTGCATAACCGATCCGGTTGCTCAACGCAACCGACCGGTTGGTCTTGACCAAAGGGAGTAACCGATTCGGTTTCTCTGCAACCGAATCCGGTTCCAGGTTCTGTGTTGGAAATTTTTGAAATTTTGAAGTGGACCTTAGATGGTTCCATGAACCTTCCCATTTGTTCTAACACTATTATATTGTCTTATATTTATGATTTCTACAGAGTATTGTTGTAGGTAGCTCAAGCTCGAGACCAGTTCCAATTAATCCGATTGTTACAAAGTTTTGCCAAAGGAACGAGACGAAGAAAGTCATGTATAGTTTGAAGAAGGAAGCAAATGCTAACTTAAAGTTCAAAGATCTCACCGACGGGGAGAAGCATGCTTTCCGGGAACGGTTATCGAAATTGCAAAATAGGACATGTTTGGTTCCAAGGGTGATTGATTGGGATTTGTTTGCGGAGTATGAGTGTGAAGAGGAGTTGAGAAGAATGATGCGGACATCTTATGTGTATCCGGCGGATGGGGATTCGTTCAATGATTTTTTTGGGTAAAAGGGCCTTAAAACCCCGGTAAATATATCCAAAAAACTTTGAAGTACAATTGACATGGGTGACTCCCATGTCCTCAGCCCGTTACATAGGCGATTTGACTCTACAAATGTAACAAAGCAACATACATCTGCTAAACGCAGCAACAAACACTAAACTGCTAACAACAGAATAGAAAGCGATTACATTTAAACAAACAATCTATATGTAAGACGACCAGGTTCATAGAACCACTTCCATTGTGAGTGACTATGTCTTCAATGTTCTTCATTGCTTGACCTCGAGTGCACCACCAACTTCCCAGCTGCAATAGCAGCAAACATACACCCCAACCAACTGAAAACCAGCCACAACCAACGACATACTTTTCATGGATCCCACAATCCACCCAAACCCTAGCCGTAACAAACCCTAGCGAGTACCTTGCAGCCATGCGATCCCAATTAGCACCGCAACCACCCAAGGACCACCAGCAACTTCCAGCTCTTGGTAACAAAATCTTCACCAAGAACCACACACCCACAACATGCTCACGGCTGTAACCACCATGACCAGAACCTTATGAAACCCTAATTAGGTTTACTAAACCCTAGCCGTACCATTGGAATATCATCAGCCACCATGTGCATGAACCACAACCAAGGTAATGTTGAATCGCTCAACAAAAACCCTAGTTACATCAACCGGCCCTAACCCTAGAGCCGCACCACCAAACAACCAAGGCCAACAAAACCCTAACCCTAGCTGCAACAACCCATCGAGGGAGGATGATCACCCCTGCAAAGAGATGATAAATCACCACAAACGCACCCCCGAAAACTCCCCTAATCGGCCAGGAAACCCTAGCACGATCCAACCCACAAAACCAATTGGTTTTGACAGCCAATGATAGGGAACAAGTCGTGCAATGATTACAATGCAAACCTGAACGGAATGAAAGGAAATCAAGCCATGCAACAATCTCAACTCAGACCCAGATCGGAATGAATTAAAATTGGGTTCTCTCTATATCAAAACCCTAACCGGATTAAGATAGATTCTTGGAAAAACATGAATTGGATTGAAAGAATTGAAACCCTAGGAAGAAATAGGCCCTAGGGACCATGCCTCAAGAAATCACCCTAGAGGGCTAGAGAGAAACCGTCCCCTTTTTTATTTGTTCGATGATTTTTCATGGGAAAGAGCTTTAGCATCGATGAAGAGGTCTATCGAGAGTGGTGTATGGAGTTCTTTTCAACCATGTATTTTGAAAGAAAGGTGAATGTTCGGAACTTGATGGAGGAAGTTTGTGTTTGGTTTAGGCTTTGTGGAAGGGATCATGCTTACACTTTGCCGGATTTTGCTATGGCTCTTGGCTTGTATGAACCACATGAGGTTAAGCATCGATTATTTGAAGCTCACTTTTCGAGGCTTCGGAGGTTTGAAAAAGACTTTCCTAGTGTACCCACCTATTGGAATCGAGTGGGAGATCCTTCTTGCACTAGGAGGAATGCTGTGACCATCAGGAATCCGTTAATGAGGATACTTCACGAATTGATAGTGACTGGGCCGTTTAATAGGTATGGAAGCAGGGACAAATGTCAGAAACCAGACTTATGGGTTATGATGTTACTGGAGGAAACTAAGGATGGTAATGCGATTTGGCAGATAGCTGAGTATTTGTCTAGGAGGGCCCCGGGAATCAAAAGCAATAGCAATATTTGTGGAGGACATTTCGTGACAAGGTTCGTGAAGAATCTTGGGTATTATGTTGATAGTGAGTTGGCTAAGTGTGGAGAGCCAAAGTATAGTGAGATGTGGAGTGCAAATGGTTTTGGGAATGCTTTGAATAGGAAATTGAAAACCTTGGGGTTATGGATTGAATCACAACAACAACCACAACAACAGGGAAGTATACCAATGGGGAACGTGCAAGCGGGTTCGTCCAGTAGTTTTGATTCTGGTTGGGGAGAGTGGAACCAACATTTAGATGAGATTCTGTGTAGGGATGTGTGGAGAGACTCGATGATGTTGAGAAACAACTACATCAATGATTATTCAGTGCCTATCTTTCAACACATGGCTCGAGAAGCTAATTATGAGTTACCACCCTACAATCCACCCAATGTTCCACCATATCCTTTCCCCTACACTTCTTATCCTGGACCCTATCCGTATCCATATCTTGGGTACGCACCATTTCCTGATCCAGTGCCCGCATATGGTCGATTACCCGAGGTTGGTGGAGCAAGCTATGATGTTGGAGGATCGTCATCAGGAGTTGGAGGAAAGAAGAAGAAGAGGAGAGTTCGTTCGGAGATTGTGGACGAAAACTATGTAACTGAGAGTGATGATGATGATGAGTATGATGATGAAGATGGGGACGACATGAGCGAGGACGACGAGTGATCGTGGATCATTCGTGAATTGTGGTTTTCAAAGACAATGGTTATGATGTGTTAAACAATATTATTTCTATCTCTTTAACTATTTCTTTAGGATGATTATCATATTTTGCTTGGTTTTATCTTATTTTTAGTAGCATTTGTTTTGGATTGTTTTGTTTTGTTTATGTATTGTGTATTGTAGTTTTTGTTTGCAGGATGGATATGTCGGAAGCTTATTAATGGTCAAATATTCGGAGTTGGATAATTCACATGCTTTCTTATGACCCATATTCTATCTCGTGGTATCTTTTAACTATTTCTTTTTCCCATTTTCTTTACTTTGAAGTTCATTTTATTACATTGAGCACAATGCAAAACTTAAGTATGGGGGAGGGAAGAAAATAGAAAAAATGATACGCATTTTTAATTTTTTTAGATAACTTTTGGATGCAAGTAATTAGAAGGAATTCGCCCTTGATGGTCTAGTTGTTTTCACACATTATTGATAAATATTAAATAAAACAACTTGGGTATTTCAATGGTAAAATGAGGTTTTTGAAATTTTTTTGGATTTGAATCAAATTACGGAAGTAATTCATTTTGGATTCGATAGCATTTTCTAGCGCGCATTATAGCCTTTTTCCACTTAATTGTGAGGTTTCTTTTTGTATAAAACACATCTTTTGTTTTATATTTGCTATGAGTGTGCTGGTGATTATGTCGATTCTAGAACTTGTACTAGTTATGTATTACGGTTATAATCACTCTCGAGTGATATAAATATGTTCAAGTGATAAGAGGCATCGTAGGATTTAACCCAAATGGCCTTCCATTTTACATCTAACGTTATATTAGCTAACTACATTGGTTAGTTAACCACCCTTATATGGACCCATTTGTTAGTGCTCATCTTTAGCACTAGATACCCTTAGTTACACCCTTTGAGCCAATCTTTTCATTTGTTAAATCCAGAAAAATACAAAAAGATTTTAAACTTTAGCCAACCTTTGTCATGTCTATTGGTTTGTTGCTAGTTGTTTGGAATGTTAGATTGTTTTTGATGATTATGAAGAAGATACACTTTGTTTATAGTGTGTACCATTCTCCAACATAGATGAAAGAGACGTCTTTCTCGATTTTTTTGTGTGGTGTATGCTTACACTAAGTGTGGGGGACCTTTATGAAAAAGAAAATAAAATGAAAAAAGTAAAAATAAAAAATGGGTATAGCCAATGAGCTATATGAAGGATATTGATTAGCCAATGAGCTAAATTGAGTTATACATATTTTCGGAGATCGATATTTGAAGAGGTGAAATAATCATTTACGGGATTGTGGCTTGTATGATGGCTAGCAACATGGAGGTTTAGACTTGACTTTATTTTCTTTTAACACCAATTTTCATAAACCATGCCATGCCTTTTCCATACCCGTTATAAACCCTTAGCCTTAACGATATAACCCGAATAAAAGCCCTCTTTGATGAATTTATTTTCTTTGTTTTGATACTTGTACAAGCTTATGGTAAAAAGCATTGATCATGACTAGGCATTGAGTGATTTACATATACCCACCAATATATGAGTGTTGAGTGAATTCTTAAAATCATTCGTGAGGTGTTCTAGTTATGTTATCTAAAGTGTTTGGTTCATTTTTGAAAGTTTTTCACAAAATTAAAAGCAAACATAACTATCTCCTTTGGGATGATTGTTACGTTTTTTGAACCATGGTGTCAAGACCATCAAAATCAATCTTTGCAAATGTTAGACCTACTCGAGGGCGAGTAGAACTTAAGTGTGGGGGAATTTGATAACGCCTAAAATGAACATGTTTTTAGTAGCGTTATTGTTGGTTTTGTGCATGATAATCGGCTATATTTACTCATAACTGTTGCAAAAGTGCAAAAGATGCGTATTGTGTATGTATATGTAGCCAGGTATCACGATTGATGAAGAAAGGAAGTTTTTATGCACATTTGAAAGATTCTCGAGGAAGGAAGTCGAGAAAGGAAGCTTTTGGACTCAATGATTGGGAAGCACAACGATTTCTAAGTATCTACAGCAATGAAAGATCAAGTTTTGCCTTGGAAATCATCAGCGAGAGCAAAGAATGAAGCGTATAAACAAGAAAGTTAACAAAAGTCAAATCAGCACAATCCAGCCGATCGGTCGTAACCCGTAACCGATCCGGCTGGGCAAATGGTCAAACAGCAACCGATCCGGTTGCAGGAGCTGCAGTTACAAAAAGTTGCATTTATTATTGCCTTAACTCTCCATAATCATTGGAGGCCGATCATTTCTTGCTATTAACTTGTTGGGAATGTTTTTGGCCAGTTGTGCAAGTTTATTTGGCTATATAATGAACCTAGTCCTAGTTTACTAGGTGTGACACAACCAAAAGTGTATTAGTTAGCATCAAAACTAATACCAACTATTATATTCATCCCAAAAGTTTAGTCCTTACTGTAAAACATCCAGGAGCAAGGAGGGAATAATTCTCATCCATAGTTTTGGTAATTTGGAGTTATACGGTGAATCTAAGTGATTGGAGGCGCGTGGTTGCTACAATCCACGAATTCTAATTCTTGTAATCACAAAAGTTTAGGTATTCTATGAACTTTGTTATGGATTTCTATTCTCTTGAGTTATTGGAATTGCTTTGTTATGATTTGTGTTTAGTTATGATTATCATGGAGTAGTTTTGGGATATACTTGTGTGTTGGGATGCAGTTAATCATACTAGTGTTCTCATATGTGATGCATGTATATATGATCTTGTTTAAATAAGTTTGTTGGAAAAATACTAGTCTTGGTTTGATTTGTTGATAAAACATGTTTAAGAAAAAGGACCGAAAGGATTTCTCTTGTGTTTTATTCCAAAAAGTTGAGTGACAAACTAGTATGGGGATATGGTGATTGACAACCGCCATGTTTGCTTATTAAAACAAGACTAGGAACATTTTCATCACGAAAGGGTCGAAAGATTCGTAAGAACAAGTTTAATGAGAACAGGTTGCAAACAAATGGATTTTCTAAAGGATAATCATTAGGATAGGGACCGAAAGGATTACCTATATGTTTTTGTTCTTAGAATGATTTTTACAAACATATACCATGGTTGGAGATCATTTTCTTATGATTTGTGCATCACATCAAGAGTTTACACCAAACCTTCATGAACACTATTTATGATTGACTATAGACTACACACAAGTATATATATTTCTTATTATTGAATTTCACTATAAACATCAATATTTAAGGAAGCCTTGACAAGCTTTCTTGTTGGAATCTTTTCAAGAAAACAATTTCAAACACAAAATCCCTTGGGACGATCTCGACTTACCCAACTTTGCTATCACGAACGAGTATACTTGCTCGTATGTGTTAATAGAATTAGACGGTTAAATCGTGTTTATAAATTTTTAAAACTTGCACTACGCATAACTCATCAGCCATGTACATTTGTAGTTTGCGAATTGTTTTAGACACAAAGGAATAACAACGAGACAACAACAACAATTTGGTGAACATCGAAAATAAAAAAAGCAAGTTGTGTTGATTGGGTGATAATAACGCAGAGAAAGAAGGGGTGAAAATTGTTGTGGGTATAATCGGTTACATACCAACACACAAAGGGAATACCGTTGTGTTTAACGTTAAGGTTAGAAATCAAGGTTTCTAGATTTCTATCATACTAGTAGTATAAAAGTTTATTTTTTGTATTATTAGGAATCCCCGAAACTATTTCTACTCCCGTACTATTAAATATTCCATATTATTAAGAAAATCCCAAACTTTAGAAAGTAAATATCGTACGCACAGTTAGGATGTTTACCGACGATCTTAATAGCGCTTAAATCACACAAAAACCCGTAACACCTATGACACACTATCAATGCCCTAAGTTGAAATTGACAAACTACACAGTTTGGTCAATTCAAATTAAGCTTATACTTGAAGCACAAGGTTTATGGGAAATGATAGAACCTTATGCAAGCAGATGATAAAAGGGATAAGGCAACGACTGCCTTATTTATCAAGCGTTGACCGAAGATGTGATATTACAAGTCGCGGGTTGTAAAACATCAAAGGAATTATGGGAATCATTAAAGAAGAGATACGTTGGAGAAGAGAAAGTGCAGCAAGCACGGTTACAATCATTAATGATTGGATTTCAAACACTCCAATTGAAGGAGGACGACTCAGTGGATGCATCTACGGCTAAACTAAACGGCTATGTCACTAAGACAAAAGAATTAGGAAAAAACATTGGATGAATCACTTTTAGTGCGAAAACTATTAGATTCCACACCAGATAGGTTCATTCAAATAGTCGCATCTATAGAACAAAACAGTGATCTTGATGACGTTACTTTAGACGAGATCATTGGAAAACTCAAGGCATTTGAGGAAAGAATAAAAATTCGAAAAGGAGGTGTTGGGAATTGCTGAGTTGAAGATTACAAAACCACGAGCAAGAATGAAGAAAGAAGAAACAATGAAGGTTTATTATGTAATAGTTAGCTTAGATTTTCTAGTAAGCTAAGTTTAGGGTTTATGTAACCTCCCTCTCCTATATAAAGCGGGTAGGCATTTAGGTAATGGGCATCCATTCGACTCATCCTTTTCATTTCAATTCAATAGTAAAACTCTTCAGTGAGAGTCTAGACATACGATTATAGCGTGTGTACATTAGTAGTTGTAGTAGTTTTTATGTTTCACTTAATAAAGAAAACCTTATTAGTAATGTTGATTGTATTTTTGATCATTCAGCTATTTCATTCAATCAATATTGCTCATACCCTAGTTGAGTCCGGATCTTGGTTTCAACAATTGGTTTCAGAGCCTCGTGGCTCTCGATCTAGGGTTTATAAGCTTTTCCTGAATTAGGGTTTATACCTTAATTCATCTATTGCAGCAGATTTGGAAAAAGAAGCAGATCAGGTTTAACGAAAAGAAAAGAAGAGCAGGTTGGAATTAATTCCCAAATCATCACGTGAGATGTACCAGCTGAAAATACTATTGGTGAGATTAATGCTGGTCCCCATGTGATCAAGGCAGTATGTATGTGATGGGATTCGGTGGTATGCGGTCTTTGGTTAGTATGATGGTCGTGCATTTTGATTGGTCAATTAGACACATTCCTGCTGATCACACGATTCATTCCTGCTGCAGTAATTTTGGACATGGTACTGATCGGTTCTTGCTGGTCATTCATGGTTAATACCGGTTGAGTTATGGCAGTGTGGGAACTTAATTTTGGTCGTCTAAATTTTATACTGTTCATGATCAGTTGTTGTATATGCTAATTCTGGTCTTGACAATTGGTCTTCTAATGTTTTACTAGTCTTGGTGAGTTGAATTTTTATTCAACGATGAACCCTAGTAATTAACATATTTTTGGCTTGATTTGATGTTTCTACTGGCTGCATATTCTGCTGTACTTATTGTTCCTACTGATCGGTTGCTGCTGATTTGTTCCTGCTGGTAGATTATTCGGTTTCTGCTGATCATAGCGAACACTCGAGAAGGGGAAGACGATTTATTAATCACAGAGGTAGATTAAACTTTTCATGAGGAAACTGGCAACGTAATTGAAACAGAGACGACTCAAAGGAGGAAAGCTCAAATCACAAAGTAAAATCAAAGTGGAATAAGCGTGAGAGGGATATGAGTAAAATAAAATGTAACAAGTGTGGAAAACTTGGACATTTTAGAAAGGACTACAAAGAACCATCAACAACTCAGGAACAATCAAACCTTATCTTAGAAGACGAAGAAACATCACTATTAATGACTACACACGAAACTGAACCCGAAGAAGTACTGTTGAATGAAGGACAGATTCAACCCGAAAAATATGCTACAGCAGATACAAGCATATGGTATTTAGATAACAGTGCAAGTAACCATATGACGGGAACCAGGAGTCATTTTAGAGACATTGACGAACGCATAACAGGACGTGTACATTTTGGAGATGGATCGTATATGGAGACAAAAGGGAAGAGGCTCTATATTGTTAGGTTGTAGGAACCATGAACAAAAGATAATATCGGATGTATACTACATTCCAAACCTCAAGAGCAACATACTAAGTGTAGGACAACTCACGGAGATAGGTTGTAAGATCATCATGGATGGAAACAAACTAACTTTGTATGATAAGAATAAGAAGTTGTTGATGAAGATAGAAAGATCTAAGACTAGACTTTACAGTATTAGATTACAAATAGAAGCACCCATATGCCTCTTAGCAAATGTAGATAACCAAGCATGGTTGTGGCACATTAGATTAGGTCATCTAAACTTTGACGACATCAATAAGATGACAAGGAAGGGTCTAGTTGAAGGAATACCAAGAATAAATCATACAGGACAGATTTGTGGTGCTTATTTATTAGGAAAACACAGTAGGACACCATTCCCAAATCATGCTAAGTTCATGTCAAAGAAACATTTGGATTTATTATATGGAGACCTCTGTGGCCCTATAAGTCCAGCCATACACTCCGAAAAGAAACTCATTTTCTTGCTAGTGGACAACTGTACACATTTCATGTGGGCCTACTTTCTGACATCGAAAGACCATGCATTTAACACTTTCAAGGAGTTTAAACAACAAATTGAAATGGAAATGAGAACAAAATTGAGGATGCTAAGAACAGATAGGGGAGGTGAGTTCACATCAAATGAATTTACCAAGTATTGTAAAGAAAATGGAATAGCACGATAATTGATGGCACCATACTCACCTCAACAAAATGGAGTTGTGGAGAGGAGAAATAGAATAATGCTATCTACTACAAGAAGTATGATGAAAGCAATGAAGTTACCATTAAACTTTTGGGCGGAAGCAGTTAGACACGCCATTTATATACGAAACAGGGTACCTACAAGAGCCCTGGTAGATAAAACTCCATATGAGGCACTCTACAACAGAAAACCAAATCTGGAAAACCTAAGGATATTAGGATGCACAACTTATGCCAAGGTAACAATACCTCACTTGCAAAATCTGGATGATAGAAGCATACTGATAACATCAAATAATCCTGAATATTTGTCAATTTCCCCCGATAATGCTTGTATTTAATATCATTTATATGGATTTACGCTTGTTCTCTATATTTCACTTTCAGGTAAATTACGAGCATTAGAGCTAATGAGACACGGATTTGGAGAGTTTATTGAATATATATGATAGTATGCCCATTTTGAAGATGTTACGGCAAAACTCTCGTCTCACATTACGCCGTAACAGAAGCGTGGCTCAGAAAACCAACTAAACTAAAGATTACGGCGTAAATCCCTCCTAGGATTACATCGTAACTAATTAGGTCAAATGATGTTCCGCGCCATTGCAAGCTACAGCGTAACCATGATTTATTAAAGATATGGCGTAACTCATTCCTGATGTTACGCCGTAACCATTTTTTCCAGAGCAAATTACGAAGAATTGGATGTTACGGCGTAACTCTCAACTTAAGTTACGCCGCACCCTGATCTGGCCTATAAATACCGCCAAAATTCCATCATTTCTATTCATTCACTTCACGCACCAAATCATGGAATGTGGGTAGAAGGTTGAAGGCATATCTTGAGGAGCATACGGAGCTATCTCCAAGGAAAAAATCACTCCCCTACAATAAGCATTAGCAATTTATCATTTCTTTACTTTCAATTCATGTATTTCGATATGTTAAACATTGAATTGATTGTTTTAGTTAATATGAGTGGCTAAGCACCTCTGGTGCTAGCCTAGTTATGATTCCTTAATTGTTTTGTTTATATTTACATTGCTTCCATATAATTGTTTCTAGTGTATGCATGCATAGTTTGTTGGTAGCTACCCTTGTTTCGGTAGTTTTGAATGGCGATAGTGGCTAGTTACTTAGGAGATATGACCAACTGACCCTAAGTAGGTAGAATGAGTGGGAAGGGTAAGAATTGACCCATTGACGACCCTTCTTCGCTTGTGCGATTTGACCAACTGATCACCTATCGTTTGGATGAACTTAAGAAGTTAGGGATGAGTGTTTAAGATGCTAGCGCCCGGGCACTCATTGTTATAAATCTTGCATGTAGCGGAACTTATTGACTTGGCTTAGGGGACTAAAAACAACTGGAGTTTCAAGGGGTCACCCAATGATCTCCGGTGGAAACCTTTGCTGATAGGTTAGGACGAACTGACCAAATGCTGTCCTAGCGACTTTTACCCCCACTTAAAGCAATTGGAAGTAATTAAACATAAACTTAACTTGATAGGATGAGTAACTAGGTTATCACACTTCTCCCTATTGATCACAACCCTCGCCTTTATTTGCTTTCTTTATTTTTTTTGTCATTAGTTATTAATTAATCATTTCAACCTTAAAATCTGTGACACCTAGACTTAGTTAAAATCCGCATACATAGCTCTTGAGACGACCTCAGTTTTACCGAATACTACACTACACACGGCCAGGTACACTGCCCGTTAGTGCATTAGGGTAGACCATAGGTATAACGAGACTTTATAAATATTAAAACCTGGTCAGTAAAACCTGCATCAAGTTTTTGGCGCCATTGCCAGGGAGTTATATTAGGATTTTCATTAAGTCTTTCACTTTTGTTTTGTTTTAAATTTTCTCAATTTCTCACGATCTCTTTTATAGTTTCAGGTACCATGGAAGTTGTTAATATTGATGACCTCACTCTTAAGGAATACTTGGCGATGACAAGAGAAGAACAAGGGCCGGGGCTCGTAAGATTGGAAATCGGAGCTAATGTCCGTTTCGAGATTAAAGATCAGTTTATGAGGGAGCTTCGTGCTAACCCTTTTTTAAAGAAACAGAGACGAATATGCATATGAGCACGTTGAGAATGTCTTGTACATCGCAAGCCTTTTCAACATTTCGGGTGTTTCTCATGACGCTGTTATAATAAGGGTGTTCCCCATGACTCTTACAGGGGGAGCAAGAAGATGGATCGAAAGATTGCCCGCCGGGGCAGTTGATACATGGGCTCTACTAAAAAAGCACTTCATCTAAATATATTGTCCTCCATCGAAGATATCTAATCAGCTCATGGAGATTCATAATTTCAAGCAAGATGACGATGAAATGTTGTATCAAGCCTGGAATAGGTATAACGATCTCCTCTACAAGTGTCCTACACATGATCTAAACAACCAGCAAAAGGTCAACATCTTTTACAAAGGAATCAACGTAACCACAGGACAGATGCTGGACTACCAAGGACCAATTTCGAGCATGACCCCTGCTCTCGCAATTGAAGCCATCCAAAAAATGTCAGATCATTCCAAAAAATGGCACGATGGAGGTAGCAAAAGAAGCCTAGGCGGAACTCTTGATGGTTGCCGCTATCACTAAAAAGCTCAAAAATCTTGGTCAGGATATGCTCAAGCTCCGAGAAAGTGTTCATGCTATCCAAGTAGGTTGTGAAAGCTGTGGAGGAGGAAATCTCACCAAAAATTGTCCTCACATTGACGAAGATAGCACAATCTCACCAAAAATTATCCTCAAATTGTCCTCACATTGACGAAGCTAAATATGGAAAAAATCGACCATTTTATGGGGATAATCAAAATAGTAATGGCTATCGTGGAGGACCTCCTGGAAATTACAATCGTGGGCCTTATAAAGGAAGAAAGCCCAACATTGAAGAAATCATTAATAAACTTATGGAAATCTCAGCCCAAAGACAAAAAGAGCAAGATGAATGGCTAAAAGATTTCTAGAAAAACACAAATAGAAGCCTCTCCAATCATGATTTAACTTTAAAAAACCTAGAAACAATGGTGGAAAAGCTTAGTGAAAAGGTAAAGAAAAATAACACTAAACCGGAAGAGACAAAACCTATGGTGGGGTGCAATGCCGTTTTCTCTGATGAAGATGCAAAGTCACAAGTTGATTCTACCACCATTGTAAGATATTTGATTTCATAAACACATAAGAAACAATAATATGGGTCGAATTATGAGTAGGTTTAGAGAGAGAAAGTGGGATCCTTTCTTGAGAGAGAAAGTGAAAGAAAACATAGAAGGTTAGATTAAGAATGAGAAAGGTTCAACCCTCTACCTTGGGAGGTAGAGGGTATTTATAGTTACATACTACACGTCCTCCTTCGGACTGTGGATCAGGCATACAGTGGGTAAAGACCCGTCCGTCCTCCACGGTGTTGCACTAAGTTAAACTAATAACTAAATAACTAGCTAATAACTAGTAAATAACGATATGTCTATGAGCTAACTTATGCTAGATTATACTTGGGGTGACCGACTCTTCACTATAGAATTTCTAATTCCTAACAATCTCCTCCTAAGGGGGGTCACCCCATGTTTTACATTTTGAATCCTAGCATTCTATTCTTGACTTTGTTCTTGAGCTCGTAGACTTCAATTCTTCAATTCCGCAAACTTTGTGCATTAGTAGCGATTTCTTCAAAGTCTGACTGCTTTGTACTTTCAGTGGAGGTCTTTTGCTGATCCACATTTGGTGATTCTTTTAGCCAGGTTAGAGATCATCAGCCACATCAAATCTCTAGACTCATCCATTATAGCATCGCTATTATGTGAAGTTGTGACTTTCTGACCGACATGCTCACATTTTGGATCATGATATCTTCTCATCAGAGTAGCGGAAGCTTTTGTTGATTCATAATATTTCCAGTAGCGTAGCAGAAGCATGGATTGAAAATATCAGAGTCATTGATGCATTTATCATGATTTCTTTAGAAGTGAATGTGTAGAGTGAGCATGCGGTTATGGATTGACCGCTTCATTCTGATCAGCTGCAAATGTCGGGCGTACCTACATACAACAGTTAGCAATAAAGCGCACGAAAGTGTCTTTGATCACTTTCGTTGAATTGAGGTACACGGCCCACGGTTCCCCGTTGATCAGTACAAGTACTGCCTGTGATCAGGTATAATTCCGAAGAATCTCCTTGACAGGGTTTCGCAGCTGCTCTAGTTGTTCTCAAACCGGAGCGTCTCCAAGAAGACAACACAGAGTGAGTGAACCAGCGATTTGAGATTCACTGATTGATAAAAATAGATTTGAAAAACAATCGTGTATCGGTCAATGGAAATTGTTTTTGCAATACAACGAAGGTTGTAATGAAAATCAATTATCAATCATAAACACCTTTTATTTTGAAATATTAGTACACAGTCGATGTGCTAAAGAAAAGAGTTTTTAAGCACAACGACCGGTTTTTCAAAGGTATCCGTCAATCCATTTTCTTGGACCTGGATTGATTCAATTTTGAATCGCTCCACTGATGAGGTCCATATGTCACAAGCAAGTCTTGGCAATACCACAAGGATAATGCTTAGGACTCTCAAAATACATTCTCACATTCCTCATTGTGTGAAACAGTGAGCCTTCATTGACAATTTCCTAATGAGATTTATTGATGATCTCGTGGTTCTAGACTCAATTGTGCACATTTGGTTCCTATGCCGGAGACTAGAGAGAGGGTCTCCTTTTTCAATACCAATTATCTCTAAGAGAAAATCGATAGATTATGTCGGTTCCCTGTGAGAATGAAACAAGCCCTTTTAAGAGGAACTTGAGTAGCTTGGGAAGTTAGTGAAGTGCGTCACTGGGTCCATGACGTCTTGTCTTCAATACCAGTGTTACCTTAGTAACCACTAGTATCATATGTATTGAACCCGATTTCTGCCCTAAGGTTGAATTATTGGAGGGCTATTTCTTTTCACCCTTTTTTACATTCATTTCTTTTTCATTCTTCAACCCCTTCAGTGCTTACCGAGACTTCATAACTAGAACCTTGTTGGGTTTATTCCAGTACTAGCTCTGTCTCAGTCTGCACTCTTCCCATATCTTACATTTCTCCTTTTTTCATCATACCTAAGGACTTCTACACTATCTAGTGGATTGTCCCTGGGTAGATCCCTCCGGTTCTGGTGGATCGTGGGAACGAATAACAAACCTAACCATCCTTATAACATCGTACATAAAGTAAATTTGGTCGGTCTTTTGGTATTGTTCTTCTTCCATTGGAACCAATTGGAAACCATTTGAAAATCAATCCAAGTACTTGTGATACATGATCAAAACATTTTGTACCTGAATTGTTTTTGATAATTTTAGAAAAAGCTCCCCCTCAACATGTGCATTACATATTTTGAAAATGGTTTTGGCACATGGAGGCAAGAGGACTTAAAAATCTCAGATTTAAGAATGAAAGATTCAATTATTTGATCAACAATTTCTAAAAGTTATCAACATCTCTTTTCCGATCAAAATTAGTATTTTTCATACTTTGTTAAAGATATTTTATGGGAAAGGATGTGATTTTTCAAAAAGTTTATCCCCCTCAATATGTGCCTAGAGATTTGAAATTGTTTTGCACGAGGAGGAAAGACCTCTTAGAAGCATATTCATGATCACAAAAGCTATTAAGAAACCATTAGAAAATCAATCAAGGTACTTTATATTGAAACATATAAATCTGTTTTGTACCTTGAAAGTTTTTTTTCTTTTGAAATGCTCCCCTTCAATATGTGCTTCGAGATTCGAAAGCGTTTAGCACATATGGGAGAGCAGTATGCACATTTGAACCAAAAAAATGATTATCTTTAATCAAGTTGTTTGTTTTCTTTTGAAATGCTCCCCCTCAATATGTTCTTCAAGATTCGAAAGCGTTTAGCACATATGGGAGAGCAGTATGCACATTTGAACCAAAAAATGATCATCTTTAATCAAGTTTCATTATTAAATCACAAATTCTCCCCCGATCAAAAATAACAAACCCTTTGAGATTTTGGATCCCAAGTGATTTAATAAGGTTTAGAAAAACATGGGAGAAAATGTGGCCACGTTTAAATACTCATCTTGTTTTTGGATAAATGCTCCCCCTCAACATGTGCATTATGTATTAGAAATCGTTTGGCACATGGAGGCAGGAGTGCCTTTAAAGGACTAAAACCAATTCCATTTATACAAAATTGAGATTTAAATCACGATCTCTACCCCGATCAAAAATTTAAAACCTTTTGAGATTTATGATCCCAATTGATTTAAATCATTTAAAAGATTTTGGGAAAGACGTGGCTTGATTTAATTTTGAAAAAAATGATTGATAAGGACCATTTTAAGACATTAAAGATTGTTTTTTGGGTAAAGGGGAGTAATCCTGCACCCTGGTAAATATATTAACCAAAAACGTTTAAGAATAATGGATATGAGTGAAATCCCATATCTCAGCCCGTTACATAGGCATAAAGCTTACATAACAAGATACTACCGATATTCTAAACAAGAAAACAAACCACCACTCAAATAATAACATAGGACATAACAAAAGAAAATTACTTCCTAGGTCCTCAGAAACCTGCTTCGCATAGTCATCGTAGTCATAGTCATCATACTCATCTTCAAACTCTTGGCCACCACCGAATAGACTAGCAGACTCATTAAATGGGTTAGCAACCACCTCATCTTCTAAATCAGACACCACGATCTCTCCCACTTTAGAAAAAGGGTTAACTCTCTTCGTAGAAGAGGCGGGCGGAATACAAGAATCACTAGTTTTAGGAGCCACACCCGACTCCATCTCTTTCAAATCACTCACAAGGGGTTCTTGTGATGCAGTACCTGTCTTAGTAGACTTATCTTTATTAATTTCCATTGTACGACCAGAATCCACATCCTTGTTGGTATCATTTGAAGGAATACCAAAAGCATCCGTATATTCCATATTAAGAGCATCAAACTGATTAGATGTAGAGATCTTTGTTCCACTCAAACTAGCCACATCAGAAGCATTCTTCTTAGTGACTTCCACTTTCTTAGGTTCAGGAGGAGTCTTTTTGGGTTTATATTGAAACTGCTTACCCACAACAAGTTTAGTAAACCCTCCTTGACCCGGAATAGTAGAACCACCTTGATTTCCCTTCTTCTTATTATTGACCGTCTTGAAACCATCATTAACACACTTAGTAGGCTGAGCAGGAGGTTCAACAACTTTAGGACATTCAATAAGAGTATGACTAAAAATCTTACATTTATCACAATGAGGTGGTTTCCACTCGTATTCAACCCGTATCTTCTCAATAGTCGAACCCGACCCATAAAGTAACCGTATCTCAACAGTAAGGCTGTCCCTAAGCACCTCATCTGACTTCACATCAATCATGCATCTAGCAAAACTACTACGGCCCCACGAGTCCTTGCACATTTGGCTAGTAAAAGCATCTAACCTTTTGGGTGTGCCTATCAATGTAGCAAGGAGACTAAGGCCATCATCAGAAAACATATAAAGAGGAACATCATGGAATTTAACCTACACCGGGATGTTGGTCAAATCCTCTTTAAGTAAGTCGGTGTTCAATGTCCATGGTTTAAGAATAATAGGTACATTTCTAATCAACCAAGGACCGTTTTCAAGAACATCATCAACACCTTTCTTCGAATTGAACTTAAAGAAGAAGAACCCCTTTGCATTCATTATTACCTTTTGTATACCAAACTTAGCCCATGCATTGCGTACAAAGTAATCAACAACAGGAAAAGCAAGGCGTTGACCAAGGAAATACCCATACAAAGTATTCTCAAACCTAGTGTTCACCTCTTCAACCACTTTCATCGGGACAGAAAGATCCACACCATTAGCTTTCTTACTACACTCCAACCTACGAAAGTTTGCCATGTGTTTCTTAGGTTCAGTAGACGTAACACCAGCATACGATGAAGAAGGTTGTTTCAAAGAATACACAGCAACCTTCTGAATACCAACAACCCCATGTGCATTCGTATCAAGCTTATCATTAGCATTATTAGGACTACTAGTAGCATTAACATTAGAAGCCATAGGACCACTCGTATCTTGAGGAGGTTTTGAATAATAACCAATAGCAGTAAGCATCTCCTCTAGCTCCTTCTGTGACTGCGGCACCTTAAGATGTTCAAATGGATTAGCCCCAGTAGAAGTAGTAGCATCCACTGTCACGGCTGGTTTTAATGGTTGCCCATCGTCACCCACAAGAACAAGTTTTCCCTCAAAGATTTGTTTTTCAATAGCACGAATTTTCAATAAAGTATCGTGACCCTCAGGCGTGTCCTGACTAGGTGCGTCATGAGTAGGGATTGAACCAAGTGAAACCGTTATGACTAGGCGTGTCCTGACTAGGTGCGTCATTAAAGATTTTTAGTGTTAGATATGATTTGTTTTAAGAGATCTTTTAGAAAAATAATACAATTTCACAATCAAACAAGAACAAAAAAAATTTCATTTTGAAAGACCTTGATTTTTAAAGAAAATCATACCATGACATAACATTAAATCTTTAGATCACCACATTATAATGTACAAACGGACTTTTTGATGAAATATCGTTTGAAAATATTTAATTTGAAATCACTAAAGATTTGACAAAATAAAGTCCGGTTGATTTCAAAACTTTGAATCCGATTTATTTTTCAAAAACAATATTTTTCCATTTTCAAAACAATATTTTTCAAAATTTTCAAAATTGTTTAAAACATGGTATCATTCACTACTTTTCCTGTACAAGATACGTTAGGTGGAGAGAATCATAAGCTGCTTTTGTTGATGTTGTTGTAGGGCTTGGAAGAAAACCGTCTGCTGATGCAGTGAGACTTCTTACGTTGCATTTTAATGCCAACTTAGGTCAAATTAAGCTTCGTTTCTTCAATCACTTAGAAGAAAACCATCAGCTGATGCAGTGAGACCTCTTACGTTGCATTTTTTCATGCCAACACTCCATAGAAGTCCAATTAAGCTCCGTTTCTTCATTTGTCGACCCAAGATATAGTTACCCTTTCCTTTCGGCATCCAATCATCTTCAATTGTGGGATCCGGATCTGGAACATTCTTATAAACCAATATACATGCATACGTTAGTGAACACACATACATATATATGGTGGTCGACATCACCCAAACAGCAATCGACTAATAAAAGTTAATGCAACATCTCAATCAGATCATCTAAAGGCATGGAAATAATATGTTCATCAAACTCTAATCATCTAAACCTAACAATCATATCCTAGGCATCAAGTCCTTCAACGTAGGTTAACATCATTTTTAATTAAGCATATAGGATAATTAAGAAAGCCCGTTAGATGATATAGATTTGAAAACATTATCCCCCTCAATTAATGACTCAATTTTTGAAAAGTTTAAAAGCGTTGAAGTCATTGATTGAGTTTGTAAATTTTATAAAAACTCTGAATCTGATTGTTTTGAAAGCAACTCATTTACCACCAAATTTTGAAAAGAACAAATATTTTTCTGAAGAATTTTAGACGGAAAAACATTTGTGTAGGAACAGCAGTCTTTTTGACGACATGCTTTCCTTGTTTTGGTTTTAGGATAAGTGCATGAAATTTTTGAAAATTTTGGTTTAGCGCGGCACTTTCCTTTCTTGAAGAGCGGGTTGCTATCTGAAATAATAGCAAACCATAGTTTTAAGCACGGGTTACAGTCTGAAGTAACTGCAAGCCATTATTGAATGACATTTCTAAGACCGTAGATGTTATCGATACCAGAAGACATGTCATGAGAAAAACATATTTTTGGTATTTTTAAGTTTTATGATTTTTATGGGTTTTTGAAGATTTTATATTTTTCTATTTTGATTTTGTTGGTTTTATATTTTTGTATTTGGTTTTTGATAAATATTTACAAAGATAGAGTAGATGATATAGTTTAAGAAGATGATGATACGAGTACCGAGATAGGGAAATCGTTCAACACTTTGTAGAAGAAAGAAATCAACATCTCTTAAACTTTCACCACCAAAGCATTCGAGGCTTCTAAGAAAATCGTCTGGACATAAGCCTTATCAATTTGAATCTTTGGTAGCTTCTCCCCAAACTGACAAACATCGAATAATGAACATTTCCCTAAGAAGTAGAGTTGAAGACAAAGCGATCTCATTGAATGAAGCTCAACACCCTGAAGAAGACGAAAATAACGAAGTAACAAGTTGAAACATGGATCATCGCTGCGGTTATCAAACCCGAAATAAATGATTAAGTTCGAGATCACATGAACTTGTTGTGCATCCCCGATGTACACATTACTCTTCGAGATTTAGCAGTTGTCTATTTAGGGGAACCATATATCAACATCTTCATTTTACCAAGTGCATTCCAGTTAACTTCCATATAACCAATCAGCCCATTATGTACACAAGTACTCAACCAGAGTAGAAACAACGAAATCACAATAACTTTATCATTGGAATCATCATTACACTGTGTACATCAAACACTAACCGGAAGCACTTTATCATAAGTCATGTAGAAGATGTCGAGAAGCAATATCATCTCACGTTCCAAATATTCTTCTCATATTTCTTTTTACTGAAGACTGAGTTAACACATACCGAAAGTATCCAGAGACCACTTCCTCCTAAATGGTTGGAATAACACACCAAAGGCTATGAGTAAACACTGAGTTTCTCTATGGTTATGACATTTGTCTTTCCCGGAATTACTTCAATAGAGAAGAAGTATTAGTTTCATCACGTGTACTCATTGTGTGTTTAGATGTATGTCTCCTTTCCCCTTGCAGGTTTTGATACCTCAGAAACAGTAACACATTATACATACCAAATATTCTTGAAATAGAGAAGAACAACAATTAGCTCAAATGAATCCTGTGAGAATCAACTGCTAGATAAACTCTCTCTGACTATCTTTATCAACCCATATGTAGACAATTTGAAGTGACCACTTAAGAAGAACACCCGATATACCAAACTTGAAACTGAAGTCAAATTCTTGCATTTGTATCTTAAGCTTGCACTTAATAATGGAAAAACGGTGTCGAGAATTTATGCTTCAAGCAAATTTATAAGTACTCACTACTCAAGTAAAGTATGAGACATTAACACCTCTTGGGATTATCCACACCGTCATATACGTGTGACACTGAGTAAAACAAAGTAACTCCTAATAGTGATAGTTAACCAGGCCTTCAACCATCCACCTCGACTGATGGTAACTAGATAACCTAAGACTTCAACTCAAATTCTTAAGTCCGAGCAAGTTATCAACTAAGAACACGCCTTTGTGAATGTCAACATCAACCTCAAATAAGTGATAAATGAGTAACTTCGAAGTAATCAACTAGTGTCAAATGTCCAACACGTGAATAAACATACAATCGGATGAACATTGACCCACAGAATGAACCGGAGCAAATGATTCCTCAACATCAATGCATTCTTCCTTAAGGTATACATGTAGAAACTGATCTGGAAGATTTATCAAAAATGTCTTCTAGCGGATGAGGTAGTCATTTTCCTTAATGTTCATGTGGTTGATTTATAGCGTGCACAATGAGAGGAACAATAATCCGTGAAGATTAAAAGTGGATCATTATTCAGTAGTGCAACTACAATATCATGATAGTCATTATTAACGCCGTCTGAAGTAACAGGAGATAAGGTTTCTTGAAAATTCTGAGAAGTACTTCTTAGATGGTGAACCAGTTGAGTCAGTAGGAACCGGAGCATGAGCTTCAGAAACCAGATGATCAACATTCGTTGGAGGTTGAAAGTACTCATCAAACATACCAAACTTGATCATGAAGTAGAATTCCTTAGATTTGTTACAAAAACTTGTACTAAACCTTGTGAAGAAGAAACGGTGTACCCAATGTACAAAAACTCTTGAAGTATCCTCAACTGCATGAGACACCGAAGTGATAGTTATGTTGTGGGTTAAGCGAGAAAGAATCACACCCGTAACTAAATAGCCAAGTCTTTATCACACTCTGTAAATGCCCAAACAAGTCATCTTCGCGGAAGGGTAGAAAGAAAGAAGATGAAATAAGTAGACGCATCCGAAAAACCTCACTTCCAATTCAAATAAGAAATATCATACAACCAACCCCGTGACATAATATACTTCATGAAAATGTATACATCAAAGTATCAAATTGCATAACCCAACGAGTCTCATCATCAAATCACATCATACACCAAAATCACATTATCAAATCTCATCAACTACCAAATAAGTAATTTACCCTAATCCTACGGGTATTAAAGACACACCAATAACTGTGTAACCCTAAGAATCCTCACAATGAATCCCAGTTATCCTTAGTAAGTAAAACATTAGGCGTTAGAGGAGAGTCATCAAAAATTAAGTCGTATGACCATTATTCAAACAGCCATCATCATGTAGTATATTCACTCTTCTCCCCCTCAAAAATTGCATCCGAAGTTGCCATTTTTGATTTAACAAGTGAATAAGAGAATATACCAATGAACGTAGATCCACTTGATGACTGAATGAGCATGGGAGAAACATGAAGTATGTTGATGAAGAATGTTGATGAGAATGGTCATAAATAGGAATATTTCTCTTCTTCTGAAGATAAAGTGCACTGAAGCGTACACCTTTCTTTTCTTTGAGGAATGGGGCCTGAAGAGATGACTGCAGACACCATAATGATGAAGTACGAGGCCTGAAATGATGTGAACAGACGTCATAGCCGATTGAATATCAATGTTGAGTGACTTGAACCCGTGAGTTATGAGATATCAATCCTTTTGTTATCCATACTTTAAGCCAGTCCATGTATTGAAGGATCAAAGTATCTGCAACAGATTAAGGACTACCTACACTAATATTACAAACTTGATTGCATATGTTTTGGTTAGTGACATCAATATCCAATCCCTTTGGGGTTTCACGGTCAAATTTGAGATCGCCATTGGTAAACATCTTTCCTGTAGGTATCCACCTAAGTCCAGCATCCTTAAAAATTCTACCAGATGGTATCCACTTATACCAAGGTCTAGGATTGTTAGGCTTCTTATGCATAGTGGTAGACTTATCCTTATTCCTAGTTTCCAAAGATTTAGCAGTTGGTAACCATCTAGGCGAAGCTTTTGGATTCATTTGCTTCATATGCACTGTGGATGACTTAGTGTAAATCCTAGACTTAACAGGTTGTACCATTGCATGAGCATTTACTTTCTTCAGGGATTTTGTGAAACATTTCTCATGATTAGCATTAAAGATACATTTCAGACACTTTGAGCAAATAGCTTGTTTGGATTCAGAAATAGATCTAGATTTCTTAGAGTGATCTGCTATGGGAATAGCTTTAATCGAAACGCAACTACTCTTAGATGTAAGCCAATCCCTAGTCTTTAGATTAGTGTTCCTAGGTAATGGTTTAGAACTACTAGCAGTGCCTTGAAATCTCGAAGAATTCATCATCCTAGGTCTTGCACCTAAAATTCCGTCTTTGCGATTCTGTGCCTTCTTTCTAGCCATTTCTAGATAAGAGTTCTTATACAAGTCATTCATATCAATTTTCCTAGGCAAGTGAGGTGAAGTGACTGATTTTGTCAAAACTTGTTTCTCATCAACTTGGGAGGCAAACCGCGTTTTTGAAAATTTTGGTCGTTCAGATCTAAATGCATTCGGTTGTCTAATGACTAGTTTCCCCAAGTTTGATGGTTTTGAAAACTTAGTGTTCACACTATTCCCTGTTTTTTTTCTGAGCTCATTTTTTAAAGCAACAATAGCGAAACTCTTTTCCTGAAGTTGAGCTTTGAGATCATCAATTTTTGCTATCAAAGAGTTTGTTTGTTCCATTGACTTAGTTCTAGCTTCTTTGACAGAGTCACTTAGTTCTATGTGATGCTTTCTCAAGGACTCATTTTCCTTTAGTAATGTGGCCACACAAACTGCTAATTCATCATTTCTCATTTGAATATCATCAATAGCATTAACATCAGAATTACTTGTAACCAAATTACTTTTCACATGCATACCAGAAATATGTTTCTTCAGATTGTAAATGGTTGAGTCTTTGTCTTGAAGTTGATCTTTCAAAGTGTTAATTTCAAAAAGTTTACGGAATTCAGGAAGTAATGGATTTTTACATGGTTTGTTATGTTGAAAACTTTCTTATTTACTTTGTATCGCAATTTCAAGTGAAATGCAATGTTTTTCAAGATTTGAGAATTTGTTTGAAAGTTCATCAAAAGCCTTTTTATTAACCATATCTTTTGTTTTGAAACACTTAATCTCAGACTCAGCCTCAGTTATAGAACATTTATCAAAGTCAGGTTCAGCATCATGATCAGTTTGATTAAGTACATTATCAGATGCACTATGTTGAACAGTAAAGGGTACCTCATTACATGACACCTGCTTAATTTCTGGTCGGATATCTGCATCCACATTATGTGTAACAAGAGTCACTGAACTACTGGTTGTTTCAAGCTTAGCTGTCTCTGAGCCTCTGTATTCAGTGTCAACTGATCCATCATCCGATGCCTTACTGGTCTCAACACTACAATCTATTGATTGTACCCGACATTCATTCACCTTTCTGATCACAGCATCCACTTCTTGTGTGCCAGGAGTTACTGAGCAGCTGGTTACATCATTCTTTGTTGTCTCTGATATTGTGCATTCAGCAACACCCGATTTTTCAACTGATACATTACCCGACTCATCACAACAATCTCTCAACTGCATCTGACACTCATCCACTTTTTCATCTTTTTGTGTAACTTCCTCAATATACTTCTCCACATTATCCATGAGATGGATAAGTGTCTCTATAAACACGCTAATTTTCATTCCAGTGTGTCTCTTGAAGGACATTTCAGTCATGTCTTGATCATAGTCTGATGTGAATTCCCTTCTAATGAATGACTGAAAGTGTTTGTAGATCACTTGAAGTGCAGCACTAGAACTATCCTTTTGAACCTTCTCTTTGTCAAGTTGTATCTCTAATTGCTCTAGGTTAAACAGCAAAGTTCTTGTTAATGTGGAAAAGTCCTGGCGGAAGAGGGCAATACATGTTCGTTCCATTGATGTGGGTAGAAGTAACATGAGGTGAGAGTGAAGTTGTTGATAAGGTTCAATGCTGCTTTCCTTTTGCATGGCATGTAGCCTGAACAGGTGCAAATCTTTCTCATTGGACTCGGAGCATGAAGAACTTAAATCATCATTGATTGATTCCATCATTTGTAACCGTTCAGTATAGCTAATATTTTCATGGTTGTCTACATCATCATATTTTGTCGGGAAAAGTCAACAAAACGCACTAATGAAATGGTCAAACCGCACTTTTGTCAAACCGCAGACAAGTCGCACCCAAGACAACTCGCTTAGATGACAACTCACTTAATAGACATGTCGCTTAACATACAACTCGCTTAACAGACAAGTCGGATAAAACACAACTCGCTTTGGTCAACTCACTTTGGTCAACTCGCTTTGGTCAACTCGCTTAGGCTCAACTCGCTTTGGTCAACTCGGTTAGTGGACAACTCGCTTATTAGACAAGTCGCATGGAACACAAGTCGCATAAAGAGGCAACTCGCTCAATAGTCAAGTCGCATAAACCAACTCGCTTCTTCAGCAACTCGCTTAGAACCCAAGTCACATAAATAGTCAACTCGCTAAGTAGCCAAGTCTCTTATACCAACTCGCTTGTAATGAAGAAGTAACTCGCATCCAAGAAACTTAACTACGAGTCTCAACTCGCTTTGTACACTTTTCACAAATACCCACTTTATCAATAAAAAACGACCAAACCACAATGATTTAAGCTTTCCAATTCAAAACCTAAACACATATGATGATCCTAAACACAAAAGTACAATCAAAATTCAAACTTTAACACTAGAAATTTGTCCAAATGATTCAAACTCTCCTAAACACTTATACCCCAAAAACCTTATGAAATCCACCAAAACAAAGAGCATGAAAGATGAGTGATCAAACCATGGCTCTTGATACCAATTGTAAGATATTTGATTTCATAAACACATAACAAACAATAATATGGGTCGAATTATGAGTAGGTTTAGAGAGAGAAAGTAGGATCCTTTCTAGAGAGAGAAAGTGAAAGAAAACATAGAAGGTTAGATTAAGAATGAGAAAGGTCCAACCCTCTACCTTGGGAGGTAGAGGGTATTTATAGTTACATACTACACGTCCTCCTTCGGACTGTGGATCAGGCATACAGTGGGTAAAGACCCGTCCGTCCTCCACGGTGTTGCACTAAGTTAAACTAATAACTAAATAACTAGCTAATAACTAGTAAATAACGATATGTCTACGAGCTAACTTATGCTAGATTATACTTGGGGTGACCGACTCTTCACTATGGAATTTCTAATTCCTAACAGCCATCATTACGGATGCTGAAAATTCCGTCGACGATGAGAAGTTACGCCGTAACAATTATGATGAGTTACGGCATAACCATGGGTCATATAGCGAACGAGGAACAATAAATGAGAAAGATACTGATAGTTCTGAAGGAAGCCAGTTATGCCGTAACCAAACCTCAGAGTTACGACATAACTGGGACACATGGTCTGACAAATTTCTCGATGAATCAAAGACACGTGTCATTAACAGACGGTCCAGTGATACAAACCTTTTCCCCCAATCCCCATCCAAAAGGAGGAATCATTGGTGCAAAGCAATAGCAATCGATAATGGAAAACAGTCCTCACGAATGGCCTACATGCAATCTTTTCCGTGAATATTGCAACGGGGTCGGTAATATGAAAGATGAAGAATGGATATGCCCTCACGAGTTAGAAAGACACGACGTTAAGTTCTCCTTTGATGATTGGTATTCGGTGCAATTCGGGAATGCCAAAATTAATCCAAATCTTATAAAAAAGCTCGAAATTGATTATGAGAAGCATTTTCTCGAGAAAGAGTCCATAAATGATGATATCTACTACATGGAGGATCCCTCGAGCGACACCAAAGACAAAGTGGTTCGAAAGCATTGGTGTGAGAAGATAAAAACTCCTGGTGATGTTTTTTGGGCATTTTGCAACCTTTTTTAAGATAAATGTAACGGGGGAAGCAGCATTGAGAGAGTTGGGGAAGATGAATTCTTTTGGACCTAAACCAATGATGCGGAAAGAACAGAGTTACCTTGGCTAGACAACTTGGGATTTGACAGTTGGGTCAAAATCAAATATGGGAAGGTAGATGCGTTAAATAAAGAGAAGACTTGGAAAGGATGTATGAGTATAGAAGACCCGAGCGAAGAGATTCCAAATGACATAAGTGAAGTATCAGATGAAGATACCAAAGATTCGACGAGAAATGAGAAAGAGGAATGTAAACTGGTGTTAGTAGAAGATTTACTCGACGATAAATGGTTTAAAGGTACCGAGTCCAATGATAATGATATAGAAGGGATTCTGGATTACCTTGAACTACAAGGTGAAGATGGGTTCATTGACCCCGATGATGAAGCGTATGATCAAAGAAGGTGCAAACTTCTTGGCATTCCATATAAGAGGCCGCCACTGATTGAGTATGAGTTTACTAGGTAGCTCTTGGGGCCGAACAAAAAGTTTTGTAAAATTTGAAAGATCGAGACTAAGGAATATCTTCGCACCGCCACAAATGCTGCCTGGGTCAGACATAATTTGATGAAGGATATGGAGGAGGTTGGCCAAGTCCAAAGGCCACCATAAAGCCATGAGGCTTTGAGTCTAACTTAAAGACTCATAAATAAAGAAAAGTGATATTTTCGGAGACAAGCCGAATTATCCCTTTTATTTGTTTTATTTCCATTTCTGTTGGGTTTTGTGTTTTTAACCATTTTTGCAGGAAAAAGGAGAAAAGTTGTTGCAGCATGCTGAACGGGGACCTGATCTGTCCATAGTTACGACGTAACTCATTCTTATGGTTACGCTGTAACATACTTTTTGCAGTAGTACTTCTCAGAGCATTACCAATTATGGTGTAATCCCATGCAACTGTTACGCCGTAGCTACACTCTTGTAGCGTCTGTCAGATTTTGCATTAATTATGGCGTAACTCCTTATAAGAGTTACGATATAACTATCCTTTGTAACACTTCTTTCTTTTTAAACACAATAACCTTGTATTAGTTTTTAAATGAACTTTGTGGGTATGTTCCCTGTATGCCCTCACGAGACTACACTCGTCCACTTGGGATACCAAGTGGTTTAAAAGGATTGTTGCATACGCTAAATGCAACTTTGATTCCTACGAAAGTGAGTTAGGTTTCTTTTTCATTTTTATTTTTTTAGAATTATGCTTGTTGGTAGTGTGATTTCAGGGATTGAAGTTTGCTCGTGGATGCTTATGCGAAGGCACGATTCTTTTCGTGAGCCTTTCTTCTTTTTGGAGAAAATTTTAGGGAAGTTCTCGCTCTAATTCTACTTTTCTCTTCACCTTTATTTAACGCTTGGTACAAAAGGGACTTTGTACATTTCAAGTGGGGGGGGGGACGGGAGTAGAATTATCTCTTGAACTTTATTTTGCCCTCGTTTTTCTAGTTTATTTTGAAAAATTATGCCATTTTTAAAATTTTGACATGTTTTTCTTAACCTAACTAGATTAAACCTTAGCCGAGCACATTATAACCCTTGATATTATATGGTGAGATTAGCCTTATCCATTTCCAAATTTTTACCCCAAATCCACCAAATTATGAGTGTGCCGGTAGCTTGTAAACTTTAGAACTTCGCCTTTGCATCATTTTGAGACCATAGACGAGGTATGTTGAGTTAGCTCGATGTATTTGGACTTTCCAGTTTAAGAAGGTAGTATTATAGGATTATCACCCAAATAGCCTATCATTGTGTGTCTATCGATTAGTCACCTCGACTTCTCGACCCCCATGTTAAACCCTTTGTTGCACTCACCTTTAGTGCAAGATACCCCTAGATACACCCATCTGAGCCATTCCTTTCATTTTGTTCACCGAACATATTATTTCGTTACATCCTTACACATTAGCCTACCCTGTGGTCTTTATTTGTAATTGGGAAGTCATTGTTTGCCTAAGTTCAAGGTTCAAGTGGAAAGGTTTGGGAATCACGCTTTTGTCCACGACATATTCTTAAAGATCATAGAAGACCCCCCAAATTCTCATATTGTTCATCTCAAGTGGGGGGATGTTATGTTTAGTTGTTATGTTTGTTGATTAAAAAAAATATGTGATTAAAAAAAATAGTTATTTTTATTTATTTGATTGTAAAGTGCGAAGTTATAAGCACTATGTTATGAGCTTATTATGGATTTAGTATCGAGGAGGCCACCTCGATCACATTTGAAGAATGGAGTTAATGTGCCAATCATGACGTCCTCTAATAGCACATATACCTGGTATTATCATGATCCGGTTTCTTAACTTCGAAACTTGAACTTTGGATGAACGGTATGTGGTGATGACTTGGTTATAGACTTAGACTATTTGCTTGATTTTATTTTACACCAATTTTATCCCATATCTTATCCTACCCTTTAGTCATGAAGCGTGTCTAGGTAATGCAGCGAGCAATCTTTGGTGTATTGGCCATGGATTTGGTCATGTATCATTGATTTTTTCCACTTCGCCGTGACATGTTAGTAATAACGACTCACCCTTAACCTTTTTCGTGTCTACCCATATTGCCTTCAAGATTAGTCCTTAACTCTAGTGGCGGAGATTTGTGTAACCGCCAAGCTTATGATAGAATACATGATATGACTGTGCGTTGAGTGATCACCCCGAAATTGACACTTAGAATAGTTGAGAGATTTGAGTGTTTTGTTCCCATTTCGTGAGGTGTTCGGCTTTGTTTTATTCTAGCATAAGGGATTTGTAAACTTATATTTTCTAGGTAATGGGAGATATCTTTTTAGGAATCTATCTATTAAGGTCTACTTGAGGGCAATTAGAGTTCAAGTGGGAGGATATTTGATAACATCAAATAATCCTGAATATTAAGTGTCAATTTCCCCCAATAATGCTCGTGTTTTATATCATTTATATAGATTTATTCTTGTTTTTCTCTAGATTTCACTTTCAGGTCAATTATGAGCATCGAAGCTAATGAGACGCGGATTTGGAGAGTTTATTGAAGATATATGATAGTATGCGCATTTTGAAGACGTTACGGCGTAACTCTCCTCTCACATTTTGCCGTAACAGAAGTGTGGCTCAGAAAACCAACTAAACTAAAGATTACGGCGTAACTCCCTCCTAGGATTACGTCGTAACTAATTAGGTCAAATGATGTTCTGCGCCGTTGCAAGCTACGTCGTAACTCATTCCACAATTACGGCGTAACCAAGATCTATTGAAGATACGGCGTAACTCATTCCTGATGTTACGCCGTAACCAGCTTTTCCAGAGCAAATTACGAAGAATTGGATGTTACGGAATAACTCTCAACTTAAGTTACGCCGTAACCTGATCTGGCCTATAAATACTGCCAAAATTACAGCATTTCTATTCATTCAATTCACACACCTAATCAGAGAACGTGGGTAGAAGGTTGAAGGCAGATCTTGAGGAGCATACGGAGCTATCTCCAAGGGAGAAATCACTCCCCTACGATAAGCATTAGCAATTTATCATTTATTTACTTTCAATTCATGTATTTCGAAATGTTAAACATTGAATCGATTGTTTTAGTTAATATGAGCGGCTAAGCACCTCTGGTGCTAGCCTAGTTATGATTCCTTAATTGTTTTTTTTATGTTTACATTGCTTTCGTGTAATTGTTTCTAGTGTATGCATGCATAGTTTGTTGGTAGCTACCCTTGTTTCGGTAGTTTTGAATGGCGATAGTGGCTAGTTACTTAGGAGATATGACCAACTGACCCTAAGTAAGTAGACTGAGTGGGAAGGGTAAGAATTGACCAACTGACGACCCTTCGTCGCTTGTGCGATTTGACCAACTGATCACCTATCGTTCGGATGAACTTAAGAAGTTAGTGATAACGCTACACGCGTCGTTCGGGGTCAAGGAAACTTCCTTTTCTTCGAGCAAGTTTTATAACACCCTAGGCAGTGAACCTAATCGTTGTAGTGTAGTAATTAGGGTAATCCACGGGTATTGATATCGTTCTCTAGGGGAATAGGAATGCTAGTAAGGAGTTACTACGCTAAGGTTAAGGTTGAGGAAGATTATTTTTTATTCGCGGAATCTCATCCTCAAATATTAGGGATCACCCAAACATCTGTTCTGGGAAACCATTCAAGTTTCTCAATCCCTCTTTGCGTATAGGATGTTGAAATCTGTGTGTTGCGTTGATCCTTATTCTGCACTGTGAGTTGGTAGTTATCCTCTATTAATTCCTCATTATGTTTGATTCATTTGTGTAGAAATTTGATAGTATGCTCGTGTGTAATTAATCTGTATCTGAGGGTGTTGGAATCAAATCTATTAATCTATTATCATCTCATTAGCCATCTTTATGGTTTGGGGGTTTAGGTTATGGGCTCTAAGCATGGAAAGGTAAAAGTATTTTATATTTTTCTATTTTTTATTAGAAGGAGTTGGAATTGGAATCGCATCATTGAGGAATGATCGTAAGGATAAGGGGATCTCTTGCTATAGTTATGGG